>CM028379.1:4564087-4726028 GCA_013146195.2 Codonopsis lanceolata
GGCCAATCCAACACACGGCTTTCAGCGTGTACGTGAATCCTCAGAGGCCCAGACTGCGTAATAAGGAAAAGCAAGCGTGAAGCTGGGCGGGGCACTCCTCCAAAAAGGCCTCGGCGTGTAAATCGGTACACAAATAAGCGGTTGAGTAAGTAATTTGTGAGTTTTGGCTAGAGAATCAGTTGCGCATACCTCTCTCCAAATTTTGCCAAGCTTTTATATGCGGCAAGGCATAATCGCTTCATAATCATGGATAACACCCATGATTAGCATTAACCGCCCATGATTGGCATTAATCGCCCATGATTGGCATTAACTCCCCACAAACGGTCATGGCCTTTAATAAACACGCTTTTATTTAGCTCATTAATGACAAAGGGTTATCGAGGAAAACTTGTAGGTCATTACCTGTTGGCCATGATTCTTGCTCGGGTGTAACCACCCTCAACTGCATTACCTTGATCTTTCTGGGAACATGAATGTCCTCAACTATTAGTAACTCTTACTAATGCAATCGAGCAATGATGCTCGTTTATCGAAGTTGTTTCGTTTAGTCTGAGCCCCCGTCTCGCAGTATTAACTAGCCGACCGACTCGAACTAAGGTTTTACCCTGCTGCTCGTGTAACATCTTTGCTCGCTTGCTCTGTAAGATAGGACACACGCGACACGTGGCTCGTGGCTCGGGCCTAATTGGGCCGAGCAACGGCTCATTCCCCACTCCCTTGTTTTACCAGAGTATTCATGCTCGTGACAAGGAGGTATCCACAAAATTCAAAACACACCTCTTCTTAAATAATCTTGGAGCCAAAATGAATAGGCGGCAATTTCTTAAGCATTTTAAAGGCGTCTCTTTGAAGCAGCGTTCCTTGAAAACGTCACCACCACTTGCCCGGCCGCCCGATTTCGAAAAAAGGCAGTCCAATTCCTTATGCCTCATTTAATGTTGCTCTCGTTCATAGCGCCTCGTGCTTCGGGCCAAATGATTTGTACCTCCAGCGGCTTCGACGGCTCATTGGGTATAAAAGCGAATTCCCTCTCTTTACAACTTTACGCCTCAAAGCAATTCAAGAGATTCTCTAACAACGGGATAGGCGAAGCAAACAAAGCTTACGCAGAATTTTCATCAAAACTACTTCGAGTTCAATCCTTCCCGTTTCCTTCGGGCGAAATCAAGATTTTCTCCATCTCTCGGGTATTTCATATTTCCCCTTTTTCATTATTCCATTGCACTATCTTTTCTTAATTTACGGAATTAGGGTTTATCTTTGCGTAAACCCCTTTTCGTTTTTCTACAAATTGTTCATCCCAAAGTCCAATCGCCTTTGTCTTTCACGAACTACACCCTTTTCAACCCAAACCAAAGGGAATCGAGAACTCTACGATCAAGTACCACGTTTCTTGATCTCACCACCACTTTCCACGATCAATTTCTTCTTGTCATACTTCACCCAATCAATGTCTAACTGCACTTCTCGATTCCTCTTCTGTAGGATGTCTAGCGAAGCGTCTCGAAATGGAAGGCGGAGCTACGATCATGGAGCTCAGAAGAAATGCCTCCATCCTCGACCTCATCTTACGAAGATAGCGAGGTGGATGTGGTCCCTTTAATTACTCGTCGGCCTTGCAAACTAAGCGAGCAACAAACAAATAGTGGTTCCCAAATCCCTCATGAACCAAGCGTGCGGACAAATGATCTTCCTCGCCCAAGCAACCAATTGCCGGGCCAAGCCAAACCTCGTTTGTTCTGCCTCTTCATATTCTTCTCCCTCAATCAATTAAGTGGGAAGATTTGAACTCAGAAGACGAGGTTAGTACACAGTTCTACTCGCTAGGAATGGACCCCAAGCTTTACCGCGTCCGCGCCTTTGATTTAGACATAGAGAAAGAAGGCCATAATTTTCAAGGAGACAAAATGGTGTTCTACTTCGACTTCTTTCAAGTTGGGCTCCGTCTCCCTCTCGACCCATTCATTGTCGAGCTAATGAATGCCTTCCAACACTCTTCCTGCGACCTCGCTTTAACCATTTGTTAGGTTTTTAGTATCATTCACCGTAGCACCTGCCGATCACTCGGGTTTGAGCCGATATGACTTTATTTATGCAAATTTTTCCTTTCTCTCTTGATAAAAAATAGCAGTCGCATCAATAGCCGGTCAAACCATGGCTTCTTCAAACTTCTCGACGGTCCCAACAAAGTCGATAGGCTGGGGCGGAAGGCTTTGCGATTGATTGAATCGAGCATTGGGCGGCCCTGCGCCTATATCGGCGACTACGGTCTTCAGAGAATGACAAAACGCCTCTGGGGAACCCAAAATAGTTAAAGCTTTTAGGAAGTTACTAGGTGTAAGGGAAGGGCGAGCTGGACAAGATTTTGTACTGGATTGGCGAGTTCTCACTTCCGACCTCGGCCTTACGATCTGTTGGGATCTCTTACCTTCCCATTGAAGGAGTCGAGCCAGAGTTATAATCGATCCGAAACTCCTCATCCATCTTGGGGTTCTTGCCATGGGAAGAAATTCCCTAGTGAATGCGAGGATTGTGCCCGTGCTGGAACTCTTTGCCGACCCTCTTTCTCACTTTCTGGTTATATCTCAGTTGTTTACCTTGTCATCCTTTTTTGATAACTTTACATACTTATGCTTTCTCGGTGCTAACATTCTCTTGACCTTATGCAGATATGAGGCGGTTGGCGGGACGTTACCAAGTTCATGCGGTGCGCCAAAAGAGCTCTAACAAGCGAGCTAAGCACTTGTCAACCCGCCCACCATCGGTCTTCCCAGCGGTCGACCCAACACTTCAAGCCGAGGAACTAAAGCGTCAACAGAGCCCGATCAACCTGCAACAACTTTTATCCCGTTCTGCGCAGCGATAAATGTCTCCCCACTGTCATCAATGTTGAACCTCGAAAGCCCGAGGAGGCAGGCCGGCGGATAAAGCTATAGTTGAAGAAAGCACTCCCCAACTTCCTTCTTGGCAAGAAAACTTCGTCATGCCCGGCGACGACTCAACCAAAAGCGCCCTTATTAGGGAACTTGCCAACGTGCAGATCTCCACAACATCGCGTACAGCGAAGTGGTTTCCAAGCCACTGGGGACTTGGTCTGATGAAGCGACTTCATCATAGTGGCATCCAAAAGAAATATGCCGACCAAGCGAGTTCCGTCTTGATCGGCGAGATGGGCATGTGCATGACTGAGGTAACGCATTCCTCTTATTACTTACTGTTTTTCCTCTTTCCTCACTTTTAACCCGCAACTTTTCTAACAGATCGCCAACAAGTCCATCTTGATGTATGAGCGCCTGATCACCAATCTCAACAAGAACAATGCCTCACCGAGACCAGAGACTCGACCACCGAGAAGAATGCTTTGGAGGAAAAAATCAAGCGCATCAGAGCCGACCTTAAAAATACCGAGGAGTCCCTCACAAGCAAGGTAGCAGAGCTTTCGAAGATCGAATCGGCCAGAAAACCGCCCTAGAATCCCAATTAAATCTTTCCAAAAAATCGGAAGAAGCCGCCTTAAACAACATAACTGGGGTGCGCTGCGAGCTTGCCAAAATGATTTGGAAGCTGCTAACGCCACCGTCACCAAACTCGAGCAAATGCTATCGGAGGTCGGCTCTTTGTCAAGTGAGGAGCAGAAACAACAAATTATTGAAGATTATAAGAGTTCAAAGCGACTTCGCCAACAGTGTGGAAAGTGAGGCTTATCCGTTCTTTATGCAGGCATGAACCACGTCTTGAGGCGGATAAACTGCGGCGGGTTGGAAGTCGCCCGAGCAACTTCTTTGAATGGGGAGCTAATCCCTTATTTTGCTCGTCTGCTCGCGCCGGCCACTCCCTCGTGCCCTTTAATGAAGATGAATTGGAGTCATTGGCCGAGGCCGACACCGAGAAAGGGCTTGGCTCAGAATCCGCCTCTGTTACCAATCCCACTGTTACCGACCTCATGACACAAATTTGGGCATCTCAAGCTCCCTCGTCCACCAGCGACAATGCTCAAGTCCAGGCCGATGAGGTTACAATCTGGAATCGAAAGAGCAGGAACCCGATCCGCTTCAACCAGAAAATATCACGCCCGCTTGCTTGAACTCGTAACATTGGCTGTGTGCCTTCTCGGCCTTCGTGCCTTGTCCCAAACAATTTAATTTTGTGCGTAATATTTTAACTTGCTTTCCTTTACTTTTGAATGACTTCATAACATAAGTTTTTTCCAAAGCAAAATCACTTTTACTCGCCCTTTAAAGCGATCACCACTTAGTTAAGTTTTTACTCGCTCTAAAGCGATCACCATTTAACTAAGTCCCACTCGAATATCCACTCCTCTTACGAGCATAAATCCCTCTATGCTCATAAAAAGAATTCGAGAACGGAGAAACCTCTTCTCAAATCTTCTCGAACATAAAGCCCTTTATGCTCGACCAAAGACTTGAAAAGATATTCAACTCAAACACCAACCCTTTAACCGGGCTGGAAAAGCTCATGCTCGATAAAAGGAAATAATCGAAAAAACAACAAAAGCCAACTCGAAGACCCACTTTCCAAACACAAAGTTGAAAAGACAATCGAGTTTCACCATTGCTAATTATCATGAGAAAAAAGGATCAAAGAATTACATATTGTAAATCAATTACCAATAGTATTTCTTCAAATGATCCGCATGCCATGGATGCTTTAACTCATCACCATCCTCTGTTCGCAACATGTAGGTGCCTTCTTTAACGATTCTCGAAACTTGAAAAGGACCTTCCCAGTTTGGTGACAACTTTCCCCATTCAGCTCGATGGCCCGTTGCCTCAATCTTACGAAGGACCCAATCCCCCACAGCAAACGATCGACCACGAACTCTCTTATCGTGGTGAGCCTTTGCTCGTTGCTTATAGTTGGCCATTCTCATTTTGGCTTCCAAGCCGCTTTTCTTCTAATAAATCCAAATCTGTTGCTCGAGCTGTGTGATTAGACTCGACATTGTAATTTAAGACCCTATGAGTGGGCAAGTACATCTCCACTGGAGCCATAGCATCAGACCCATAAGCCAAAGAAAAGGCAGTCTCTCCTGTTGGACCCCTTACTGTCGTTCTAACCGCCCACAAAGCTGAAGGCAGCTCGTCTACCCATCTTCCAGCTCTTTCTTCCAAATTCCTCTTCAAAACATGCAAGATTTGTTTATTCGCAGCTTCAGCCTGCCCATTGCCTTGTGGATATGCCACAGATGATTGCCAATGTTTTACCCTCATGCTCGCCGCATGCCTTGGTAAACTTTTCAGCGGGTCCCATGATCGACACAATTGCTCGCGGGACTCCAAAGCCGGCACCATATGTTCGTGTACAAAGTCAATAACATTTACCTCACTTATGGTTGCCAGTGGCTTCGCTTCCACCCATTTCGTAAAGTAATCCACAGCGACTACTGCATACTTGAATTTCGACCGAGCAACGGGAAAAGGACCAATTAAGTCTATTCCCCACATATCAAACGGCCATGATGCTATAACAGGGGTCTGCTCGGTGGATGGCAAACGTGGAATATCCGCATAACGCTGACACTTGTCACATCGGCGAACATACACCTCGGCATCCCGTCGCAATGTTATCCAATAAAATCCGGCTGCTAACACTTTCTCGGCTAGTGACCGTTGACCAGGGTGACCTCCACACTTGCCTTCATGCACTTCGCCCAAGATTCCTTCTGTCATCTCTGGTCGTACACACCTCAATAGAGGTCGAGTATAAGATCTCCGATACAAAATGTTATCCAGGACAATGTAACGGCATGACCGTTTTTGAATGGTTCTAGCCTCCTTTTTATCTCCGGGTAATACCCCATGCTCGATGTAGGCCCGAAGATCATCTATCCAACATTTTGCAGCCGACTCTATATCCATGACCACTTCCTTCTCAATGACAGGAACCTCCAAATGCTCGATCATGACTCGGGATGCAAAGATTGAATTTCATCCTCACCATCTTTCGATGTAATCTGCTCGCATGTTATCCTTCCAGAGCAATTCTCACTAATTCCCAGTAATCAAAATCCTTTAAAATTTCTTTTACCATCGCACAATAGCGAACCAAGATCGGATGATGTACTCCATAATCGCCCTTGACTTGATTCACCACCAACTGAGAATCACAATATACCACCACTGCCCGCACTCCAATGTCTTGTGCGAGCTCGAGCCCAGCAATTAAAGCTTCATACTCGGCTTTGGTTGTTTGAAGTCGGAATTTGAAAGCATAATGCCTTCTCAAATTCTACATCTTGCTCGTGGAACTAAGCACTAAACCAAAGGCACCACTCCCAAATCGACTAGCCGAACCATCAACATGGAGTTCCCAACAATATTCCGGCCGCGGCTTTGGACTTGCATTGCTCATCGCTGTTGCTTTGCTCTCTATTTTTTCCTCGACAGGATCCTTGAAGCTTGTCTCAGCCACGAAATCTGCTATAGCCTGCGCCTTGATTGCTCGCCGTGGCTGATAATCGATGTCAAACTCGGTTAACTCAATCGACCAAGTAAGTAACCGGCCAGAGGTATCTGGCTTGTGCAAAATCTTTCGCAAAGGCAAATCCGTGTACACAACAATTGAGTGAGCAGAAAAATAAGCTCGAAGTTTCCGAGCAGCAACAACAAGCGAGTACGCCAATTTCTCTGCATTAAAATATCTTCCCTCTACATCAGTGAGGGCTTTTGATACATAATAAACAGGCTTTTGTACATTGCCTTCCTCCCTAATCAAAACAGCGGCTACCGCCTGCTCGGTAGCTGCCAGGTAAACATACAACTTTTCCCCAAAGACCGGGCTACTCAATAAGGGTGGACTTCCCAAATACTTCACCAATTCTTCGAAAGCTTTCTGACATTCAGGAGTCCATTCAAACCCTTTATTACCCCGAAGAACCTTGAAGAAAGGCAAGCACCGCTCTGCCGACCTCGAGATGAACCTTCCTAAAGCAATCACCCTGCCATTAAGCCTTTGTACGTCCTTAATGCAGCGAGGAAGCTTCATAGTGACTAATGCCTTTATTTTCTCAGGATTAGCCTCAATTCCCCTCTCAGTTACCATGAAACCGAGGAACTTGCCAGCCTTTACACCGAACACACATTTGCTCGGGTTCAACTTCATATTGTTCTTCCTGAGATTAGCAAAGGTCTCACCCAAGTCCTCTGTATGCTCGCGCCCTTTAGTCTTGACCACCATGTCATCGATATAGGCCTCCACATTTCTCCCGAGCTGCGAGCTAAACACCCTGTTGACCATCCTTTGATAAGTGGCCCCAGCATTCTTCAAACCAAAGGGCATCATCTTATAACAATACAGCCCCCCTGCTGCTCGGAAAGCTGTTAGCGCCTTATCTTGTTCAGCCATCTTCACTTGATGATACCCGGAGTAAGCATCTATAAAGCTGAGGAGCTCGAACCCTGCAATGGCGTCGACCAACTTGTCAATTCTCGGTAGAGGATAACAATCCTTCGGGCAAGCTTTATTCAGATCCGTGAAGTCAACACACATCCGCCACTTTCCATTTGACTTCTTTACCATTACCACATTAGCCAACCAAGTTGGATAATGTATCTCCTCAATAATATCCGCCTTAAGCAACTTCTCGACTTCATCCTTGATCGCTTGATCCTTTTCTACTGAGTAAACTCGAGGTCGCTGCTGGATTGGCCGGTAAGCTGGATCAACATTCAACTGATGCAAAGCCACAATCTCGCTCACCCCTGCATGTCCTCGGGTCGCCAAGCGAAAACATCCAGACTGTCTTGCAGCTGCTTAATTAAACTTTCCCTGGCCTCTGCCGTCAAAGCTCGTCCAATCTTAATCCTCTGCTCGGGATAAGCAGAGTTAATGACCACCTCCTCCAACTCGTCTTGAGCTGTAAACTCTAGCTCGTCTCGCATTTGGAGCGTGTCACACTCCACTTTTTCATCCTTCTCGGCTCGATCCTCAACTTTATCAAGCTGGTCTACCTCCATAGCCTCAACTGGCTCCTCAGATGCGGCCGCTGGCAAAGACTCATCCATAAGGTCAACGACCTCATTCGGCTCCTTAAATCCCCCCGACGTCAGTGTCGGCAAAGGATTATTAACACCTTCCTCGGCCACCTCTTCTCGCTCGGCTTGTGCCGGCAACTGCACTGACGGCAAGGATGGAATAACCTCAATATCTGTTCGAGCAGCAACCACTGCCGTATCTTCTTCAGTTTGACCTTGCTCCCCCGACTTCAATGTCGGCACGGAGCTTATTTCTATTTCCAAACCCTCCTGTACCATCGCTACCACTGATGGCCCTACAGTCACATGCGAAGTTTCCTTAGTACTGATAGTAACCTTCTACTCGGCATCCTCCAAGGTCAACTTCTGTTTTTTTCTCTGTGTATCTCGCACATATTCGAAGCACTTGCCGCGGTGGCTCCAATATGCCTACTCCCTGATCAGTGTAGAATTTGGCTCTCTGATGTGGGATTGACGCCACCATCTGAAACTTGGCCATGCTCGGTACGCCCAAGATAATGTTGTAGGGAGATTTCAAGTCAATTACCATGAAGGTAATCTTTTCAGCCCGTGTCTTGACTCCCTCACCAATAAATACCTCTAGCTCGACAGTTCCCTTCACCGGGACCTTGTGATTTGTAAAACCCTCTAAAGCCCCAGCATATGGCTTCAAGCGATCATCACTCAACTCCAAACCCTTGAAACAGGAGTAATACATCACATCCCCGCATGCTCCTGTATCTAATAAGATTCTGTGCACAACCCAGCCATCAACCAACGCTGAAACAATCAACGATTGTTCGCCTGCAACATTACTCGCCAACTCGCTACGAGTAAATTGAATGGCCTGTTCACCCTCCTGCAAAGTCATAGGTCGCTCCACCACCTTTGACAGAGAGTAAATCTGCTTGCCAAGCTGCGTCGGAGTGAGCTCTTCATCCATTATGACATTTATTACCCCCCTAATCGGTGGGGCTTCCCGCCTGGGGGCATTCCCCCTATTGCCTGTATCTCGCTTGAAGCGATCTAGCCGCCCCTCACTGATCAACTTCTGAATGGCCTTCTTTAGTGGCCAGCACTCCTCTGTAGTATGCCCATAATCATCATGATAGGCACACCTCTTTGTCTGATCTCTCATCGCGTATGGATTCATACGAGGAGGATTAGGAAGCTCGTTCCTTATCTCGTACATAATATCCTCGCGCAGCGTGTTGAGTGGGGTCAAGTCTGATTCACGAAGAAACTCCTTCGGCCGATCATACCGAGACTTGCTTTTATTGTAGCCTCCACTTCCTGCCTGGCCGTTTCCCTTAGCATTCCCCGCAGCTTCGCTACTCTCCTTTTTCTTCTCCTTCTTTGCCGTCTCCCCGGCACACCATTTTTGTGCTCGCATGAGCATCTCTGCTTGTGTCTTTGGTTCGCGCATACTTAACTCTGATCGCAAACCACCTTCACCTTCCAACAATCCTGCCTCAAACATAATGTCACCTCTTGCTCTACCAGAACTTGCTCCAAGACCTTGGTAAACCTTTCTAGGTAGCTCACCGTTGACTCACGTGCACCTTGTTTAACCTTAGACAAGTCGGCCCTTGTCTTTGCCAACCAACCGTCCAAGTCACCAAGAATTTTGCTCGCAAGTCGGCCCAATTATTGATCGAGCGTCGTGGCAATTAGAGCCGTCAAAATGGGCCAAACCCGTTGGGTTGGTCCGCCCCGTCATATTAAAAAGGTGGGTTGGGTTTTAAAAATATGACCGCGCCAAAAGGCGGCTTTTTGGGCTAGACCCAAACGGGTCGGTTAAGGGCGGGCGGGTTGGTCCGCCTATTTTTACCTACTATAATATACATACATACATATATATATATATATATATGTGTGTGTGTGTGTGTATTCCTATCGAAATTGCGGTTATCTCTAAGTTGCCCTTAACCGAACTCGGCTCCTCGCACGCACAGAGAGAGAGAGAGAGAGATGATTTTGTACTACTACGCAACAGCAAAGGAGAATGATGCAAGTGATCTCTGCTCCAAAAGAGGAAGGTTATAGTCCGTCCACTTCAATCGCTTCTCGTAGTTAATGTCGAAATTTTTGTCTTCTTGGTGCATGTGAAAATAATTCACGAAGTTAATAGTATGAATTTGAACAAAGCTATCATGTCACAAGTTGGTGAAGCTTTATAAAAACACGAATTGGGGATGAAGCTCCCTGCTTTTGATGGCACAGAGCCCTTTACACAGCTAGGAATTGCCATTTACTTCAAACATTTCGCAGAGCATTGGCGAGCGCATTTATGATGAGTTGACCGGCTTTACAAAGTATATTCTTCTTTCATCTTAATTCACATTAATTTCCAACTTAATTGATTTTCTTTTAATCATGCACTTACTTGAGCATTTCTTAATTGTTATATATATTTGAGTACATACATCGGAATCTTTAAAGTGGATGAATGCACTTGGCATTATATGTGTTGCAGACGCAGACTCAGAATTATACAAGCTTTGGAAAAGTCAAAAAGTCGCATTGAACTTAATGAACTTTTGGCAAACCTTGATGAGGCAATATCTCGTTAGGGAAACTCACTGGTTGAGACTCATCCATGATTTAAATGTAATCGATTTAAAGGTGGGTTGGTCCGCCCGCCGCAATCCCCAAGGTGGGTTGGGTTGGGTCATTGTTTTTTCACCGCCAAATTTTCGGGTTGGTCCGCGCCCGCCAATTGGCGGGTCCGCCATTTTGCGGGTTGGTCCGCCTGCCGGTCCGCTTTTGACGCCTAGTGGCAATGCTCCCATCCAAGCTAAAGCCTTTCCTTGCAATGCACCAACAAAAGCTCGATTTTAATGCTTCATCCGAAGTCACCAAGCCAATTTGGGACTCAAAGACATCAACCGCCCCCGGCCTTGGTCTTGTCCATATATTCTTTAATGTCGGGGAAAATCAACCCCTCGTGGCCGGTGGAGCATTCTCGATCCATGGCTAATCGGGCCGCGATGTACCCAAAAATTCCATCATCTGTAGTAGCCTTGCCTTGTGCCTCCATCCCGCGCTCCTCAACTCCTCGAAATCTTGCATGTTAATGGTTGCAGTGCAAACCACCCCCAAGCCGAGGCCGTACCACAGGTAGAGGAGGGGCTTGTGGGGGTCCCATAATCGCAACGGCTTGCGGAACCCCCACGGCCTGCGCCACCTGTCCCTGAGGTGCCCTAGCGAGCTGTGCAACAGGTACAACTGACTGATGAGACCGTTTAGAGAGGGAGTTCTACGCTTCGAACATATGAACCCTCGTGATCGCGAACGGCGACTATAGGCACGAGATCGTCGCGGTGAGGGTGAACTAATCGGCGAAAGCATGTGACCTTTGTGGTGAAGGCGAACGGCGGCGGCGATGGCCGAATCCTCGCCAACTCGCGATCCCAGCCTTGAATGAACACTAGGAACAATCCGATGACTGGCTTTGCTTCCCTCTGGTTTCTCGCGCTGTTTAGAGCCTTGTGCTTGCGGTTGAGAATGAACAATCAGAGGGTTCACTGGGTTACCTCGCGCGAAACACTCGCCTCGGCTAGAGCCGCCAAGGCCGGTAACGGATCAACCTCGATGGGTAATGGCGGCTTGCCCATAGCGATCAGAGGTTAAGCTTGATGATCTGTCCCCGGATAGATGGCTCTCGACGTAAAGCCTCCTCACGAAACTCATGGGCTAACCCCACCTGCAGCCTTCGCCGGCCAATGAATCAACCCCACGCCTCGATTTAGCCGGTGGCGCGCGATCATGGGGTGGTGGGACATTATTCAACTGACTGACAGGCCGAGATTCCTGTACCTCTTCTCTCGCGACTGCCGCTACCGCCATCAATCCCGTTCTCCGCCATGGATGAAACTCAAAAACAAAGAATATCTAACTAAACTTTAATGCCGCAAAAACTCGTTCCCGGCAATGGAACCAACTGATGCGTCCAAGAAATCTGGACAACACTGAACGAGCCCAATCCAAACACTGCTTTCAACGTGTCCGTGAATCCTCCGAGCCCAACTCAGAATAAGGAAAAGCAAACGTGAACTGGGCAGGGGCACTCCCTGCAAAGGCCCTCCGGCGTGTAAATCAGTACACAAATAAGCAGTTGAGTAAGTAATTTGACAAAGTTTTAGCTAGAGAATCAGATTGCGCATACCTCTCTCCAAATTTTGCCAAGCTTTTATATCCACCGGAGGCATAACTGCCCATAATCATGGATAACCGCCCATGATTAGCATTAACCGCCCATGATTGGCATTAACTGCCCATGATTGGCATTAACTCCCCCACAAACGGTCATGGCCTTTAATAAACACGCTTTTATTTAGCTCATTAATGACAAAGGGTTATCCTGAAACTTGTCTGGCCATTACCTCCGGCCAGATTCTTGCTCGGGTGTAACCACCCTCAATCTCGTTACCTTGATCTATACCGAACATGAATGTCCTCAACTATTAGTAACTCTTACTAATACAATCGAGCAATGATGCTCGTTTATCGATGTTGCTCGTTTAGCCGAGCCCCCATCTCGCAAGTAACTAGCCTGACCAGAACTAAGGTTTTACCCGGTTGCTCGTGTAACATCTTTGCTCGCTTGCTCGGAAGATACACACGCCTGACACGTGGCTCCTGGCTTGGGCCTAATTGGGCCAGGCAGCTCAACTGAGATATTACCGTTTTACAGTTATTATTTTAGGGTTTTACAGTTTTACAGTTTTATGGTTGTGCAAATTTTTATTTTTATTTTTTCTTTTTAATTGTTATCATAATTAACTTAATCAATTTAAATTTTTTTACCCACAATTTCGTATACAAATAAAAAAAATTTAAAAAAATCATAAGATTTGTAATTTGAAATATTTTTTTTCTTTTTAACTGTTATCATAATTAATTCAATCAATTTAATTTTTGTCCAGCCTGTTTTTTTTTTTCAACCCGCAATTTCGTATACAAATTATTAATTAATCCCCCCGTTCCAGGCAAAGAGGCCCCATTTGAAAGCCATTTTTTTAAGAAAATAATATTTTTAGTTGTTCATTAATAATAAAATGACTTTTATAGTTTCGTAATTGATTTCTATCGTAATCAACTGAATCCCAATTTAATTTATGTCTGGCATAAATTTAATTTTTTTATAAAAAAAATTTGTTCATAAGTTTTGTAATTAATTTTTTTAATTTTAAATATTTGTATTTTAATTTTTTTCTTTTTGATTATTATCATAAATAACTGAATCAGTTTAATTTTTGTCCAAAAACAATTTGTTTCTAAGTTTTGTAATCAACTTTTGTAATTTTGAATATTTGTATTTTAATTTCTTAAAAGTTGTGTTTAGTTTCCCTTATTGGTCTGAAATCCTTGTGATTTCGATTTTGAAATAGTATTTTGTTTGCAGAGATTTTTATTTTTAATTTTATTTCAATTAACAGGTGTTAGGTTGGTGTGTGTGTGTGTGTGAGAGAGAGAGAGAGAGTGCTTTTTCTGATACTTAATTATACTCTTTTAAGATGAGTTATAAACTTTCTTTTAAAATGAGTTGTAAACTTTTATAACCAATAAAATATGTTATTTTTTAGTTTTAGGGATGTTGTTGTGCAATTTACATTAATACGACCCCTAAAAAAAGAATATATTAATTTATTTTCATCATGTTCGGTTCATACATTGATCACGGTCATAATGACACCGTGCCATCGGCATTAACACTTGCATCTCATGTTTCCAAACCAATCATTGTTGTTACACAAGAACCCCCAGAAGAAGAAGACTGAGTTTTCGTTATTGAAAAAACAATAAAATTTCTTTACGTATTTTAACAATAGTTACAATTAAAATATTTATTTCTTAGTTTTCTTATAAAATAAATATCGAAATAAAATGTTTTATTTTGTTAGGTATTTGGGTTTTCTCCACTTTTCGTTGTGTATGATACATATATCCAACCCCTACAAATTATAAATAAATATTAATTCCTTTCCATATTATCTGCTTCATTTATTAATAAATTCTCAAACTGGTGTCGTGATATCGGTACGGACAAGAGTACTAGTCTGTATTATAAAATAACTAGGTAATTGGCTAGAGCTATTCAGAGGTTGAGATTAAATTATCTTAAAACATTTAACGGTTGATATTCACCCTTACATTCATATGTGTGAGTAGTTAACTATTTTTAACTCCCTTTTTTTTTTTTCCTATTACAAGTCACTTCCTATAATTAATATTATGAGCAATCACTTATTTTTCTTCTCTCTATATTTTATCTTTATATTACAAAATCATGATCTACGATTAATCTTCTTAACAGTCACTTCTTATAAAATACCAATCGCTCAACTATCACTTGAAACAATGTACATCTATAACATTTTTTTAAATTATACCTTCTATTTAGGTACTGTTATTTCAATTGACAAAAGTAAATATACTGACATCATGTCATAAGTACGAATATTAAGATCTAGTGTTAATTCAATTGCACGAGCTATTGCTTTAGTATTTAAAGGTTGTTTTATTGTTTATGTGTTTTACTTTTATCTTATCACCAGCTTTAATAAAGGGATTTGAGTTAGAGAATATTCCTTTTTTGTTCCGAATGGAGTAATTACGTTTTCTTAAAATCTCATACATGATATAACAATTAATTGTTTGACAAATTTGGGAATTTAAGCTGAAATAACATGGAAAATGGAATTAATTTAATGCGAGTATTTTCAGATCTCAAAAAAGGGTAATGTTATGGTCATTTTTATTTTGTACCAAAATATGGTCCTTTATGACATGGTACACTCTCATTGGTTGGAGTGACGGGACCCACAAAATGTCCAACCAATGAGAATGTATCACGTCATAGAGTACTCATATTTTAGTGCAAAATGAGAGTGACCCAATCATTACCCCTCAAAAAAAGGTATGTACACTAAGGATCCATTTGGATGCATTGATTTTAAATTCAATAAATATTCAAATTCTATAGAATTTAAATAAGATGGAATTTGCTTCAAAATCATAGTAATTTGATTGTTTGGATAATGTGTGAAATTTAATTATAATTATATATTATAGTTAAAATAAAATTTCATTAGTGTATTAAAAATCTAGTTTAGCCTAGTGGTAATGGTTTGTTATCTATGTCTATTATTATTATTATGAATTATGAATGAATGACAAAAGTTCAAACCTTGTTAGCAACAAAATTATGAGAATTTTTTATTTTTAATACTCCCTCTGTTCCTAATTTATTGTCCTGGTTGACCCGGCGCATCGTTTAAGAAAACCTATTTGAATGGATTATTAATATTGGTTTAATGTGTAGTTTCCTTTAAAACTCATGTGTATATGGCCCATAATTAAAGTAGGGTGGAAAAGTAAGGGTAAAGTGGTAAAAGTAATGTTCTAAAAAAGTAAGTTTTAAAGTGGGCAATTCTTTTGGGACGGACGATAATTTAAGGACGGAGGGAGTAATAAATAGAGGTGGTCGGAGGTGGCGGCTAGTGGTGGTGGCCAGAGTTGGTTGGTGGTGGTGGCGACTAGTGGCGGAGGCCGGAGATGGTGGTCGGAGTTGGTGGTTGGAGGTGGTGGTCGGAAGTTGTGTGAGTTGTTATTGTTGTGTATTGATGAGACCAAAATTTAAAATTTAAATTATTAAGATTTAGTATATAGTTAGTTTTATGGAATTGGGGTATTTAGGATTCCAATTTAATTCTAATTCTAAATTTTAAATGTGTTGTCAAACGACGGAATTGGTTTTAGAAGCTTCAATTCCAATTCCAAGCTATGGAATTGGGGTATCCAAACATACCCTAAAACAATAGCCAATTATTTGGCTCCACAAACATACCCAATATTGTAATACTCCCTCCGTTTCTTTAAAAAAAAATGTCTTTTTTCTACGAAAACTTTGAAAAAATTGTTTTAAATGTATTTTCTAAAACTCCGTAGGACGGTTCATCCTGTCACGATCCACCACGTGTTAGTGGAGTCCGAATCCTCTATTCTAAAAGTGTATTCCATCTTCTATTTCAATGTCAGATTTACCGTTAACTTGTCAATTAGTAAATTAACAAAATTAATTATTTAAACAAAATTAATTAATGATTGCAAGTTAACGGTGGATCTGATATTGGAATAGAAGATGGAATACACTTTTGGAATAAAGGATCCGGACTCGTGTTAGTGGATTAAAATGGGTGAGAGCGGGTCCCGTCTTACATATTAGGTTCCATAAGATGGTCTCACACGAGGCTTACTTTTTTTTCTTTTATAGGTGGTTTTAAAAAAGTCACCACTTTTTATCATTTTACCTTGATATTATTTCACTTTAATTGATAATCTCACTCTCGTATGAGTATCTTTGAAAAATATGTTCATCATATCCTCTGTCATACTCCTGATTTTATTGAATATTAATCGGTTAATCCTAGTATTATTTTTGTAAATAATATGGATATGAGTACAGTTAAAATTCAATGAGATATGAAGTGTGACGTAGGGTGATACAGAAGATTTGAATCCAAAAAATACAAAAAAAAATCAATATTTAGAGGAACAATTGCTCGCAATTGATCTTAGTTTCACCAAATTCCAGCGCAATCTCCCTCTCTTTCTCCGTACCCGCAGCCATCGACCTCCATACCGCCGTTCACCAGCTTCACCATCTTCTTCTTCTCTGACAATGAAATTGGATGCAATATGCTTTCCTCTTGCAGTCGCCGTTGTACCCTTTCAAACTTTCACCCAACTCAAGCCGAAATTTCCCTCGCCCTCTTTAGTCCGACTTCATTCCGCCTTTTCTCCCCCACTCCAACCATCTTCTTCAACACCGGCCATTGTTGAGTGCTAAATCATGAATCCCCCCACCCCCGCCCTTGCGCAATTACTTTCAACCCGAGCCTAGAGCTTTCAAATTGGAGCCGATTTGTGTGACAATTCTAGTAATATTTTTCTAATTTTCAAGATGAGCTATTGCACTTTGTGAAATTGTTACTTGTCAATCATTTCCCTGTCTAAATTTGTGATAGTTCAAATTGCATTGTGATATTTTACGAATCAATTTCATGGGTGCTGTTGACTCCATATCTGAAAACAAATATGGTTTTCGGTGTTAGTAGTGGACTGAGTTATAAAGTGGCAGTAGAATTCGCAACGGTGAAGGTCGGCGCGAAGGTGAAGGCTGCTATTAAGGTGAAGGTGGAGATACCAGAGTTACGTCATCCCAAATAGGGCATCTCAATGTGGTTGATAAAAATGCCGATTATGTTGGTGAATTTTTGTCATGACAATGACTTTTATGGTTTATGACAATGATGTCGGCTACTATCATGGATGTTCTTAGACCATTTACAACGGTTGTTTCTTTGAGATGCTTAACCGGATTCTATCAAACAACAATCCTACTCAAAAATATTTAGATAAGCATAAAGTGTGTTTGGGAGCAAAAGAAGCTCTAGAGCTTAACCAAAAAAAGGCCAAAAAAATGATGTCGTATAAACCAAATAAAGCTCAAAACGCTGAGTTTTGAGCAAATGAAGCCGACAGCTTCTGTCCACTACTCCTTCTCCCCCACAACCTCCTGCTGTCCACTCAATCCCACAAAGCCCAAAAAAAAAATTTCTTCTATTGCTGTTTTTGACACATTTTAAACCATAGAAATGTTTTTTTTTAAATTCTGAATTAAAGATCACATTTGTATCTATAAATAGAAACTTGGTTTGTTTCATTTGGATGTTATAAAAAAAATTTATGATTTTTTTAAGTTTCTAGACATTTTTCTATAAAAATATTTAATTAATAAAGATAAAGATGGTGGAATTTGTAAAATTGTTGGAATTTGTGCATTGTTGGATGAGTATTTTTGTTGGAAAGCTTAAATGGAGAACTTAATAGCATTTTTGTAATAAAATAGAAAAAAATGAAACTTAAGCTCCCCAAATGGGGAGCTCAGTCGTTCATGCTCTTAGAGTGCCTTCAACTAAGTTGATTTACTTTAAAAATTCGTGTTTCTTTTAATTTTTTTTTTGTAATTACTAAAATACTCTTAAAAAATGTTCAAATTATAAATAAAATATAAGTAATTTGGTTAATTTTTTTAAAAAATTTGCATGCAGAAAAAAACCTTTCAAAATGCATCACATGATATACACATAATTGAACTTAACAATAAAAAATTAGCAGCATTGGACAGAAGGATCAATCCCGTTAAAAACAATTAATACATGGAACAAAAATTCTAAACAATTAATTCAAGGACCAAAAACCAAATATCTATTTTTAATATATGCGTCAAGTCAAATAATACACTCTTTTAGAAATGGAGAAAGTAGCGCTATGTGACAACTAACCCGACCCTCTATGTGAAAACGACCCGATCCTTGAAAAACAAAACACTATGAGACTCAAATCTATAATCATAAGTAGACGATTTGTATATCCTTCACTAGGTCAAAGACTTGATGATCTCGATTGTATGATTCTTAACGATGACCGTGCTTTCCATAACCTAAGAAAACAAGTAAGATAAAAAGGAATAAAGGAAGAAGAAATAAATTCTTGTAACAAGAATATGGATGAATCTTTTGTTATCTTTCTTTATGACGTGAAGCACTATTTTAATACAGAATTTAAATTTGATACGATGAGAGATGACTCATATGATTGGATTTTTAAGTGGAAGAGCATATATATATATATATCATCATCATCGTCTACATCCAGAAAGTCGTATGCTTTGGAAGAAGCTTGTACAATTTGGAAAGGGTTTTTGATTGATCAAAAAGAAGAATCTACTTCAACCAATATGCCCTTAGGCACGGCTATACATAACATAGAATTCACACTTGGAAAAGGTGGACAACTAGCTAGAATAAGGAGTGTTGTAGCGAAACTGATTGCAAACTAGGGGGAATCGGTCTATATATATGCTCTTCCACTTAAAAATCCAATCACATGAGTCATCTCTCATCGTATCAAAATAGGCATGGGGCTTTGGAAATTAAGTGCAAGCAAAAATTCATAACCATTATTTCACCACTCCCTTAATTTACTCCCACGAGAAAAAAAAAAAATATATATATATATATATATATATATATATATATATATATATATATATATATATATATATATATATATATATATATATATATATAATACAATATGCATCGCATATGTGCAATTGATTAAAGCTATTTAGGGGCTGAGATTGATTCATTTAATGAGATCCTACGGTTATTATCACTCCCCGAGTTCACATGTGTGAACGGTGGTTGAGTAACTACCCCCTCTCTCTCTCCAACTCCTCCCACTATTCACGGTTGGTTGCCACTGATTCTTCCTCCACCAAACTCACGTTCCTTTTCTTTTCGATATTTTAATTAATTAATCAATTTTATGCAAAAAAAATCGTAAGTTTTGTAATTTGAAATATTTTTTTTTCTTTTTAACTTATCATAATTAACTTAATCAATTTATTTTTTGAAACTGAATCTCAATTTAATTTATGTCTAAGTTTTGAATATTTCTATTTTAATTTTTTTCTTTTTAATTGTTATCGTAATTAACTTAATCAATTTATTTTTTTTCTGGCCTGCAATTTCGTATACAAATAAATTTAAAAAAAATCATAAGTTTTTTAATTTGAAATATTTTTTATTTTTTCTTTTTAATTGTTATCATAATTAATTCATTTCCACATTATCTGCTTCATTTATTGATAAATTCACAAACTGACGTCGTGCCATCGACATGAACAAGAGTATTAGTATATATATGGTTAATATCACTTTTGGTATTCTAATTTTACTTGTCTTTTATTTTTGGTACCCTTTATAAATTTCATCAAATTTCATTCGTCAAATTTATGTCAAAAACTAACAATTGACATGTTGTCAATATTAAATTATTATCAGATTATATACATTATATATATATATATATATATATATATATATATATATATATATATATATATATATATATATATATATTCTCGTGGGAGTAAATTAAGGGAGTGGTGAAATAATGATTATGAATTTTTGCTTGCACTTAATTTCCAAAGCCCCATGCCGATTTTGCTTGCACGCGGCAAGCACGTTGCTATCCCACTAAGCAACTCTCTCTCTCCCCTCATTCATTAATCCTTCAACGCATGAACTAGCTACGTAGGTATGAGTCATCATTGGCAAAATAATAGGCATTTTGATTAAGAAAAAATAATTTATTTGATTATTACTATTGAAATAATATATAGTTTTATTTAAAATTTATGAATATATTGCTTAAAATTAAAATAAGAAGAAAAATTAAGGATGAAGTGGTAAAAGTGATGTTTTAAAAAGTAAACTTTCAAATAAGACAATTATTTTAGGACGGATGAAAAAAGAAAGGAAGACAATAATTTTGGGACGGAGGGAGTAATACGGAGTAATATAATACTCCATCCATTTTCAAATAATCATTTTTTATTTGATACATATTAAAATAAAGTAATTGACTATATTATAAATATTGGTATAATGTGTGTTTTTTTAATATCTTTATACATGTGGTCATAATTAAAATAGTTTGAAAAAATAAAGATAAAATGGTAAGAGTGTTTTCCTAAAATAAAGTTTTATAAGAAGACAATTATTTTAAAACGAACAAAAAATATGAAAGAGTAACAAGTATTTAGAAATGTAGGGAGTACGAAAATTAAATTTTAGAATTAATTTAATTCTAAAATTAAATTTTAGAATTATTTTTTATAGAAGTTACATTTATAACACGACACATGTCCAATCAAAATCTAATAGACATCAAGACCAATATTGTGTTTGACGCATGTCCTGTTTCAAGTATCACTTGTGTAAAAAAAATATTTTACACCGCAAATAAATGAAAATTTTACTCATAAAATTACTTTCTTTGTCTCAATTGAAGAGATATATATATATTTCTTCCGTACCGGGTAAACAGTTCACTATTTTATTTTGGAATATTTCACTTAAAGAGTCTCTTTTAAAAAATTAAAGAATAAAAATGTCATTTTATTACTAATGAAATATTAGAAATATCATTATTTTAAAAAAAATTACCTTAAAATATGAACTATTTGCACATAACAGATGGTGTATTAACTTATTGTGCATTAAGAACATGATTTAATTTCCTAAAATACTCTATATGTGGGAGGCCACAATTTCAAGCTTATTTGACTGAGTCAAGTTCGTAGGGTATTAAAGTGATCATAGTCTTCTATGTTAGGTTCCTTAAAAATTAAAATGTACATTCCCGATCGAGACAAATTTTAAAAAGAAAGTGTACATTTTCAATTCTCGTCTGAAAATTAAATTTTTTTTTTAAGAAAATGATGCTTTTAGTAAATCACTAGTAATAAAATGATACATTTATTTCTTAATTTTTAAAAGAGAACTTTTCAAATGAAACATCTCATAATGAAATAATGAACCCTTTGCCCGAAACGGATGAAGTAATTATTAATGTAATGTGTTTTTTTTTTAATACGAGCATATAAATATAATTAAAGTATGTAGAAAAATTAAGGATAAAGTGATATAAATATTTTCCTAAATAATTGTTTTTTTTTTTGAAAGATTGCAATTATTTTGAAACAGACAAAAAAATAACAATTATTTAGAAATAAATTGAGTAATTAGATTGCATCTTCAAAATTCTACCAATCAAAACAACATCCTTTTTAGCACATTAATTAAAAATATTTTTGATTTCTAATTACCATAGAGTAAAATGGCGTGGTGTAATATTGAATCTGTTGTAAAGGGATAATTTCACTTTTGATATTTCAAATAAGGCTCAATTTCGCATTTGATACCCCTATTACCTTGTTCGTCAAAATTCATTACAAACGTTCGTGATTTTCATCACTTTTGGTATTTTCTGTCACTTGACTGTCAAAATCTTACGGCTAACCTGTTATCTCAAGTTAGCAACCGGTTAATCTTGACAACAAGGATACCGAATATGAAATTGAGTTATATTTGAGATACCAAAAATGAAATTATCGCAAAGGCTAGTCAATTTCCAACCTACTATAGCAGGTTACACGTTAGTATTTCATGGACAATATACAAAAAATATAAAAATTGATTAAAATGAGTAACGTTGCTGATTAACATTTATGACATCGATCCCAAAGGTACCAAACATAATATTGAACTATACTTGAGGTACCAAAAGTGAAATTATCTCCACCGTTAACAACACTACAGTAAATTCAAATACAAGGTTTTCGAATTCCCTCAGCTCAACCGTAACGGAAATGAAGCAATTCGGCGGGAATTATATACATACACTTTTATATATATATATATATATATATATATATATATATATATATATATATATATATATATATATATATATATATATATATATATATATGTATAATTCACTCCTACTACAAACTCTACAAGCAACAAAAAGGTTAGGCAACAACCAATCCACATATTCCATAAAGCAATCTCTCTCCTCTCTCCTCTCTCTTTCTCTCTCTATATTTATATATACTCAGACCATATATACGCACATGAACGAGAGAAGCATGGAAAATTAAAAAGAGTAAAAGCCAACATTTAAAAAAAATCTTTAAAGGAAATATCTCTCTCTCTCCTCTCTGTCTTTATAGTTGCGGTGGTCGTAAAGATACCAATACGGAAAGTGTGTTCTTGGAGCTTCTTCCTCATCTTCTTCTTCGTCGTGTTTCAGAAGTAAACTTCCGATCGATCGGTTTCCGAGCAACTATTCTCCTTAACATTTATCATCTTATCTATCAAGTATGTCGTCTCACTGTTAATTTGATTCTTCTTTCATTATATTTACAACTGAATTGCACTCATTAATCTCCCTGTTATCTTCATTCTTAATTTTCATCTTCATCTTCGTACAATTTGTATTATCTTCAATCTTCATCTTCGTACATATAATTTTCTAGTAGAATCTCCGCTGTGCTTGTTCGGATTGCTTACTTTGCGAATCGTTTATTTGCATCAGCCTGCATAATTTGTGCATATTGGATTAATTTCCTGTAATGCCAATCTCATTTTTACAACCTTGTTACAGCATTGTTTGTATAATGTGAGATTAATATTGTGGTAGCAGCACAAATTCTCACACGGAAAGGCATTATCGAATTTTATGACTTTTGTAATTCGTTCTTAATTTTTCCATTCCTGAATTCCTCATGTTTTGAACACTGATGTTTTTTCAATTTTTTTTTTTTAAATTATGAAAAAGGTCTATTCACTAATATTGTTTTCAAAATGAATTTTTATTTCATTGTTAGGGGGTTGCCAAAGCTTAATTTTAAGTTTTGGGTTAGAGTTATGAAAATTCAAATGCGTTAAAAATTAGTAAGGTGAACTTACCACTTATTTGATTGTAACCGACTCGAAAATTCAAATATATATATATATATATATATATATATATATATATATATATATATATATATATATTCTTTTATGATAGAATAAGTACATGGCTCCGTCTAATGAATTGAGATCCGTAAAACCGTCTTATAGAAGACATATTCAAGAAAAGAATATACACTAGTCTTATTTTCATATTGGAATTCAACCTAATACAACATTAAATCACTATTTTATATGTATTTATTGTGTTTGAGATACTGAAATGAAATTTTAATTATTGATGTAATTATGAATATCATCAATCGCAATCTTTGCAATTTTGTAAGAATAAGGAAATTTTTATAAATTTTTAATTAAAGTTTAATCGAATTGATCAATAAATTTCAGAGATGGTTTAGCTTTATAGTATGTCCATACAGGTTTGTTTCTCTCTCCAAATGGTAAAGCGAAATTAGAAGTAAGCTCTTTCTGGGAATCAATTTCTGCACCAGTAGTAGTGGGGCACTTGTTAGGAGGATGGGAGCAAAGCGTTAATTCGTTATGTATCAAGGGCATAATGGTCATATAAAAAATGAGAGGGAGAAAGAGAGAGATCCAATGTCGTGACAACCGAGGAATTGCTAAGGTAGGAAATCATAGTACGCACTTCAAGCCTTCAAGGTTCAATTCACGATAATAATAAAGAAATAAGAATTTAGCTAACATTTGATTTAAGAGTATATTTTAAAAATTTTTGCGACGCTTAAATTGTAATTTGGTCACAATTTTCATTAAGCTAATTGTATTGAAAAAAATTACACTTTATTCATGTTATTTGGTCTAAACATTCATAAAGTCATTCGAGTCATTTCGTTCGGTTTTAGAAATTGGCTAAAGCGAAGGTTAAAACAAGTAATGAAACGAATAGCAAAATGGTATCCATAAAAAATACCATCTATTTAATTATTTAGGCATATTTGTTTCGATAACTTGGTTAAGATGGCAATCCATAAAGCAATATCGTCTATTTAATTTGTATGACAAAAAATTATTCATCTTAGCCAACTCCAAGTAATTAGAAAAAAATATTGAGTTGAGTTGTATAAACTCTTTTGAACTTGATTGATTGTGTTCTCTTTAAATTTCTTTCTTGAGTGTTTTGTTGATAGTTAGATATGTTTATTTTAACAAAAAAATATTTTCTATGCCTTAATTTTTTTAAAATTGACTCTTTAACTCAAACATCTGAAAATGAAATATTGAACATTTTGCCCCGGAACAGAGGGATTAGTTGAATTTGCAAGCTTTTAGAAACATAGTGGCAAGAAATATAAAATTAAAATTTGAATGGGGGAATTAATCCCATGACTCCCACCCACACAATTTAAAAATAAAAATCGCACCCAACTTCTCTCATTCCTCCTAGTTCGCTCTCCACCATCTCCGGTGCTCCATCTACAACTGCATCACCCACCATGGCCGCCATCCTTCCTGCTCCAATCACCAGGCTCCTTCTCCGATCTTTCCAGCCTCGTCAAATTCGTTCTCGTCCCCAACAACCTCTCTCCGTTCGTTGCCCCCGAGTCAGATCCAGCCCCTGCAATTTCTTCTCTGATCTATCTCCATGGCCGGCCCCAAAAGGCTTCAAGAATTCATTCAACTGTCCGGAACCTTTATTTACCTCAGAGCCAGGCAGAAATAGGTGGCTGCCTTGAGACCATGAATAACTATTGTCTCTCAGAGTGGTTCACTGAGCAACCATTTTGGCTCGTGGTTGGCCATGGTGAAGGAGTCGCCGTTGTCGAGATCTATAAAATGGTTGTTGATGATTCCGTGGTAAAATGGGTATAGTCTGGTGACAATGGAACAGTAATTTGGGAAAGTTAAGGTTGGTTGGGAAGACGGGGATTAGACCAGTTTCGGCTTCGGTGCCATTGTGGATTAGATGATGGATGTTGGGCATTTAGATTTTGAATTGGTAGCCGAAACGGAAGCCGTCGGAGGAGATTAGAAGGACGACTAGGTGAGTGAGTTTGGTGAGTGGGCGGGTGAGGTTGGTTGTGGAGATGGATGTTTGACTTGGGTTGTGGGAATTGATGGAAGTGGAGAAGAAGAGGAAGGTGAAGGAGGCGGTGGCGGTGGCGGAGAGAGAGATGTAGGTTGTGAGGAGGAGAAAGATGAGGAGAATAGTGGTGGTTGATGGAGGTGGGGAGGAGGCGGAGTTGGAGTTGAATGAGAGAAGGGCGGCGGTAGGATTTGGTGAGTCGTCGTCTTGGAGTGGAATTGGGATCCGTTCTGGTGGGGGTTATTATTGTTTCTAATTTTCAGAAAAATACCTCAATTTGTAGATTTGTCAAATAGACCCTTATCAGTTAAACAGTCAACGTAGGCAATCACTCCCGCCACAAAACTAACGAATTTTGGACATAAGGTTTTATTTAGAAAAAAAAAACTTAGGTTGAGGTTTTTTATGCAAAAAAATATATAACACATGGT
This sequence comes from Codonopsis lanceolata, assembly GCA_013146195.2. Classification (NCBI taxonomy): domain Eukaryota; kingdom Viridiplantae; phylum Streptophyta; class Magnoliopsida; order Asterales; family Campanulaceae; genus Codonopsis; species Codonopsis lanceolata. The sequence continues at coordinate 4,589,961 of CM028379.1, forward strand.
TCAAAACGAAAAAACTAAAATAGGTCAGAGTTTTTTTTTTGCAATTAACCCTAAAATATCATACTCTAACGATGTTAGAAGAAGCATTAAGTTTTGGATTTTTTGATATTAAGAGTTTAGTTTTGAAACTTTTTAAATAAAAACTAATTTTTTAAACTTTTTAATTTGATATTTTTTTAATGGGACTTTTTTGGTATTTTTCCTTAAAAACTAATTCCCCGGTTAGAAATGGATTGAAACGAAAAATGAAATTAAGTACGCAATGCACATGTTCACTGGTGACGAAGATATTCAATTCCTGTGTCAGTTTCAGATTCAATGAGAAAAGAGAAACCCACAAAGCTGCTGAGTTGACATGTTAGGTCTATTTATGTAACTTTGTTTTATACCAAAAACTTGACTAATGAGAGCTTCGTAATCTGTGAAGAATCTGCTGTTTGACTTCCATGAAGATTTAACATGTTCATAGCTGCATTTAAGCTTTTAGATTTAAATATCTAGAACTAGAAGCATAAAAAATGGTTTTTTTAGTTAGTGCAGTCTTATCAATTGATGCTTAATCTGAGACAATGTTAAATTTGGCACTTACCCATTGCACTATTTCTCCACGCAGATAAAAAGGTAAGTTTATTTGTGATTTTAGATTTTCTATTTCTTTGGTTAGACGAACTTTCTATTTCTATCTTACATTTCATCAACCATTACCAAAAACAAAAAAACATCAAAACTTAAAAACAAGTCACTAAATCACAAACCCTGAGTATTTTGAAAAAATATGGTGTTCGAATTCAAAGGTTATTTTTCCTTTTATAAATATGTATGTAATGGTAGACTCATTAAGTCACCGGCTATACGTATATTTTTTTTTTTTGATTAATGAACATTTATAACATTTTTTTAAAATAACTAGCGAAGAAATCTACATGTTCATTAATAAGGTGTCACTGTGGAGCCACTCAAATGGTTTTGAGCTGATGATACAGTGCTACAAGACCACCAAATATTTTCTCTTGGAGAAACATTTCATTACTGAGTAGGACTGTAGAAGCATCCTAGGCAATCACCACTTGGAGTTGAATCAGTGTCAATAAATAATGAAGCAATAATTTTCTCATGGTATGTCTAAGCTCTAGGTAACACACACATCGCTGCAGAGACTATAAAAGTAAACATACAAGTACAGTTTGATTCCAAATATCAGCAGATCACATTTCAGCCATGTTCATGTAGGGGAAATACAACTTGTCTTACTGTGTTTCTTTCTCTACTTGATTCATTTTCACTTAATGGTGACTTCTGACACCAAACCATGTCCGTGTTGTCGTAAAATAATAAAGAAAAAAGAATTGAAATGGCCTCATAAGTTTTGGTTTAAGCCTAGTAGAATTGTATTGATGTCTTATTGAATCTTGGCAACTTTTGGTCTTTGCAGATAAGAATAGAACTAGTGGAATGAATTCCACTAGTTCTATGCTACTGTATTGAGTTAATAAAAGACATAGCTCCATATTTGAAAGAAGCAAGATGGAAGACCCGACAAACAGTACCAACAATCGGCATGTCAAGATCTTGAAAGGTCCATGGTGGAGCCAATTCCGAGGCTCCAACCCTTGGATGGCCAGATATGTTTATAGCTTGTTGTTTCTTGTCGCAAATCTGATGGCCTGGGGCATTCGTGATTATGGCACGAGTGTTTTGACAGAAATGAAGAGTAAGATCACTAGACTTAATTTTTTTCTTCGTTATCTTTCTATTTGAGTTTTGAGTTTTGAGTTCTGGAATGTCAATGAACTCATTTATTTGCTGCTTGATGAACGGATCAACTAGCATTGTAGTCTTACTACGGAAAACTTATTAACGTACTAATGCATTGCATGCATGGAAATATTCAAATTTCTTAACGGCTAACCGAACTCATTTACAAATTACAATCAAGCTATCCTGTACATTTCAGATGCAAGAGCTGACAATGCAGAAATAATATGATTTCATTTTTGTTGCAGGATTTAAAGGTTGCAAAGGCGGCAAAGACTGTTTAGGGGCAGAAGGAGTTCTGCGAATGAGCTTGGGGTGCTTCGTATCTTTTCCATTTAAAGATTTTTAGTATTATTACTCTCTCTTTTTTTGTTTTTTTGTTGAGATTTTCAATGGAACGGTTGATTCTGTCATAACCTATTCTATCAATTTGCTTGTGAAATAAAACATGAAGAGTGGAATTTGGAGCCTTAACTATATGTTAGTTGTTCTATTTCACAATGTTTGTTTCGACGACTGGTACCTCAAAGTTGAACGATCGTAGAGAATTGTGGCATTCTGGTTGGTGGTCTGCCAAGATTCTCCTCATGGTTGCAGTTATAGTGTTGGCCCTCTTTCTTCCTTCAGAAATCATTCATATCTATGGTTAGTATAGCGAAGCTCGGCAACTTTACAATATGTCTTCTTTCCTTTCATTGGTTTACAGTATATGAGTATTGATCCTGTAGCCCAACTAAGTCTATTACAGTTTGCATTTCAAACCACTAATGCCCTTTTCCTTCGGCAGGGGAGGTTTCGCATTTTGGTGCCGGGTATGAATGCCTTTAAATCCTATATGCTGTGTCTTTATATCACTAATGCCAGACATTCGCTATAGCATTCTAAGTATGTCGGCCTTCTTTATGCAGGGTCTTTTTGCTAGTCCAACTAATAAGTATTATCAGTTTTGTTAATTGGCTGAATAATTGTTGCCAGTCTGATAAATACGCAGAGAGATGGTAAGTGTCTTCTTATTCAAAAAAAGTCGGCATTACAGATTTTTGATGCCTTCTTATTCAGCTTTGCCCGAGTAATTACTTTATTACAGTTTTGAACATTGCACTTAAATCTCAATACCTTTTCATAGAATTTCTTGGCTTTCCTTATCATTAACAATTGTGTTGACATCTATAATTTATTGAGACATTTGTGCTGCAGCCACATATATGTGATGTTACTTTCCTCTGCTGCATATGTTGTATGCATAATTGGGATCATTTTGATGTACATTTGGTACACTCCAGAGCCATCTTGCCTTCTTAATATTCTCTTCATTACCTGGACCCTAGTGCTCCTCCAACTCATGACTAGCGTCTCTCTACACCCGAAAGTAAGTTCAATTATCACTGTCTGTTTCAAGTTGTTTGCGTTGTTAGTTTAAAACTAACGATGTACTATTTATGTTGTTTCATGAAACAGATAAACTCCGGCTACTTGACTCCTGGATTAATGGGGCTGTATGTGGTGTTCCTCTGCTGGTCTGCTATTAGAAGGCATAACTTCTTGTTTTCCAACTCTGTTATCCTACCTTCTCAATCTCTCTTTTCTAAAACAGCAAGTATCATAATTCACTTTAAAAATTGCTAAGTTTTTATGTTATCATGACCTAGAGGCCATGAGATCAAACTATTAAAAGTCTCTTTTCTTGCACTAGTAAGACTGTGCATTAGACACTTCGCTAGACTCTGCACTGGCTGGAATCTTATACACGGGCTATCAAAAGAAAGCTTCAGAAAACATTTGGAATGTCATTATAGTTTACGCTTTGATCAACTTCCATATTGAACTAAATCTTTGTGTTCACAGTGAACCACCAGAGGAAAAATGTCTCAAGAAATCTAGAACCTCAACCAAAGGAGACTGGCTAACCATCATAGTAAGATCTCTATTGAATCTCCTCACAATTTCATAAAATCTCGAGCCATTCATAGAAACTATTTCCTATCAAGTCACTATACTCCCACACACGCACACAAGCCACCGATTAATAATGGGTCTCTTATCTTGACAGAGCTTTATTGTAGCAGTACTTGCAATAGTAATTGCCACATTTTCAACAGGAATTGATTCAAAATGCTTTCAGGTACATCTCAGTCAACATCTTTCGATTACTAAAACTCTATACCATTAAAATCTGTCTAAGAATGAATGCTGCAGTTCAGGAAGGATGAGAAACAGGATGAAGATGATGTCCCATATGGTTTTGGCTTCTTCCATTTCGTTTTTGCCACAGGAGCTATGTATTCTGCTATGTTATTGATTGGTTGGAATACTCATCACATCATGAAAAAGTAAGTTCCCACTTCCCAAATCTCGCAGAAACCAAATTACCAATTACACGAACCCTCGAGTCTTCAGCATAACCACTTGAGTGTTTTCTTTAACTCGCGAACAATTGTATCTCAGCCATCAGTTTGTAGTCTAATAATTTGTGAGAAAAAAGAGAAAAATGAATAAAACAACAAAAATTGATACTGATAGATAATTGCTGCTTACCTTAACATTACTTGATTAACCTCATTTGCAGGTGGACAATTGATATTGGTTGGACTAGTACCTGGGTCAGAATAGTCAATGAGTGGCTTGCAGTTTGTCTCTACTGTAAGTTCTAATCCATTCCGCTGAAGTTCAAAAGTACGACAAATTCTTGTGATTATACAACCTCCGTCCCAAATAAATGTCGATTTTTGTTCATAATCATGAACAATATAATGAAAGTCGTGATAAATTGGAAAAAGGAAAGAAAGTCATGTTTTATCGACTATGAACTTACTGATGTTTTTGCAGTATGGTTGCTGATTGCACCGATTGTATGGAAGAGCGGACAAACAACTGAACCAGCATGACTTTGTGACACCATTGAGATTGAAATTCTTTTTCCTCATTCATCGGTTACAGAAATGGCAATCCTCCATTTCAAGCAGGCTGTTGAAAGCAGAAACGCTGCAGCATACACATACTCGGATAAATTGAAGTCATTTAGTAGCGAAGGTCAATACCATGTACATATGCTACTGATGAAAACATTCATGAAATAAAGCAGCAAATTCTTTCTTACGCGAGTTGATAAGATATCAGTTATATATTGACTCATGTTATATATATTGTGTCTGCCTTTGTTGCACACAGCGGAAGCAAATAACAAACAATTACAAAGTATAGCAACATCAATTTAAAGAGAACATGGAGAGATTAGGATCAGCGAACTTTTGAAACTATATTATTGTTAACCTTGTACACATTCTAAGGTAACAATTATATATAGGGATACAATAGCAAACCCTAAACTGACTTAAACCAGAAAATAGGCAAATCGGTTTATCGAACAGATGCGGTTGCTTCACTCCATGTGATGCGACCGCTTCATCTTCTGAGAGATCCTACCAAAGTGACGCAGCCGCCTAACATGACCACTTCAAGTACTAGGACTGCACCAAAGCCCAACGTGGTCGACATGTCCAACATGATGCAACCGCCTTTGTGTGACTAACCCAAAAGTTCATACCGCGTAGGCCCCCGCACTTTCCCTTGAGGTCCAACCGAGTCCTACACAAAGGATTTGGCATATTGCATGAAAAATCGAGTCATCCGTTCACAACAATCTCCACCTTGGTGAGCATTTACCCAACCAATTACAAGATAAACCCAACACTCAAAACCTTGATGTGAACCTTGTAGGACATGACTTCCCACATCTTTAACAACTAGAGATGTGCAAAAAACCAATCAATGTCTAAACTTGTCATTAGTAATCAGCTTTGTCAGTATGTCTGTAACATTTTATGTGGTATAAATCTTCCCTAGCAAAACATCTCCATTATCAACCAACTCACGAATCTTGTGAAACCGCACATTGATGAGCTTCGTTCTTGAATGATAAATCTGATTCTTTACTAATTAAATTGCACTATGACTATCACAATGCAACAGAACTCCACCTTGCTGAATACTCAATTCTCAGACTAAGCCCATAAGCCGTAAGACTTCCTTTGTAGCTCCAACAGCTGCCATGTATTTTGCCTCGGTCGTAGACAATACAATAATAACTTGAATTATAGTTCTCCAACAGATGGGTCTATTCGCAACGGTAAACACATAATCGGTGGTTGACCTCCTACAATCCAAGTCACTCGCATGATCTGAGTCAACATATGGTGGGAAAGTGGGCCATGTTTTTGTTTCAAGGTAAGGACGGTCTTACGGATCCTAAATTAGTAAGACGGAGCCCCAACAATGATAAAAAGAAGGTAGCTGGAGCGGGTAACCTATCAACAAATACCGCGAGTTACCAAATGAAAAAATTAGTCAAAATGTGAGAGAAAATAGGTTTAAAAATCTGACAAATGAGGCTAAAACCCGCGGATCGGTCCGGATCCACCAACACAACTCGCGGATCGCCCAAGGAGAGTCACACCACGTGTCACCTCACTGAAGTTGACAGCACATTAGTGAGAAGTTTGATGTTTTGCTCCGGTGCCCCTGTATTTTAAAAGCTTACTGTCGAAAATTTCATTCTTCCCACGCCTTGTACTTACTTCCTCTATTAGCTCCGTTAGCCCTCCATTAGCCTTATTTGCTTTGGAATGTTTGACGGACCCTAACGGAATTTGACGAAATGATAAGAGACACATTTAAAGCCAAATGTGACACATTTAAAAGGCAAAAGTGACACTCTTAATATTAAAAAGTGATTCTTTTTATGTGGAAAAAAAATAGTTTTCATTAAAATATAAAGTAACACTCTTAATACTAAAAAGTGATATTATTATAACTCTAAAAGTGACACTCTTAATACTAAAAAATGACACTTTAAAACTAACAGTGACGATTAAATGACACTTTAAAACTAACAGTGACGATTTTAATTTATACATTTATAATGTAAAGTAGCACTTTCCAAAACAAAAGTAGCACATTTAAGGCCAAAAGTAACATATTTAAGACTAAAAAGTAACACATTTAAGACTAAAAAGTAACATCTTTTAAAGGAAAAAAGTGATAATTTTTATTAAAAATGCAAAGTAACACATTTTATGCTGAAAAGTAACACATTTTATACTGAAAAGTGATACTTTTAATACTAAAAAGTGACATTCTTCATTTATACACGTGAAGGGTAACGCTATAATTTTCAAAAGTCAAGGGGTTGCACTAAGATTACCGAATTTTGACACATTTAACATGGATAAGTCCGTCTTACGGATTAAGATTCATAAGACCGTCCTAAAAGAGACCACCTCTTGTTTCAATTGTTTACATGTCATCAAATTATGGTTATGATTTAAATGGGGATCCACTTATAAATTTAAATAGACAATATACCAAAATTAAAATGGAAAGTAACACATCCAAATGCATCATTTGTCTCAAAATAACACTAAAATGTAATATGCCAAAATGACACGTCCAAGCGGGGACTTGGAGCATGTAAAGCTGTTTGGATAAATCAAACCACAAATTAAATATAACTCATTAAAAATCAATAAAATAATACATTTAATACTCATTTGATTCAAAATATTTATAAAAAAAAAAAACTCTTTCAATGGTGACACAAACTCCAACATTTTTTTATATTTCATCATATTTATCTTCAAAATTAATTTGATGTCCAAATAATACAAATCTAGTCTCTATTTATAGATAAAAATGTATAATTTTTTATATTAAAAGACACATTTTTTGAGTTGGAAAAATGTCAAAAAGAGGATAAAATTAAAAGTGGGTGGATAATTTGGTTTGATTTGAGTATCATATTCAAATCAACCAAATCAATTTGATTTGGGTTTGATTTTCTTTGATTTTCCTTTAGAAGCTATGATTTGGGTTTGAATTGCTCTATTCCCCGGCCTATTGTAAATGCTCTTACTCACCTTTCCTTATTTCAAGATTAGGGGTTGTCTAGTTTACATTCTATTAAAGCTTGTGTTGGATCTTGGAGAACTTTAATTATTTTCTTTTCTACTCATTGTAGAATAAGTTAATAAGGGCATTCACAATGGATGTTTTTTTTGATATGTTCTTCACATCTAAGAACTTATGAAAAACAAGCAACCATTGTGAGATGTTTTTAAAACATTCTTAAATGAATTAGTTCTTAAATAAGAAATTTGAAGAACGAATCCAAGGCAAAATTAATCGGGCTGAGAAAGTGAGATGCACTGCATTGTGATTGGCGTGTGCATCTCGCGTTTCCTACTTATGCATCAAGGGTAATGTTGCGTCTCATGAACCTGTTTGTGTATCCAAAAGGGGAAACTCTCCCCTCGAGAGCCCCCACAACCCAATCCCATAAGAGTGTAAGATGGAAAATCACGGTAACTCATCGATTAAGAAGCTAAGAGGACCCGTGCTTAGTACCGACAAGGAGCCACCCCCCACAAGAGGATGAAAGCCCCACACTGCGGTTGTTAGGACTCGATCCTTGGACCTGTATCCAAATCTACTAGCTCATGAACTTGTTCGTGTATCTACCACCATATGCTCTCTCTCTCTCTCTCCTCCGTTATTTATTTATTTGCTTTCTTTCCTTCCTTTTTTTTAGTCTTGTTTTGTTTTTTTGTTCTTTTGATTTGAAACTTCTAGACTTTTTTAGGAGTATTTGATACTTTTAGTCTCTTTTTTTATCTGAACCTTTTAGCCATTTTTTATGTGCATTACTTTTTTTATTTAAAATAAATTTAATTGATTCAACAAAATATTAGGAATATAAAATTGATTAACTAAATTACAAATATATTTATTTGTTATTACAAAGTATTAGTAATATGCAATATATTTATTAAAATTATTTATGAATTAATTTATTTAAGAAATATAAAAATAAGTATCAAAGTACAATGGGACCCATGCTGAACAAACTGAAAAAACTAAATCATTGGGGGAGTGTGTTCTTGAAAGAGTGTGTTCTTAAAATGGATTATGTGGCAAAAAGACCCACCAAAAACACCAAATTAAAATATTTCCATTAGAAATGCTTTAAGTATTTTATTTTATTTTTGATAGGTAAATATAATCTATTGTTAGTAAGAAGATTGAAACCAATTAAAGGATCTCAAGGTCTTTACCTGAGGATCCTTGTCATTTCTCCCATCTCGAGATGTTTTAAGTACTATTTATGATCTGAGATGCTCTAAGTACTATTTATGATCGTAATTCACGTGCATCGTACATAGGCATCGGTATCACTAGTGAAAACAATATGAGTGGGAGGTGGAAAGGCAATACTTTTGTCTCATTGTCATCGTTGTACAGTGAAATATTTTGAAAAAACTCCAAAAGGCTACTTATTGGTAACGCTCATTGTGGGCACACTTTGTCCAACACGTTCCATTTTAAACAAGGAGATACGAAAAATAAATCAATTTTAAACTAATTTACCAAATGCATTTATAAGAAGAAGAAGAAAAGTGTGTTTTAACAAAAATGCTTTGCAAAAAATCTTATATTCCACACACAAAGATTTTATTTCAAGAGTAAAATTTTGTGTAGGGCTATTCAGACCTCCTAATCTCCAAAGCTGGCCATTTTCTTCTTGATGTGGCATAAATTTAGCCTAGACTGTCTGATTGATATGTAGGATATATTGGCTTGATCTGCTTCCTTAAATCTGTCTAAAAATATGAAATCACCTTAGTGGGAGTGCAAGGCTTGGCCTCGCGAAACCACTCTGGCGTGAGATTAAGTATCGTATGAGAATTAAAAAACAATTTGACAGAGGTTCTAGACTCAAAAAAGAGTGTGTACCTTGTATATGGTTTATAGAGAGATATTTATAGGCCCCCATGACCTAAAATCCTTGTAGGATTCGGTTTCCATAGATAGCTAACATGTTAAGGAGGAAACCCCTAAATTGTAGGAGTGATAGGCGACTGGCCGTGTGAATATAGGAGCAGATATGGTAAGTGTCCTGCTTAGATAAAAAAACATTTGACTTGTCTTAAAGAGCAAGTTTCTGAGGTCCCCTGCTTGATGTTTGTCCGGACGAACAAGGCTCTGTCCGGCTGTATAATGCAGGTCTGGTGAAGGCAAATGTGAATCCCGGGCATAGCCCTTGGTCGGGCAGGCAAGCCATGTGCTCGATCAGGTTTAGACGGGAATTACAGTGTTCTCTACTCGGTACCTTACTAGCTCTACCCGCTAAGTCGGTAGGTCCCACAATTGTTGAGCTCGTAACTGACACGTGATGGGTGCTCGTGCCTTGCTCTTGGATCGAACAAATCACTCCCATTTTTTTTAATTATAAAAACACCCCCAATTGAAAAGACTGTTATCTTCTCTATCTCCCCCTCGGTTTCCCTTCACCTTCCTCTTCTTTTTTTTTTTCTCCCAAGCTCCTCCCTACCTTTTTCCCCACTCTTCTTCCCCTCCCTCCATTCCTCTCTGTTCCCCAGCACCCCAATTGTCTTCCTCCTTTATCTCTCTGTCCCTCTCTTTTAAAAAAAATGGTGTTCTGCCATGGTAACCTAACAACAGTGTGAAATTTCCAGCGAATTTGAGAAGGGAGTTGCGGATTGAGGCTGAGGAGGAAAAAGTAAAGGGAGATGAGAATGGATGGAGGGGAAGAAAAAAAAATCAAAGAGGATGGGAAAGGAAAGAGAAAGAAAAATAGACTTAGGGAAGAAGGAAAGGGCGAGAAGATGATGGCGATGGACGGAAAAGGGAGAATGGACAAGTGAGATGAGAGAAAGACTAAAGTAGGTATGCTTGAAAGGAGGTGGGGGTAAAATAAGAAAACAGTGGGGTTATACTTGATGTATTGGAATATTTTAAAATCAAGTGGCAGGTATTTGGTGGTCTATATAATGTTACCCTAAAAATTTATACAATCTGTTTAATACAAACGACCTTTAATATAACACATGTCAATCACAATCTTTCCCAATATTTTTTTAAAATTTTCGTTTACGTGTTCGTGTTCCAAAAACCACATGTATAAAAAAGATTCTACATCACCCGTAAATGAAAATTTAATTCTTTCAAAAACGGCTCCAGATGAGAAGAAAAGACGAAGCGAAAGATACAAGCCAAAGACATAAATAAATAATTCTCTCCAAGATTCAATACAAGCTTCGGAGTACTTTATTTATCAAAAACATTCTTAAATATATGAACATCAATTCCGACTGTCAATACAAAATGTTTTCTATTCACTGTCTAATAATATTACTCACATGGCGACTCACCACAATGATACAGAAAAATAAAATAATCAAACAACTCATAAAAATCAAAAATAGAAATCAAACCTACAAATAATGTAGTTTCTGGGTGGAACAGCCAGTCGCACGCACGTAGACAACCCAGCAGAAGCCAGAAGACTCAACTTCCTGATAAACTGACATCCCCCCACCCTCTCTCTCTCTCTCTCTGGCACACTTCTTCCGCTCGGTTCGTCTTTTTATCACAGCAAGACACTAATTTTACATTGGCTGATGAAGAAAACAAAAACTTATATCTGAAGACGATGGCAACAAATCTTGAACCCACTGGCTAGATCAATCAACATAATCTACAACAAGATTGTAACCAAAATATTTCCACCCAAAAAGATTAGAGGAAGCAACATGAGGATGATTTTCCCAATATGCCATCCTGGAAAGAATTCTTGCTTGTTTCTATCCAAATGGGTTTCCTCCAACAGATGAATAGGTGTTGGGGGTAGCCGGTGCTGAATATAATCCAGTTTGGTGCTGGTTTGGATGTAAGGGGCCAAAAGAAGCTGTTTCGAAGCCAAACCCTACTACTCCTTGCTGCTGCCTGCACATGGTTAAAAAACAAGTTTTCCACTAGGATGAGATGATGCTTCATATAGCATTGTAATGCAAGCAATACGCAACCATGATACGAGTGTATGCAAGCCCTGAATCCCAAAAAGGGCTAAAACCAGTGGGGAGCCCTAAAGGGTTCCCAGGGGCCCTGGGGGCACATGCCCCCATTGAGATTTGGATTGAAGCATTATTAAGAAGTTATTTGTGAAGCTTCTAAAATTTAAAGGGATAGTATGCACAGTGGCTCCATCGAAAATTTGACAAACTATTCCCCGTGTCTGGAAAAAATAATAGTCTCATTTCCAGTAAAGGATCAAATTAGTGCAATTTTAAGAAGGTACAAACAAGTAAAGCTATATCATTGAAAAGTGAGTTGTCCAACAGGACTACTTTTTTGTGACATAGTATTTGAAGGTTTACAAAGTTTTCACACAACTTTGCAATTACAAAATTCACTGTTTTCACGGTATTTATTAAAGGAGTTCGCTAAAGCAGTGCACTGCATAAAAGACTTGTATTCATGAAATAGTACAATACAGAAATGTCTGACCAGAAATTACCTGGGTGGCATGTTAGGAGGTACTTGTCCCATGTATGAACCTGCAATATTATTTAAAAAAAATTGTCAAACATCCCAATAGAAAATATTATAAAAGGTTGTGAGAAGGGTAATCAATAAAGAAAATCAGAAGGCCATATTACCGAAAGGCATTGCTGGTGCATAAGATTGTGCTTGAGGGGGCATCGCAGATGGATGTGATGACTGAGGTGACATCCACGTTGGTTGAGGGGTACCAAGGCTGGAAGTACGCAGTATGCCACCTCCTGGAGCTGCAACATTTGGTAATGCCCCTTGCAACGACCCCATGGAGGGAAACTATATAACAAGGGATATACCTTCATTAAGAATCGTATAAACTTCCCATTTTTAGAGAAAATTACTCTATAAATAACTTGCATACCGTTGTCGCTTGACCTGATGTTGGTTCATTGTGAACATCAAAAGGATTTGAAGATTTTGAGGACTGAAGAAAAGGGGGTGTGGGCAAGGCCTGTATCCATGAAATCCATATATGTATTAGTAACATGTCATGTAAGTTAACACAAACCATTTACGTTATTATCAAAGGTTGCTTCATACCGGTGCAATGTTATATTGCAGGTTGAACCCCATGCCATATTGTGGAGCAGCGTACCAGCCCGGATTAGGAGCAGGAAATGATGAATAATTTGTGGTAAATAAATCCTGCATATGAATTACAGATTTACATGGAATAAGAAAAACAATAAGGCAATATACATACAAGAACGAAAGAAGTTGCCCAAATTAAAAGCTACAGTACCGCGGGCAGTTCTTGTTTTACGGTTGGTTTAACTTCTGCTGGTGTTACAATTCCAGATGTAACTTGAAACAGTGGAGCTGATGCAGCAGAGGGCCCTTGGGTGTTTGGATTTGGGTTAAGTGAAGAATTCCAAGGCTGCAAAAAGTTACAAAGCAAATACGGTAAAATGCCACTACTCTAAGTAAGTGAACCAGGAAAAAAAATGCCACTAAAGAAATCAGCACCTGATTGCCCAAAGGTCCACCAACAGCCTGAGGCAAAGACTGAGCAGGAAGCTGATTACTATTAGCAGGGAGAAAATGCTGCTGTGGATGAACATTATGCCACTGCCCTCCATCAGCAGCACTTATGAAGGAAGTAAATGTTTGTCCAGGAGCTGCAGGTGTAACACCCGCCGGTGGAAAGGACATGGAGTGGCTTACTGGTGCAGCTGCAGGAGCACTACTGCCAAACGATGACGCTGGGAATGACCCCATGGGTGAAACTAAAGGATTACTATTAGATGGTATCACAGAGCCCGCGGGTGCATTTACTGGAGCACCAACATTACCAGGTAATGGAGCTGGAACCGTCAACTCTGAAAGCGATTCCAGTAAGTTGGCATTTGATGGAACTGAGGATACTTTGACCTCGGAAAACGAATCAAAGTTAGCCCAGTTAGCATTGGATGATGTCGTTGGCTGTGCCACAGATGGACCAGGAGCACCTGGTTGTGTTTGTGGCATTGGAGCAGTTGAAGGGGGTTCAGGAACAGTGTCAAAATCAATTAATGAACTTTCTGATCTAAGTTCTGCTGGGTTCCCATTGGAGGATGCCAAGCTGCTGGAAGATGCCGTTCTCTGTAAAAGAACCATCTTTTAGCAACAAATTTTTAAGTTGGAAAAGAAAATGAACGTATGAAACACATTCCAGTCCCAGAACTAAAGATAGTACAAAATAGCTTATATTCCCTCTGCCCGTAATTAATAGGCCACATGGACCTGCAAAGCAAATAGTTATTAAGTCAAAAAGGTAATAACTTGGGTCAAATTCTCATTCACATCCCTACTACCAATCCACGTTAATTGTTTGACGGATGCTAAATGATATCGAATGTAATTCTTGGAAAATTCATTACTGCTGGGCTTTTCATAGTGGACCCTAAGATAAAAGGGCAGCCAATTACAAAGGAATGGAGGAAAAATCAAACTCAACTACAAAAAAGTTAGAAGCAAATAAGTTGGGGGTTGTGGGTGTGTTGAGAGAGAGAGAGAGAAATAGAGATATTAAATTTCCCTTTTTTAAGCAAAACGGCTGTAAACAAGTTCACAAAGTTGCATCACAATGTGATGGTGTACATCCATATGTAAGCAAACCATGTTTATCAGTACTTAGCATGGTTGACAAAAGAAATACACATAGACATTATGCACCGCAATTGGGGGGGGGGGGGGAATCCCACCTGTGTACGCATGGAATTATCTGTTGACCTTCCACCATTGGCTTTTGGAGGTTCAATGATAACCCGGAGGGGTGATGCATTTTCACCCAAAATATCTCTAACAGGTCTGACAATAGGGGGGCTAGAGATATCCAAATCTCTTTGACTGTCAGGTGACCTGGCTTCAAGCCTAGAACTTCCATCAGAGTTTCTACCATCTTCAGATCTCCTTCCATTCCCAAATCTATCTTCTCTTCGCCAGTCATTTACTATCTCTGTCCGAGTAGGACTTTTCCTGTAATCACCATACTGCCTGCTATCTTGTTCGTACCCTGGACTTCGTCGTTCATCATAACTATTTTTGGAATTTCTGTCATCACTTCTGCCACCAGGACTAGGTCTATCACTGTAACGACGTTCATATGTATCTTCATAGGGTGGGCTTCGAGATCCGCCCTGATAAGTATCTATCCTTCTGGTTTCATTGGAGTCTTCTGCTTCACCCTGTATAATATTCAAATGTGTTCTTAAAGCAATAAAACTCTACGAACTGATAGAATTAACAAGCTTTTTTGAAAAAGGAAGTGGGGTGGAGGAAAAAACGGTCACCTCATTCTACGATAGTATGTATTAGTCCTCTCTCAAGAAAAATTATGTTTAGCAAGCCAATAGAACCTAATCCTTTAAGACAAGCTAATAATGCCTTCTATTCTTTAAAATGCTAGGGGATCATACCGTTTTCCCTCTAGGAGGCTTGTCAAAGCTTCTCTCCCAGTAAATCTTCTATCCACATAAACATGCCTAATGAAGTCCCTGAGCTTCTCGACATTACTGGCACCAAGCATATAAATCAGAACTGCAGTATCAACAAACATAAAGTAGCCTTAAATTCATCATACTAACCTGCCATCAGGGGTAGATTGACGCTGTGGATCCCATTCCTTTAGATAAATTACCTTCGCACTCTGCATATATCATAGAAATGAGTCAAATGTCGCAGACTGTGAATAGGTTGGAGCAATTAATAAATGATGACAGCCTTAAGCAGAACCCTCAAATATATGTAGTCATACCGCATTTCCTCCTCCTTGAAGAGCACTAACTTCTTGAGAAGTAAATTTAGCCATCGACACTGACTTTACTCTATGCGTAAACTCCCGGCTGTAAGTAAAATCATATACACATTTGAATAGAAAGTGATGAGGCATATCATGCAAAGGGCCTCTTTCCTGTATATGTAAGCCAAAATATGCTGGTACTTACTGTATTCCACTGCAAGTTGTGCAAACAAATGTCCAGAAATTTGTGCACACATACTGAGGACCCTGGTAGTAACAAATTATGTTAATAACCAAAAAGCACAAGCCATTAATGTACTAAATGTGGTAGAAACATGTATTTAGCAATACAAAATCCATTAAAGAAATATCAGTATCAAATTGTCTGTTCAAAGCACTTGGTTACCATAAATTGACAGACATCAACCAGGCAGCTGACTCAATGAATTATAAATTAATCTTGATAAAAATTTAAAGAATTACCCAACATCTATTGGTAATTCTTTAGCATGTATGCTTTTTAAATATTTTCAACACTAAATATTCTCTACTGTCATGTGATCCGTGTATGGGGTTGTGAAATTGGAATGAGAAATTTATAATAACTGACCGAGTCTTTCACATCAACTCGGGTTAAGACTGTTGGGCAATCTGGCCATTTCTCACAATTTGCTGGATCAGTTATTGTGAGAGGTTGAGCATAGCAGTGAAGTGGTATCAGAGTAGCAGTCTCACAACGTGTGATAAACTAAGGGCAGAGGTGGGGTCAACTTAGATTCCAAAATCACACTTTGCTGGTGAGTCTTGGGTGATTCAACAGGATTTAAGCGGGGGAGGTTGTTAAGTGTCCGAAGTTACCAGAAATGCTATTCCCATAGCCAGTAGTGGATCAAGGAATTTCCGTTTGAGGGAGCCAATATGTATGTTAGACTGTTAGTACGACAAAATTACAAGAATCATAATAATCATAAAAATTTAAACTAGCTATGTAATTTCTCTGAATTTTTTTAGTGAAATTACACTTAATTTTCTAAAGGTTAAAGTGAAAGTACAATGGTTTGAAGAGGTTCAATGTCATATTTGATTTATTTATAACAATTACTTGATAAAAAAAAATTAAGTGTAATGTTGTTAAGTATTATATGGCCGCACCACTATTTTGTCATTATTATAGACAAATTAAAAGAGGGAAAGTGTTCATTTTCAAAACTCAGAGGGGCATTCCCCAAAATAGTACACATTTTCGTTCAGGAAAGAAAAATTCAGTGATCCAAAAGATTTTCCAAGTTTCTCCGCTAAAAGTACAAATTTTAAAATTTAAATTAACATTGGATGCTCCATCACAATTACATAATAATCTCAAGATTAACAGACACATAGACATAATTATTTACTATTTCTTAGGAAGAGTGCTGTTAGACTCGGAATATGGAGAGACACATCCTAGCCATGGCATCTAAATAAAGCTGCCGCAAACGCTTCATGTTTTGTGAGTACCATATAGCCCATCAAACTCCAAGCCCATTCCATGAACGAAAACAACTAATAACAAGAGTTAAACCACCTGTTGGAATTGTGGGAAACTCAATTAAAATTTCGTCAGTCCTCGGACAGTCACTGTGGCAACATGAGGTTCAGAATACTCTACAGTCCACACCTCAAGACTCCTCACCCTTGCACTGACAGGGATGCCACCAAAATAATGCATTCACAGTCATAACACATCATCTGATAGCATTACATTACAGGAAAAATGCTCTATGTAGATATAAAGTTTTTTCTCTATTAAAGGACTCAAGTCTAAGAGGAAAACGAAACATCTTGGCACATTGGAAGTTTGGAACTACAAAAATCAGAGGAATCACATACTACATCCGAAAACGAACATTAGCAACTAAATCAAAAGCAAATCCAACGAAATTGAATAACAAACATACCATACTGTTACAGTTAATACACCTCCGATTATCAGGAAGTTTGAGAAGACTCCGTATAGCTCTCTCATTCCTCTCATCCTCCTTCCGATTAGCCATCCTCTACTCCCAAAAACCCCAATCAAAACCCTAACCTTGCAGTAGAACAACAATTCAATCAACAAACGCAAACTCTAAAATCAAAATCGTGAACTGAATTAAGCAAAATTCAACAACCTAGAAAGCATTGAAAAAACGGAAAGTATCAATCAAAATTACGAATTACCATAAACAGTAGATCTAATCAAAAGATCAAAGGTATCAACCGATGAACAATAGACGTAAGTTAAACTGAATCATTGGAAACTGACCTGATCGTAGTTGAGATGAATGTTGAGACTTTACGGATCTTTTTGGGAACGACGGCTTTGTACAGAACAGCTGTGGAGAGAGAGAGAGAGATAGAAATCGGCTTTTTGCTTGTAAATGTAGAGAGAGAAAGAGAGTAAAAATAAAAACAAAATACTGAAGAGAGAGAGAGAGAGATTGGGGACCGATTTGGGAAAATTTAGGGTGTCCGCAGACACAGGGGAAAAAGGCTAAATGCGCGCTGGAAAAAATAATTTTTTGCCAGTGATATTTGACGGTTTTTGGCCTGCAGTGCTGTGAAAGAAACGGGTTGGACTTTGGTGGAGCCTTTTGGTGGGGCCTGAAAGATGACAGTCGCACAAGGCGACTGCTTTCTATTACGGTTAAAATTGACCTGTTTGGAAATAAATTTCCACAAATAGTAAAAAGGAAAATGGTTGATTACACAAATAACCTCGTGGACTATGGGTTGGATTTAAACTTTTTCACACGACCAATTGAAGTAATGTGTTCATCAATTATAATTTTTATTTTTTATTTTTTTTAATTGTACATTTTATTTAGGCATTACTGATAGAGTTAACATAAGACACTTACCTAAAATTCACACGACCGTTTTTTATATTTTTTATAGTAACTAATTTTACACACATACGTTAAATGTACGAATAATTTTTTTAAAATTAAATAATATTCAAGCAAAATAAAAAAATAAATCAAAAGAATAAATGAAGAGAAGTAATGTTTGAGGTAACTACTTAAATAGAAATACATCATTTTATTGGTAATATTATATATTTTGGAAAAAAATTCTTATATACAATATTTATTGTCTTATTTGTTGATTTTCAATCTTCATCGGATATTAATATTTTCAACCCAAACTGTTTGCTACCCTAAAAATTGTGACATACAACTGGACATGTCTGAATACTGACTTGTTCAAAAAGAGTCCTACATGCAAAAATAGTTGATTTTGACTTTTGTTAATTATCATGGTATACGATAATACCAATGTAAATTATTTTCTCTGAAATTTGAAAGACAACATCACATCTGATGAAGACAATGACATTTTTGTATAAACATTTTGTCTCCAATATAGCTTCCATTCAAAAATTTTGCTTTAACAATGTGATTCACTAGCTTGGTAATGATTAGTATTGTTCTATTGCACAACCTTGCAGTATGAACAATGTTTCTCAACATCACCGGAACACCAATCTTAAGTTTTAATTCATGGTCGGACGATCCTGAACACTTTATACTATTTATAAACTCCATATAATGAATGTCTTTAAATAAACTTGTATTTTTTCTCTGTCATGCACATACAATCTGAACACAAATAAGTTATACATTCTCAATGATTGTTATAAACCATGTACTCATTTCTAGTTTCAACAACATCTTGTGTCGGGGCATGTATAACTCTTCCTTGCAAAATATGTCACGTCATCAAAAAAAACTCCAAAAATAGAATATTCTACTTTCAACCATTAATTGGATTAAAATTATCTGATATATTAACCAAAAGATCATTTGGAATTTCTATTGCTGCAACACCATCATTTTCACCACCATGTGTACCATCGCCGATACATATGATTGATTTCTCCAATATTACACTGCTAAAAAACAATATTTTCTGCAACATAATATATATAAGATTATTAAATTAAAGAAATAAACACCAAAAATATCCGGACAAACTACTATTTTCATATGGACTAAATAAATCAAAAGACTTTAATACATCTCATTCAAAAGACTTCAACAAAATTATTCAGTCATGTTATTATTTGAGATAAATTCGGGCCGATCCATTTTTCAAAGTTTTCAATCGCTACAATTCATTTTTTTATACCTGAAAAAGTCAATTTTGAGACCGAAAAGACAACGATATCTTTAATGAGCCTGAGATGCGCTACGAATTACACACTCAAATGCATCATGTTGTATCAGTTTTTGCACCACAATGCATCAATTTGAATTGCATCAATTTTTGTACCGTGATGCATCAGTTTAATTACTTAATCTTATTTTGCACCGCTCTTCATCAATTATTACACCGTGATGCATCAATTTAAATCACTCAATCCAATTTTGCATCGCGTTGCACCAAATTTATGCACCGCGATACATCAATTTTAATTACTCCCTCCGTCTCGGATAAATGTTCGTAATTGACAAAACACAAGGATTAAGAAATGTAATTAATGATGAGTTGTAAAATATGTTGTGACAATAATACACATTACACACTATCTTTCTCTTTAATTATGCACTCATTACGCTTACTCTCTCTCTCTCTAGGATTTGCAATAATGCACTACAAGAAAAACTGCTTTTTGTGACCCCCTTTATTTGACAGGGTCCAAAAACCATCCCAAATACCAATATTTGGGAAGGTAGCATTGGCAGTGCCAAATACTTGGTCTTTGGCACACTTTTCCACTCCCCCTCCCAAATAATATATTTTTAGGACTGTTAAATTTTACCCGTTCTAAATGTTTATAAACTAGGATTCCAATTATAAACTTTCCTAATACCATCTATATCCCTAAAATTTTCCTCCCACAAATTTCAGTTTCCCGCGATTTACAATCACAAAATAGCTGCCACTTCATCTCTCTTATTGCGATTTTTGGTGCTAGGGCTCCCTTTCTTTCTTCGTGTAATTGCTTTCCAATGGCTGCTAAGGAAAATTCCTTTGGTCGCTCTTTCATTCCCTTGCTTTATATGTCTCTCCTTCCTTAATTTTAACTATTCCCAAATTAAACCGTTTGTGCGCACAATGTCCTAAGCTGATATGATTCTAACCACCAACCAAAAACTAAGATTGTCACAAGCAAGGGAGAGGCATTGGAAGCATGTAGATCAAGGTTCGAGGGTTCATATGAGCATGGATCGAGGTTCAAGGGTTCTAAAATGCATAAAGTATGATTTGAAGATTCAAGAGTTCTATACAAACTTAATTCGTGGATTTATTGGAGATTCAGGCTATTACAATGGCTACTCTACAAATTCAAACATGTCTTGTGAAGCCTTAGATTTCATGGAAGATGACTTGAAGACTCAAGAAATATTCGTTAATGTCATACAATGACTTTGGAAGCATTTAACGACTAAAGGAAGACTTTAGGGGGCCAAAATGCAACTTTTAAAATTAGGCCTTTACAAAAAACGAGATTTGTAGATTTTCCTTATTTTGGAGGATTTATGTTTCTTAAATAGATTAGGTAAGTTACCTAATTGTTGCCTACATAGATTAGGTAAGTTGAGTAGTTTCCTAAGTGGATTTTAGGTAGTTTCCTAAGTTGATTCTAAGTAGTTTCCTAAGTTGATTCTACTTAGACTTTTCCTTTTACTTTTAGGTTTAGGATTCACAACCCATATAAATAAGGGTTGTGGCTTATTGTTTTGTAGACAACTTTTTGATTATTGAATAATATAGTTTTTGAGTGTTTTTCAAAATCTCCTTGTTCTTCATTGAACTTGTGATTATTTGGTGAGAGGCTAAGTAATCGAAACCCGAACTTATCAATAGGATATTCATCCCTATTATGGCGTTCTTCATTATACCAAGGTTCGTGTTCGTCTCGTAATTGGATCGCGGAGTACCACGTTAAATAACGGATCGTAGCATTGGGTCAAGGTGTCACAATCCATCAATTCATTGACGTTCTTCGCTTGCCGTGCTGCGTGCTCTTTGATTTCTCCATTGCGAGTACGCGTCTAGGAATCATATCATTTGGTATCAGAGCTGATGCGTCCAAAATCTTCTGAACGCACTGGATACCTGGCTTTCAACGTATCCTTCAATCTTCAAGGCCCAACTCCGCAATCAAGTCAAGAAAACTGTGAACTAAGCAGGGGCACTCCTTGCCAAAGCCCTCCGGCGTGTGAATTAGCCCAAACACGCAAGAGAGTATAAAATTTGGCAGAGTATAAGCAAGCTAGTAAAATCACGTACCTCCCTCCTTCATTTTGAGGGGCTTTTATAGTTGTTGCCGGAGAGAATAACCGCTCGTAACTGCCCACTAACATTTATGGCATTAATGGCAGACATATTAACTGCCCCCATTAACTGTCACATTAACCACAACAGTCACATGGAGAATTATCCGGACATAACCGTCCTCAACTAACAATAACTCTTAAATGAACGAGCATAACACATCATGCTCGCTACTTGTTTCTGCTCGCTGGTCAAGCCCCCAACCCGCTTACATCTCTTTTCCGCTAAGGGTTAAAACCTCAGCTCGCGGTATATTAGGAACCATGTAATCTTCTCCTCGTAACTTTGACTTTAGGATGCTCGTGCATTGACTATATGGTAATCATGTGCCAGGCACATGACTTACGGCTTGGGCCTATTGGGCCGGGCAGCTCAGTAGCCCCCTACTCCTTGCTCACCAAGTATTCTTGCTCGGAGCGAGGAGGATTACGAATCTTTTAGTCAAATGACTCCTTAAAATGCGGATTTCCACAAGCACATCGAGCTGCCCACGATCAAAATTTAAAGTGGTGGCCAACCAAAAGGGTTTCTAGGGATACGAGCCGTCATCCGCCGCCTGCGCACTTACACAGGTTCACTTCCCCATAGGACATTAAATGCTACCTCGATCTTTGAGTTTGCAATGATGAGAAACTCTCAAACAACGGTTGCCAACCGGTATAAAAAAACTTCTTTTTCATTTTGAACTTTTATCGCCTTCATAAGAGTAAAGTTCGTGAAAAGCCGAAGACCCAGACAATCATCCTCCTTTCTGCTCTCCAAGTTTGCAACGAAGATTTTTCAAACTTTCGATTGTAATCTGCATTAGTTTCAGCAATCTCTTCCAAGAACTTTCAGAGCTTTCATCGATCCATTCAGCACTAACAGGTATGGCCTCGAAATCCATCGTATTCTCTTCTTTTCCTTCTGTATTTTCAGTTTTAATCTGTTTAAACCCCGTATTTTAAGGTCCACAATACTTTTCCTGGGTTTTGAATACCCTCTTTAATCAACTCGTTTGAAACTAAGGTTCACCAATTTCCTCTTACCTTCATCCAAACCTCTCTGGTTTCCCCTTTTGAGCACTTCATACCCCTAGGCTCCATATAAACTTAACCGATTTCCCCGGTTGGAATCGAGGAATATTCTGGCCAGTGCCCCGTTCACTGGTTTATAGATAAACCCTTGCTTGCCATGGGTTCCTGCTTAATTGTTTTTGCTTGTTCCCCCGAGCAGGGTTTAACATATATTCCTCGATCCCTGTAGGATGTCTTCTGGTGATGAAACTTCATCTGAGATCGAAGGACGAGCCTACGACCATGGAGCCCCCCTAGAGAATGAAGAGAGCCCGGACACAGGATCCTCGAGCTCTGAAGAAACTGAGCGAGAAGAAATTCCACTTGTTCGCCAGAGACGCCCTCGAATCCCCCGAAACATAACCGAGCAGGCAATAGGAAACCTTCCAAGCTCGAGCAGGCCACAAAACCAAGATTCAGTCAAAGGGAAACAAGTTGCTTCAACCAGTTCCCCCTTCATTAAATGGGATGACCTAACCAGCGAGGATGAAGTCTCTGGCTGGTTTTATTCTTTGGGTATGGATCCCAAGAATTACCGAGTTAGGGCATTCGACCTAGATATCGAAGAAGCCGGACACAATTTTCAAGGAGTCCGGATGGTTTTTTACTTTGATTTCTTTTTAGTCGGCCTTAGATTGCCTTTAGATCCTTTCTTTGCTGAATTCCTTTTAATAAACAATGCCCTTCCCTGCGACCTAACCCTCACCACCGTTAGATTTTTGGTCGCATACATTGTTGCCTGTAGACTTCTTAGCTTTGAGCCTAGCATGGATCTCTTTAGGAAATTCTTTCTTTTTTCTATGGATAAGAAAAGTGGGCGCATCACTGGTCGCTCCAACCCCAATTATTTTAAACTTTTGTCTAATAGCCCCAACAAAGTCGATGCCTGGGACTCCAAAGCCTTGCTCGTAGAATCTCGGGTAGGCTGGCCTTTTGCTTCATACCTTGAAAAAACCTAGCCGTTGCCAAATACGACAAGCATGCCTTTCGAACAGGGGAGCCAATGCTTGCTAAAACCTTCAGAAAACTACTCGGTGTGAAAGAAGGTAAACAAGGGCAGGATTGGGTATTAGACTGGGTTGCTCTGACTTCTGACCCCACCTTGCTACGACAAGCGGGAATAATCAGTTGGCCTATGGAAGGTTATGAGCCCCAAACTGTCCTAGAAGCTGAAACACCACACCCGTTCTGTGGCAATTGCCACGGGGGTAGATTCCCAAGTGAATGCCCAGACTGCAAGCGGGCCGGAAGAAACTGCACCCCTGCCTTCTCTGTTTCTGGTCGGCATCAACTTATTCTCCACATTTTATTACTTTCCATTTCAACTATAACCTCTAACTTCCGCTCATAATCCATTTTGCAGATATGAGGCAATTGGAGGACTCTCAACGCTTTCTCCAAGCCATGAGGAGAGGAGCCATAGGGAGAAACACCCAAATGGCCGGGCAACAACCTTCTCGTCTCCCCACCGTTCCAGCCACTAACACCGGTCGAGGATCTAACCGAGCACCGGAGACAAGCCGAGCAATGAATGCCACCCCGACACCAGTTGCCGTGATAACTCCTGCTCTCGTGATTCCTGCTCCAGTTGCACCTCCTCAACAACAGCAACAAAAAAAGACTTGCCCCAATTTCCCCTCCAGAAAGAAGAACACGATCACGGACTGATCAAAGCGAGCCAGCTGAGGCTTCTAGCTCGCAAGCTCCCATCTGGCAAAGGGAGAATTTTGAAATGCCTGAGACCCGCGAGCTCGCGGCCAAGCTTATTACTGAGATAGCCAACGTGCCCGACTTAAGCAACCTGAACATTAACAAACGCGGCGGGCATGCGGCTACCGTCGGATTAGGGATGGTGAAGAGGCTTCGTCACACTGGCATTCGTCGAAGAAGCACTGAACTCCCCAGCTCTGTCCTGATCGGTGAGATTGGGATGTGCATGACCGAGGTAAATGATTTTTCACCATTGCAAAGAAAACTGAACTCCTTACTTTTATTTTCTGCTCATCTTGTTTTAATTTTTCAGATGGCCAGCAAAACTGAACTTCTCTATGATCGCTTGATCGATAATCTGAAATCCTCCAGCTCGCTATCCTCTGAGAAAAACACACTAGAAGAACAAGTCAACTCACTCAGGAGCGAGCTGAAGGAGAGCGAGGAGAGCTTGACGGCCAAAGTCACTGAACTCTCCAAGCTGGAAAGGAAAAGAAGATCCTCGAAGCCCATCTCACTTTCTCCAAGAAATATGAGGAATCTGCCCTCAATAACATTGCTCAAGTGAGGAAAGATCTTCGGGCAGCAACCAGCGAGCTGGAGAAAGTCAAAAAGGAGGCCAGTGACAAAGAAAAACAACTAAGAGCCGAGTTATCCCAAGCTTTTGAGTAGCAAAAAAAAGCGATCATCACCAACTACAAGAACTCTGATGGCTTTCTGGCTGCCATTGAAGAAGAAGCTTATCCATTTTTCTTGCAGGGGGTAAACCATGTCCTGAGGCAACTCGCATGCAGTGGTCTTGAAATTCCACCAGACCAACTTGCTAAATGGGGAACCAACACCCCCTTCTGCCCCTCCGCTCGCCCAGGACATGCCCTAGTGCCTTATATCGTGGATGAGCTTAACTCTTTAGCCGAGCTGGACTCCCAGAAAGGGTTAGATACCTGGACCCCTCCTCCGACTGCAGAAACTACTATAACCGAGTTGATGACCCAAATATGGATGGGAAAAACTCAGGAGAATGAAAACTTGGTCCTTCAAGCTGCCGAAGATGAAGTGATCGTGATCGAAGATCCAGCCACCAATGAAACAGCCGATCCTCCCACCACCACTGCAGCTGATCCTACTCAACCTGCTACAGCTAACCCTTAGTTTTTTCTCCGGCATGCGTGCCATGATTATGGTTTCTGACAACAATTTCAAACAATTTGGTCTTGTAATCTTTAATACTTCTTGGTTTTGATGGTTTGATGAATGCTTTCATTTTGCAATGAATGCTCATATTATGCCTGCTTGCATTCTAACTAACATTTCAACTATTTCCACTATGAGTCAACTGACTTGAACACCAACTCCTTTTCACGAGCAAAGGCAACCTATGCTCGTGAAAAAGAATAATCATATATAACAAGAAAAGCAATCAACTCGAACACCAACTCTTTTCACGAGCAAAAATAGCTTATGCTCGTGAAAGAGAATAATCGAGGATAATAAGAAAACAATTAGCTCGAACACCAACTCTTTTCACGAGCATAAATAGCTTATACTCGTGAAAGAGAATAATCGAGAACATATTATCTTGCTCAAACACCAACTTTCACATCGGGTCAGAGAACTTCCCTGCCCGTCAAAAACATAATTGAGCTTTGCATTAAACGTTATAAGCTAAACACATCTGCTTATTCCTTCCATTATCACTTTGCAAAATAAAAGAAAGACATAAACATATTACTTATTACCCATCACCGATAAGATTTCTTCAGGTGATCTGCATGCCATGGATGTTTCAGCTCGCTTCCATCCTCTGTTCGTAGCATATAAGTGCCTTCCTTAACAATTCTGGCAATCTGAAAAGGACCTTCCCAATTTGGAGAAAGTTTCCCCCAATCTGCTCGATGGCCTGTTGCCTCAATTTTACGGAGTACCCAATCGCCCACAGCAAATGACCGACCACGAACCCTCTTATCGTGGTGGGCCTTTGCTCGATGTTTGTAGTTTGCCATTCGCAATTTGGACTCCAACCTTTTCTCTTCTAATAGATCTAGATCGGCTGCCCGAGCTACACTATTGGATTCAGCATTATAGTGTAACACCCTATGATTGGGCAAGTACATTTCCACCGGGGCCATAGCCTCAGATCCATAAGCCATAGAAAAAGTTGTTTCCCCAGTAGGACCCCTGATCGTCGTTCTAACCGCCCACAAGGCCGAAGGCAACTCATCTACCCATCTTCCTGCCCTGTCTTCAAGGTTTCGCTTGAGGACATGCAAGACTTGTTTGTTAGCGGCCTCAGCCTGCCCATTACCTTGTGGGTATGCCACCGAAGATTGCCAATGCTTCACTCGCATCTGCTCGCATGCTTTAGTGAATTTTTCTGAAAATTGAGTCCCATGGTCGGACACAATTGCTCGTGGAACTCCAAAATGACACCATATGTGCTCATGAACAAAGTCAATCACATTAACTTCGCTGATGGTTGCCAAAGGCTTAGCCTCCACCCACTTGGTAAAATAATCCACAGCGACCACCGCATACTTAAACTTCGACCGAGCCAATGGAAATGGGCCAATAAGATCTATACCCCACATGTCAAATGGCCACGATGCAACCACAGGAGTCTGCTCGGTAGAAGGTAAACGAGGTATGTCTGCATAGCGTTGACACTTGTCACAACGCCGAACATACATTTCTGCATCTCGCCTCAAAGTAATCCAGTAGAAACCAGCTGCTAGGACTTTTTCTGCCAATGACCTTTGGCCAGGATGACCGCCACATTTACCTTTATGTATTTCCCCCAAAATGCCCTAAGTCATCTCTGGTCGCACACATCTAAGCAAAGGCCTGGTGTAGGACCGCCTATAAAGTATGTTATCCAAAACAACATACCGGCATGACCGCTTCTGAATAGTTCGAGCCTCCGTCTTGTCTTCGGGCAAGGTCCCCTGCTCGATGTAAGCCTTCAAATCATCTATCCAACACTTTGCAGCAGGCTCAATGTCCATGATCACCTCTTTTTCTATTACTGGAGTCTCCAAATATTCAATCATAACCCCTGGATGCAGAGATTGAATTTCATCTTCAGCCATTTTGGATAAATAATCTGCCCGCATATTATCCTCGCGAGCAATTCGCACCAATTCCCAATAATCGAAGTCCTTTAAAATCTCTTTCACCATCGCACAATAACGAACCAATACTGGATGATGAACAACATAATCGCCTCTAACTTGATTCACGACCAACTGTGAATCGCAATAAACAATCACCTCTCGAACTCCCACATCTTGCGCAAGCTCGAGCCCTGCGATCAAGGCTTCATACTCTGCCTGGTTATTGGAAGCTGGAAACTTAAAACGTAATGCTTTTTCAAACTCTACATCCTGCTCGGGTGGGACTAACACCAACCCGGCTCCACTTCCGAACCTGCTAGCCGAACCATCCACATGCAATTCCCAACAATACTCTGGTCGGGGCTTTGGAATTGGTGTACTCGCCGATGCTGTCTTGGAATAAACCTCCTCTTCGCATGAATCCTTGAAGCTAGTTTCAGCTACAAAGTCTGCCAAAGCCTGTGCCTTAATCGCTCGTCGAGGTTGATAATCAATATCAAACTCAGTTAACTCAATGGACCAAGTGAGCAAACGACCAGAAGAATCTGGCTTGTGCAAAATTTTCCTGAGTGGCGTGTCCGTGTACACAATGATTGAATGTGCAGAAAAATAAGCTCGAAGTTTCCGAGCAGCAACAACAAGCGAGTAAGCCAATTTCTCTGCATTAAAATATCGTCCCTCTACAGCAGTAAGGGCCTTTGAAACATAATAAACAGGCTTTTGCATATTACATTCTTCCCTAATCAACATAGCGGCTACAGCCTGCTCTGTGGCCGCTAAGTACACAAACAATGTTTCACCAAAAACCGGGCTGCTCAGCAAAGGAGGACTTCCCAGATATTTCACTAGCTGCTCGAAAGCCTTCTGACATTCAGCCGTCCACTCAAACCCCTTGTTTCCACGAAGAACCTTGAAGAACGGTAGACATCTTTCAACCGACCTAGAAATGAAGCGACCAAGGGCTATTACCCTACCATTGAGCTTTTGAACATCCTTGATACATCGAGGAAGCTTCATAGTGACCAATGCCTTATTTTTTTCCGGATTGGCCTCTATACCCCTCTCAGTTACCATGAACCCCAGAAACTTGCCCGCTTTCACCCCAAACACACACTTGCTCGGGTTAAGCTTCATGTTATTTTTTCTAAGGTTGGCAAAGGTCTCGCCCAAATCGATCGTATGCTCGTGTCCCTTGGTCTTCACCACCATGTCGTCAATATAGGCCTCAACGTTCCTTCCAATCTGCGAACTGAAAACCTTATTCACCATCCTTTGATAGGTAGCTCCTGCATTCTTCAATCCAAACGACATCATCTTATAGCAATATAGCCATCCCGCTGCTTGGAAAGCTGTCAGAGCCTTATCCTGCTCGTTCATTTTAACTTGGTGATACCCAGAGTATGCATCAATGAAACTAAGAAGCTCGAACCCAGCTATAGCATCCACCATCTTATCAATTCGAGGTAGGGGATAACAATCCTTCGGGCAGGCTTTATTCAAATCAGTGAAGTCAACGCACATTCTCCATTTGCCGTTGGATTTTTTAACCATAACAACATTAGCCAACCACGTTGGATAATGTATTTCTTCGATAATGCCCGCACTAAGCAGCTTCTCAACCTCCTCCTTAATAGCCTGATCCTTCTCAACAGAATAGATTCTAGGCCGCTGCTGAATTGGCCGAAAAGCGGGATCCACATTGAGACAATGCAAAGCCACAACCTCACTCACGCCTTGCATATCTTCTGGTCTCCATGCAAAAACATCCAAACTATCCTGAAGTTGCTTGATCAAGCCAGCCCGAGCTTCAGCTGACAATGCCTTGCCAATTTTTATTTTCTGCTCGGGGTAAGCATAATTTATAACCACCTCCTCAAGCTCGTCTTGAGCCGTGAATTTTGGCTCATCCCGCATTTGGAGTGTATCACATTCCACCTATTCTTCTTCCTCAACTTGAGTCTCAACCGAATCAAGTTGGTCCACATCCATGTCCTCTATCTGTTCAGCCTGTCCCCCCGACTCCAATGTCGGCAAAGGACCATCAAGCTTCTCCCCAACCTCATCTGGAACCAAACTCGCCTCATCGTACTGTTCGACCTACCCCCCCGACTTCAGTGTCGGCAAAGGACAAATGCTCTCCTAGCTAGTTCGATCCAAAGTCAAGCTTGCGTCAACTTCGTGCTCGGCCTGCCCCCCCCTCGACTTCAATGTCGGCAAAGAGCAAGTATCCACCTCGCAATCCTCGGTCACCATAGCCACCATTGATGGCCCCACAATCACATGAGACGTCTCCTTGGTACTAACAGTTATTTTCTGCTCGTCCTCCAAGGTCAATTTTTGCTTTTTACGTTGAGTGTCACGCACATATTCAAGTATTGCCCGAGGCTGACTCCTCAATACACCTACCCCTTGATCGGTGTAAAATTTTGCGCGTTGGTGGGGAATGGACGCAACCATCTGAAACTTGTTCATGCTCGGCACACCCAAAATGATATTATAAGGAGACTTTAAGTCGATCACCATGAAAGTGATCCTCTCAACTCGCGTGCGGCTCCCATCACCAATAAAAACCTCCAGCTCGACCGTGCCTTTAACTGGTACTTTGTGGTTAGTGAAGCCCTCCAGCGTCCCAGCGTATGGTTTGAGTCGATCATCACTCAATTCCAAACCCTGGAAACATGAATAATACATCACGTCCCTGCAAGCACCAGTATCAACCAAGATTCGATGCACCACCCAACCATCCACCAGGGCCGAGACAATTAAAGACTGCTCTCCTGCTACATTGCTCGCTACGAGTAAACTGTATTGCTTCTTCTCCTGCTTGCAAAGTAGTAGGTCGATCTACAACCTTTGACAGAGAATAAATCTGTTTACCGAGCTGAGTTGGAGTGGGCTCTTCATCCATTATGACATTTATTACCCCTCTGATCGGTGGGACATCTCTCCTGGGAGCATTTCCTCTGTTTCCTCCATCCCTCTTGAACCGGTCTAGCCGGCCTTCATTAATCAATTTCTGAATGGCATTCTTCAACGGCCAACACTCCTCTGTTGTGTGCCCATAATCGTCATGATAAGCACATCTTCGAGTATCAGTATCCTGCCTCGGGATTCATGCGAGGTGGGCGAGGAAGCTCATCTCGAATCTCATACATAATATCCTCACGCAACGTATTAAGCGGGGTAAGATCAGTTTCACGAAGAAATTCTCTCGGACGATCATATCTTGATTTGCCTTTATTATATCCTCCGCCCACGGCCTGACCATTACCCTTGGAATTTCCAACAGCATCATTGCTCTCTTTCCTCTTTTCTTTCTTTGTCGTCTCTCCGGCACACCATTTCTGAGCCCGCATTAACATTTCTGCCTGCGTTTTGGGCTCGCGCATGCTTAGTTCCAATCTCAATCCAACTTCACCCTCGAGCAAGTTTGTTTCAAAGCATAAAGTTACCTCCTGCTCGGTCAACCCTGGGACTTGCTCCAAGACTTTAATAAATCATTCCAAGTAGCTAGCAGTTGACTCGTGTGTTCCTTGCTTAACCTTTGACAAATTAGCCCTTGTCTTTGCCAAAGTACCCGAGGTCCCAAAATCTGCTAGAAATTTTGTTCGCAAATTAGCCAATTATTGATCGATCTGCGCGGTAAAGCTCTCATCCATGCCAATGCCTTTCCTTGCAGGGCACCCATAAAAGCCCGAATCTTCAAGGCTTCATCTAAAGTCACTAAGCCGATTTGAGACTCAAATGACATCAACCAGTCTCTTGCTTTTGTCTTCCTCGTATACTCCTTAATGTTTGGGAAGATGAGTCCCAGTGCTGGTGGTGCATTCTCAATCCATGGTGCCAACGGGCTAGCTGAAGTACCCAAAAAGTTTCCATCCAGAGCTTTACCCTGTTCCCACGCCTCCATACGACGTTTCAAATCTTCAAAATCCTGCATGTTAATGGTTGAAGGAAAACAACCCACGGGCTGAGGCTGTACCCCGGGCATATGAGGGGCATGTGGGGGACCCATAGCGCCAAAGGCTTGAGTAATTCCCACGGCCTGCGCCACCTGTGCCTAGGGCACCCCAGCGAGCTGAGCAACTAGCTCATTAATCACCAAATTTCTTTGTGCATCTGATTGATGCAAATCCCTCTTTTCTTTGGAATGAAGAGACAAATGTCCTTGGGATCGCCTGGGGGAAGGTGTCCTATGGCGACGAGCGTGGGATCTCCTTGGAGATGGTGAACGGCGACTACGAACATGTGATCGCCGAGGAGAGAGTGAACGAGGCCTACGAGCATGAGACCTTCGTGGAGAAGGTGATCGTCGATGACGACGAGACTGTGCTGAATCTTCCCCCACTCGTGGTCCCAACCGTGAATGTACACTAGGCACAACCCTGTGACTAGCTCTGCCCTCTTGTTGATTTCGTCCCTTTGATCCCTGTTCACGCTGCTGAGAGGGAACGATCATTGCATTTAACTGATTGCCCCCAGTCCTCGAACCACTTGCTGCTTGACGTGGAGCAGATAAAGTTGGTAAATGATCCACTTCAATGGGTAGAGGCGGCTTACCCATGGCAATCAACTGCAAATTAAGCTGGTGCATCTGCCCCAAATATATGGCCCTTTGACGAAGAGCTTCCTCCCTAAACTCATTTGCCAATCCAATAGCTGTTACTGCACTCCTGGCTAAAGAATCCACACCGCGTCGTTGATTTAACTGATGACGAACATCATGAGGAGGTGGATTATTTCCAGCCAACTGATTAAGACTGGGAGTTGCTTGTACATCCTCTTGACGGCTACCATTGACACCATTAACGCCGTTTTTATTACCGAAACTTATCAAGAACAAACTGTCAATTTACGTAAAAGCTACTGTTTTCTGGCAACAGAACCAACTGATGCGTCCAAAATCTTCCAGACGCACTGGACTCTACCAACTGGATACCTGACTTTCAACGTATCATTTAATATTCAAGGCCCAACTCTGCAATTAAACCAAGAAAACCGTGAACTAGGCAAGGGCACTCCCTGCAAAAGCCCTCCGGCGTGGGAATTAGCACAGATAAGCAAAAGAGGGTAAAATTTGGCAGAGTTTAGGCAAGCTAGTAAAGTCACATACCTCCCTCCTTCATTTTAAGGGGCTTTTATAGTTGCCGGAGAGAATAACCGACCATAACTGCCCACTAACGTTCATGACATTGATGGCGGGCATATTAACTGCCCCATTAACTATCCCATTAACCACAACGGTCAAATGGAGAATTATCCGGACATAACCGTCCTCATCTGACAACAACTCTTAAATGAACGAGCATAACACGTCATGCTCGCTACATGTTCCTGCTCGCTGGTCAAGCCCCCAGCTCGCTGAAGGTTGAGACCCTGCTCGTGATATACAAGAACCATTTAATCTTCTCCTCGTAGCTTTGACTTTAGGATGCTCGTGCGTTGACTGAATGGTAATCATGTGCCAGGCACGTGTCTTACGGCTTGGGCCTATTGGGCCGGACAGCTCAAGTCTCAACAAAAATGTGTTTATTCGAATATTCGAAACATTAAAAATAAAATAACAAACCATTATTTAATTTCAATCTGAGCATGTAGGTCAAACAAAAAAACCTCGAACATTAATCAACGAACCAAATTCCATTAAATCCAAACTATATTTTTTTGTAAAAATATTGTTGTTGTTTTTTTTTTTTTAATGCTCAATCCCTCATGATCAAATCTAATCATTATTGTATTTAAAAAATCAACTAATATTTTATTGTAATTTTTTTCCAACTAATCATTAAAAGGCTTGGACATCACATTGTAGAAGCTAAAATTTGAATGTAAGTAATGTTGAAGACAAAGTATCACAAGAATGTCATCGTCTCCATTAGTAAAAACAATAAAATCACATCTAGATGACAAGAAAATCACAAAATGAAAAATAAAAAAACTTGATCATGAAAATATAATTAATTTCGAAATAGTACTACTTAACAAATTTAAATTCTCATCACAATTGTTGAGACAACTTATTGACATATTTAAAACTAAAGTGCACATCTAATGAAATGGACCAAAAGTAACAGCAATGCATTGACAAATCTATAAAAATATAAAAAAAACATAAATAGAAAAATATTTTCCCATCTCCATCGGACCCGTTGACAAAATATTTTAAAACCATCAATATCTTAATTTATTGTCCATTTTACATGTTAATAAATCAAAATCAAAATTTTTAACAATATTTTATACGTTAAAAATTTGTGGTCTTATAGAAGATAAAATATAATGAACTTAAACAATCGGATTCAACCAACATGTATTCTAAAAAAAATTATATTTTTATTTTTATGTAAAAGTAAGATAGTCCCTATAAAAGTGTATTCATTAAAATATTAGAAATATAGAAAAAAAGTAACAAACCATTACTTATAATTTCAACGAGAGCAAACATGAAGGTCAAACAAAAGTTAAGGTCAATCATTGGTACTATCATATGCAATAACGATTAACAATACTTAAAGACAATCATTGTTGCATATATGACACTTCCTGAAGTGTTGGTTCAAAGCAGATCATGATTTTTAGGTTAACAAATCGTTCTGGTTTAAAAATATTGATTGATATGAGATAAATAAGGAAAACCAACAAAATAACACATCAAATGTTGTGTATAATAAATTCATAGTCTATCATATTACCGATACAATGATGTATTTCTATTTAGATAGTTGCAATTCATTCTTTTAATTTTATTTATTGTCTTTGTTTTGTTTGAATAAAATTTAATTAAAAAAATATATGTTCGTGCGTTAAACGCACATGTGTAAGAATAGTTAGAGTATAATAACAACTATTTTACAAACTAGTTTACGAAACAAAATTATAATACCCATAAAATTTATCTACATTATGTACAAACAAAAGCAATTAGTTAAATGAGAAAATATTAAGACTAATTTGCACTTTAAATATAAACAAGAAAGAGACTAAACTTTAATAGTATGTACAAATAGTATACTATTTATAAGCCCACAAAGTATAAATAGTTATATTTTATTTACATACTTTGAATTGAAATAACTACGGGGACAAAAACAGAATCTACCTCTTGTAGCGTGAGTGTCTGAACTCGGTACGCTTAGGTTTAGGCGGTTTACGTGTACTTCTCATGTCCTTATGGGAAAATAAGTTTTTTGTTTTTGTTGTTGTTGTCGTTGTGGTAGGCGGTGTGTTGCGCTATGCCTATAATAGGTAAAGGCGGTATATGATGTTTTGTCGGAGTTTTGACAAAGTAACGGTAGTTTTTGCTTTTGTTGTTGTTGTTGTTGTATTCTTCGAAATTTGGGCAGCGTAACAATAGTTTTTTGTCTTTTGATCAGCTTGTCGGGGCAAAGATGGAGGCTCGGATGAAGGCTTGCAATGCAAGGAAGGCTCGCTTGGGCGAGGAGACTAAGAGGCTCGCTTGTTCAGGTAAGGGATGAGAGGATGTTGGCTGCCTTTGAGGGAGAGAGCGAAAGCTAGAGGCTCTGGTGTGTCCAAAATGAGAGGTCGAAGGCCTTTATTTATAAGAGATTTCGGGGGACAGGCAACCGACAAAGGCTGGGCAAAAAGGCTTGTACCATGCACCGAAAAGGTGGGACATGCAACATGAAGATCCTGGAGACCAAAAGGCTTGAGGGAGCGATTCCAAGGGAGGACGTCGCGGTGCTAGAAGGCTGCAGGGGGTGCGGCTCCCACGCTTGGGGGCATGGGACCCACATCTTGTTTTTTTTTTCCCTGATCTTGCATTTTCTTCTATTTGATTCCTTCGTTATACTTTGTTAAGTCCTAGTTGTCCTGAAATGTAACGAAATTAACTTTTGTTAGTTAATTTAATTTATAAAGGATATTTTTAGGACATTGCGAATTTGAGGTGTCTATGGTAGGTCATGTTTGTGACCGATGCTTTTAACCCGACAATCAGATCCTAGAGACCAAAAGGCTTGAGGGATCGGCTCTAAGGGAAGACGCAGTGACGCCAGAAGGGGCTACAGAGGGCAGGGGTGTGGCTCCCAGGCTTGAGGGCGCGGCACTCATAGCTTGCTTTTTTTTATTTTGCACTTTCCTCCCTCCGATTTATTCGTTATCCTTCGTTAAGTCCTGGTTGCCCTGAAACGTAATGGAATTAACTTTTGTTAGTCTATTTAATTTATAAATTATATTTTTAGGATATCATGAATTAAGGGTACGGATTTGTGGTGTCTACAATATGTCATGTTTGTAACCAACGCCTTTGACCCAACAATTTTGGAAGAAACCCCGACCTAACATGTGAAGGTTGTTCGGCGTTCGCATGTGGCCATGGCCCCTAGCCTATTAATGATATACAACACTTTTGAGGCTTGTCATGATCGTATCAAGTCTTTTTCCATCAATTTCTAAATAAAGTGAGATACAACTCTTCTAGTAGTAATAATAGTAGAAGTGTTTTGTGTAAAAACTTTTGAAACCAATATCACTTTTGATCCAATATAAGTTACATCTATTTATTGATAGTAATAGTAAAAGTTTTTTTTATACATATATATATTTTCAAACTCAACATCCATTTCTAACAAATGTATAATACATAATTTCTATTGGTAATAATAATAGATATATATCTACATTGCTTAACAATTGATGTTGATTTTAAAGTCATTAAATACCAAACTTTACCTATTATTACCTAGAGAAGAGTTGTATCATACATTGATTAAAATTTGATATTGATTTTAATTTTTTTAGATGAAAGGCAAGGGATTATTAGTGGGTATTAATATCCCGGTCATTCTAAGTGCGTGTTTGGTGGAATGTTTTAACCAAAACGTTGGTAAAAAAATGCAACGTTTTATCTTTTAAAGTATTTCAATACAGCGCTTTAAAAAAATGTTGCGTTTACAATTATTCTGTTTATGAAAATAGAGTTTTGAAATAGTTTCTCAAACATGTTTACAAGAAAAAAAAATGTATTTTTGAAAATGTTGCATTTTAAAAATACTGCATTTTTAAAAAACTGTACCAAACAAGGCAAAGCGGAATGATGTATCAATTTGAGAGTTGTCTTCACAAATTTTAATAAAAATTAGTTTTAAACAAAAAAAAAATGTAGTTGTAAAAATAGAATGGCCTTAATAAAAATTAGATTATTGTAGGAAAATAAAAAAAACTACTTCGCCCTACTACGCTGCGTGTTTTCCTTCTCCCCTACTGAGTTTTCTCCATCGTCTTCAATCTCAGCCAAAACCATCGATCGGTATCTAAATTTTGGATGCGAAAATGACAGAAATAGCGAGCTCGGTTGTGCACGAAGTGTTAGGCCGAAGAGCCTTAGACCTAGACGAGCCAATTATCGATTACATAATCAATGTTCTTGCCGACGAAGACTTCGATTTCGGTTTTGAAGGTGAGGGCGCTGTCGATGCCATCGGAGAGCTCCTCGTTGATTCCGGCTGTGTCACCGACGAATCTGAATGCCGTTCTGTACGTTCAATCTTTCATTTCAGTTGATTGTTTTTGTTATCACTTCGGTCTCAAACGAACTTGTTCGATTATCATGAACTCGTAAAACTGTTTGTTACGTTTGGTTGCTGAGGTTTTGTTATTTCTGTTTCATAGGAGTTGAAACTCATTAAAATTTATCAAAATGCATATCTGTAGCTGCTTATATTCTAAGATTAAAGTCCTTCCTCAAAATGTATATTTGTAGCTGCTTATATTCTAAGATTAATGTCCTTCAATTGCTTCAGTTTGTTGACAAAGGCGTTCTATTATCTTGAACTTGCTATAAAAAGTTGTTAGTTTTGTTTGGTTGGTGAGAAAATGGAGAGAAAAATGTTGTTGTTGGTTTTGTTTTTAGTAGTTGAAATTTGCTTTGTTAGAAAATGTAAGGCCGAAACTCCTCATGTACTAAATTTAATTTCCTTTTGCTTCAGTTTTTAGACAGGCTTGTTTGATTATCATGGATTTTGTGCAACTGTTAGCTTTGTTGAGAAAATCGATCTGAAAAGGAGATTTTTTTTTATTGCTCGTTTTGGATGAGGAAATGGAGTTGAAATAGGAAATATGAATTTTGTCTCGCAGGAGTAGAAATTCACTGTAGGCTAATGCAGGAGTTTAGAGTAATCAGAACTACCTTAATATCAGCTATTACATTGATGCCTGAATACCAGCTGGCTGAACAACTTGAATTGGGTCGCATAGAGGCTGTTAAAATGCTTATGTATAACTAGTTATCAGCTAACTTAAACTTTTCCTACATTCGATGCGAGATCTCACAGGGGTCACCACCATTGTTCAACCCCCCATTGGGCAGGGTCCCTAGCAGTATGCCAAAGTTTAAAGCTGACCCAACAGCTTTAAATGAGTCACCTCATTACCCATTAAAATGCTTAAGCTCTAGTTGTTCGTGGCTAGTATCCAAGCCTTCACAAACCACACATACTTTCCCCCACATTTTCTATGTGGGATTG
Source organism: Codonopsis lanceolata (assembly GCA_013146195.2). Classification (NCBI taxonomy): domain Eukaryota; kingdom Viridiplantae; phylum Streptophyta; class Magnoliopsida; order Asterales; family Campanulaceae; genus Codonopsis; species Codonopsis lanceolata. The sequence continues at coordinate 4,628,008 of CM028379.1, forward strand.
GGGTCTCAGGCTATGCAATTGATCATTTTGTTTGATTGTCGAGGAATGTAGTTGACAAGGAGAGGATAATTTTGCTGTTAAATATTATTATAAAGAAGTAGAAACTAACATTAGTTTAGCCAAGTGAAACCACTCATACTTCCCCACATTTTCAATGGGGGATTGGGGTCTAAGACTATGGAATTGATTGTTTTGTTTGATTGTTGAATGTTGAGAGAATGTAGTTGACAAGGAGAGAATAATTTTTCTGTTAAATTTCGTATAAGGAGTAGAAACTCATATTAATTTATCAAAGTGTGTGGCTTTAGCTCCTGATGTAGAAGTTTACAGTAATCAGAATGAATTTGATACAATGTTATTATGTTCACTATTTTCTTTCATTGCTTTAATTGCGTTAATGACAATCCAGAATTCTGCTCAGTATATATACTTCATTTTACTTTAATTGCATCTGGCTATCTGAGAGAACTTGTTGGAATATCATTATGCTATGCAACTGCTGGTTTTTGGTGGCTGCCGGAGAGATGGAGTTGAGAAGGAAAGGATATTTGGCGAAAAATTACAGAGAACGCGCGCGTTGGAGACATTGATTTTCTCATGACATTAGGTTGTGCTGTATTTTGGTTAGTTGAGGAAGTGGAGAAGTTGAAAAACATTTTGCATTTACTATGCAATTGATGATTTGGTTGCTGAGAATGAGCTGTAGAAATTAAGACGTTTGTCTTTAGTATCTCTGTCTCAGTAGCTTTAATTGCTAGCTGTATTAAAATGTGTTGCTTCAATATGGAAAATGCAAGAAACTCATGTGTGCATTGTTTTCTTGTTCATGACTTGATTTAGTGTGCATGTGTGTTTCTTTTTTGGGTTGGTTTTTGATCAAGTATTGGGGATGGGGAGAGGATGAAATAAATTTTTTGCAATGAAATGGCCATATTTGTAATCATATGGGTGTGTAAATAATTCAAAGTATGAATTTATCAGAAAAAGTATTCCAAAGTAGTGATGAAAAGGAAAAATTTATGCTTTGAAGTTAGTATTACTTTTCTCTTTTTAAATGCTTGTTCTTATTGAGATTCTCAACTCACAAAACTGGTTGGAAGGTTACCTGATTAAAATTGCCAATGCTTTTGAAATTTGATGGCAGGTTTGTGGCAAACTGTCTGACAAATTTGGGAAGCATGGATTAGTTAAAGATAAGCCAACTGTGAGAAGCCTTGCAACGCCATTTAGAATGTATGATGGAATGGATGAAGAGGAAGCTCCGAAGAAGAAGCCTGAGCCGATAGATGGTCCTTTGCTAACTGAACGCGACAAGATTAAGCTTGAAAGGAGGAAGAGGAAGGATGAGCGTCAAAGGGAGGTAAGGGGTAAAAATATTTGTCCTTTTTTTTTGATTGATAAGTAATAATTATATAAATAGCATCAAAACAGGTGATGCGGCCTATGCACACTAGGAGTATCAATATTATTTACAAAATCTACAATAGTGTTAGGACTAGGAGTGGATTGAGCTGCCTCGGAACACCAAAAGTGAAGGGTGCGAATCAACAAATTCTTCAGATCATTTCCTCGTTGTCAAAGGCTCCGTGATTCCTTTCCCTCCAAAGAATCCAGCACACTCCCAGAAGAGATGTCTCCCAAATACGGTTTCTCCTATTCTTATATCCAATAGACCAGCCCCTAACATGATTAAGAATCGACCTTAGCATGACCCCAAGACATCTTGAATAATCCCAGCACAAAATTCCACAACTTAGCAGCAACTTGGCAATGCAGGAGGCTATGATTCACACTCTTCTTGCAAGCCTTACACATATAACATCTATTGACAAAAACCATGTGACATTTCCACAAATTGTCCCCCGGTAAGAATAGCTTCGCGAGATGCTTCCCACATGAAGAAAGCCACTCTCTTTGGGGCTTGAGAGTTCCATACTGCTTTCCAAGGGAAGGAAGTTCTATCGCAGTTAAGAAGCTTAAGGTAATACGATCTGACTGAGAAAGCAAGACCCTTGGTGCCTTTCCACACCACCTTATCCTCCAATCTGTCTATATTCTACTCGTGAAGCCTTTCTACAAGTTGCATTACTGACTCAATCTTCCAGTCATGAAAATTCCTTCTAAACGTGGGATTCCAAGCCGGCATACCCTCCTCCATAGACAATAAAGAATTTACTCTACAATCCTTGTCCATGGAGACCTCATATAAATTCTAGAACACCTCCCTCAAACTCGAATTACTACACCATCTATCTCCCCAAAAACTCATGGAAACCCCGTTGCCAACCTCAAAAGCAATGAATCTCTCAAAAGAACTCCACCCTTTCCTGATGCCTCTCCACACTCCCACCCCGAAAGTAGAATTTACCGCGTTTGAGAACCAACAGTGGTGGTCCCCTGCCCATACTTATAAACCACCACTTGTCTCCAAAAAGCTACCTTCACAGCCATTTCCCCAACAAAGCCTCGTTTAAAAGTTTGAGTTTTCTAACGTTCAGACCTCCCACTTGAATCCTGGGGCATACTTTCTCCCAATTCACGAGATGAAACTTAGAACCTTCTGACTGCCCTTCCCACAAGAAATCTCTTTCAAGCTTCTCCATTCTGTTTGTAGCCAGAATCACAAATAGAGACGGAAAATTTGAAAGAGTATTCTTAATTAAAACTAATCTCTGCCTCCCCCTCCCCCCCTTTTGAACGAAGTTGACGCTTCCACTCTGTCAATCTCTGCCCGAATCGCTCAATCATCGCAGTCCACATTGCCCTACTCTTCGACTAGGCACCAATAGGAGGACCAAGGTAAGAGGAAGGAAGATGTGCAGTCTTGCACCCAAAGAACGAAGCTAGATCCCCAACATTATCCACAACGAATAATCTCGCTCTTGGAAATGTTAACACGAAGCCCCGAAACGGCTTGAAGGAATAGTAATACCAATCGAAGATACCCCAACTGGTCTGAACGTTATCTGCCCCGCAAAAAACCAGCGTGTCATCGGCAAAGAGAAGATGGGATACCGACATCCACCCTCCCCTCTCCTCCCCTCCTTGAAACCACTTATAAAACCTCCATAACAACAATAAACAGGAACGTGGACAAGGGATCCCCTTGGCATAAACTTCTTGAACTAGAAAAAAAACCCGATGGTTCCCGTTCACCAAAACAGAAAAGTGCACCGTAGAAAGACATAACCGAATCCATTGAATCCATTTAATGCCAAACCCCATCTTTTCCAACATGTAAAGCAGAAAATCCCAGCTCACATGATCATATACTTTCTCAATATCCAACTTGCACAATAACCCCGGAACACCTCTTCTCACTCTGTCATCCACTACTTCATTGGCGATTAAAGACGCATCCAAAATCTGTCTATTCTTCACAAAAGCATGCTGCGACGTCGAAATAATCCTGCCCATTACCCCTTTCAATCTCTGAGCAAGCACTTTGGAAATAAGCTTGTAAATACCACCAACTAAACTAATCGGTCGGAATTCTTTCAGATTAGTCGCGCCACGCTTTTTAGGAATTAAGGCTATAAAGGCAGCATTAAGATTTTTTCAAACCTCAAACTAGAATGAAAAGACTGGAACACTTCAATGATATCCCCCTTAACCACCTCCCAACAATGCTGAAAAAATGCCATAGAAAACCCATCGGGGGCTGGAGCTTTATCCCCCTCCATCTTACAAAGCACTGCTGCGACTTCCTCAATCGAGTAGGGGAGCTCCAACACTGCCGAGTCATCTGCAGTTCTGCACTGAGTCTATCAAAGGCCATTCCATCCAGATTTGGTCTCCAATCCCCACTTTCTTCATAAAGTCGCCTATAAAAGTTTCCGATGCCTTCTGCCTCATCTTCCAGCAACACACCTTTTTGCTGCTCCTCGAATCTTTGCCATCTTGTGGAAGAACTTGATGTTACTATCTCCTTCCTTAAGCCACTGCACCCGGGACTTTTGTCTCCAACAGATCTCTTCACGAATTAGAAGGCGTTTCAGCTCCTGTTTCACCTGCACCCTAATAGACTCTTCTTCCTCATCCAAAACACCATTCCCTGCTCTCATCCAATCTGCTAATCTCATCCGAAATGGTTTTGATTTTACCGAAAACCTCTCTGTTCCAAACTTGTAAATCCTCCTCAAGTAACTTCAATTTTCTAGCTATTTTGAAGCTCGGATCACCTACCACCAAGAAAGAATCCCACCTAGCCTTCACCCATTCCAAAAATCCAGGCTCTTTTAACCACATATTCTCGAACCGAAAAGGAGATTTCCCTTTAGAGATACCACCGCACTCAAGAAGCAAGGGCACATGATCTGAAGATAGCCTTGGCAAACAAGACTGAGTAGAACCACTAAAGCAGCCTTCCCAATCCCCTGAAAGAAGGAATCTGTCTATTCTCGAAAATTGTTGATGCTCACCATTTCTAAACCACGTGAAATCACCCCCTACCAAAGCAAGATCCACCAACTCCATCTCATTAATGAAAATCATTAAACTCCGTCATTTCTCTAGAAAAAATCCGAGAACCAAATTGCTCATGAGAAAATCTAACTGCATTGAAATCACCCTATACACCACGGCACATCCCATCTTGCTTTAGTGTCCTTTAATTCAGCCCCAAAACTCTCCCTTGCAGCAGCTGCAAGGCCCGTGTAAAGAGCCAATCTCTATTATTTTCCATAGTCTTCAACAAACACGAAACAAGAATTTGCCCAGCGAAGAGTCTACTTTCGACAGAACTCCTCTGTCCCACATAATTAAAACTCCCCCAGCTGCCCCTACAGATCCTAAGTGAACCCAATCCACCCCTCTAGCACTCCAAACACTATCAATGATTCTGACATCAACCGTCTCCATTTTCATTTCTTGAAGACAAACAACATGTGGTTTCCATCTCCTGACCAAACCTTTCATCAGAGTTCTTTTACTTGTATCATTAAGACCCCACACATTCCAGGAAACAATTCTAAGATGCATATTAAACAATGTATGCCAGGTGGGTATTCAATGAAATTAGCCAAGCCTATGAAAATATCATGGTATGGTTAGCACAAGCGTGGCATTGATTGCCCTATCAATGCTCAGGTTTGAATTTGAAGTTGGGTATATCATGTATGCATAAAAGGAACAAACTGGATCATTATTTGTCACTGTATCGCTCTATGGTGAATTCTGACCTAGCTCATGTAGAGATTAAGTTGTTGAAGTGAGTGACAGCATTGATTATGGTGTTGCTTTCTCATCTATCATCTCCTCATCGAACAGATGCAATACCAAATGCATTTGGCAGAAATGGAAGCTGTGAAAGCTGGAATGCCTGCTGTAGCTGTAACTCACGACAGTAGCGGTGATGGATCAACTGTCAGGGATATCCATATGGAGAACTTCAATGTATCTGTTGGTGGTCGTGATCTCATTGTTGATTGTACTCTTACACTATCTTTTGGACGTCATTATGGTGAGTGATTTTCATGCAAACTCATTCCTTCTTCCTTACAAGCTACATAAAAAAACTAGGAGAATGAATTTTATTATCTCTTTTTGAGTGATTGTTTCTCATTATCTCCGTGGATCTGTGTAATGCTCGTCTTTTGTTCTTATCACTAGTTTGTTATGCTGGTTTAATCATTCTTGGCTTTTAGGAGCTATATTCCTGTTGTAGTTTCACTGGCTCGCTACTCGTCTAGCCATTAGCAAGTAATGCCATTTGGCATGTTGCTGTGTATCGATGCTAAAGAGAAAGTCGTTTCTTGTCAATTTTTTACTATTTGCCATTAGGCTTCGGTCTATTGCCTGATGAAGCAATTCAGTTCCTAAACTTCTCTTTACAATCTTATCACGTGATGTCGTGATCGTTTTCTTCTTGTCATGTTAAAGTATAGAACTTGCTGGGAACCTATATCGAACTTCACATTAATTGGGAGGATGCAAGTGAACTCAAGTTAGTCAATGTTGCAATATCTGTACGTAAAATCATACTTCATGTAAAATATACACTTTTAGAGAGTTAACCTTTTGTCGTACTTTTTTTTTTTTGATAAGTAAAAGGTATATAAATGTAAGCGTTAATATGTACATATTCAAAATACAACCAACCCCTGCCAGCCAACAAAAATACTATCCACAAAATCGACAAAGGGATTAGATCCCTGCGGAACCGCCTCATTCAACAAAAATACATAGTCCAAATAATCTGATTTTTAATCCCCTCCAGGGCTCTGTTCCTCGTTTCTCGTTAACCTTTTGTCGTACTTGCATGATAAAACTACAAAATTTGAAGATAGAAATAAACACGTGTGAAGTAACCTCCCTAGGTGATAAGATAAGTTCGCCTAACATAGCTGGATATTATAACATCTGACCATTAATTTTAGGGCAAACTACCCTTTTGGTCCCTGAACTTTTTGACTTTTCATAGAGATCCTCGTACTGTACTTTTTGTCACGATTGATCATTCAGTCCAATTTCGTTAGTTTTCAACCATTAAGTCAAGCCACGTGCATCTCACGTGATTTTGGCCTGGAGTTAAATAGTCATTTTACTAAAAAAAAGTACAGGGACCAATTATATGACAACATCATCTTCTTCTTCCCTCCTCCACACCCATTTACAACCAAAACACCACCACCACTCTCCTGCCCAAATCTTCGCCACGAAGAGTTTCTCAAAGTAGAAAGAGTTAGATCAAAGGGAGGTCATTAAGACAATACGCAAACCAATCGGTAAAGAAGAAATAGACCACACTTCTTATTTTACAGGCTTTAAGTTTCGCCATTCCAGTTTTGGAGGGCTTAGCTTCTGCTGTGACAGAGAAAGACGGGTTGAAACTTGAAATGGCATTGGAAGTCCCATAAAAGGCCAAGTGATTTTTTTTTGATAAGTAAAATATTATATACCAAAAGGCGTCAAATCAGGTGACTCGTCCTTGTACACTAGAAGTATACACAAAAGGACTAATCTATAGAAAAACTATTACCCAAATCCACAAAAGAAAATTTTTGATTATGGGAAGTATTAGTATCCTCGGCACACCAAAAGTGTAGAGTGCGCAGCAGTTCATTCTTCAGCTTGTCCACTGTCCTTTCCTCATTCTCAAACACCCTTCTATTTCTTTCTCTCCAAATGGTCCAACAAATATCCAGCGGGACTGTCCGCCATATACTGTTCCTTCTCCTTCTCCTCTTATACAGTGACCAACTTAGGAAAAGTTCTTTGACCGATTTCAGCATTACCCACGTGATTGAAAAAAAGACAAAACAGCATATTCCAATGAATTGTCACTATGTGGCAATGGAGCAGCAAGTGATTCACACTTTCATTACACCCTTTGCACATGAAACACCGATTAACAAAAAAAGACTAAACAGTTTAGTGATATTCTAGTTTTGGATCAGATTGATTTCACATCTCGAAGAAGAGCTTTCACACCTTTGCCGAGGCTTGACTGTGAATTGAATCCTTCAAGTATACAAGCCATAATCTATGTTATCAGCTCGGTCACTGCAATGGGTGGGTAATCTCTCTCTCTCTCTCTGATCCAATCAATAGATCTGACTACAGAGAGAGAGAGAGAGAGAGAGAGAGAGAGATTACCCCCTGTTGCGGGGGTGCCGATGAATTGGCAGGCAATGTAAGTGGGTGGTCTGATGAGGAAGAGGGAGAGGATGTGAAAAATGGAAGAGGGTTTGATCGGAGGCCATTTGTATTTAGTTAATTGTGAGATTTGGATGAGGAAAGTTGTGGACTGCTATTTTGTACTCACGAAAGTAACATATTGAAGCCCATCACGTCTCTAGAAATTATATAAAATTAATTAATTCATCAATCCTTTTCCATTTGCTGAAATTGGAAATTAAAAAAGGCGTCGTCGTTGGAGAATTGTCACCGGAGAAGACTCCAGAAATGGTCACGATTGGTCCTTGTGTCGTCGTTGGTGAAGATGCCAGGAATTGTCGCCGGAGAAGACACCAGAAATGGTCACGATTGGCCCTTGGTACTTTTATTACTGAGTCGATTGGCCAAAATCATCTGAGACACACACGAGGGACTTCAGCGTTAGGGACCAATCCGGGAAAAAAGTCGAAAAGTTCAGGGACAAAATGGTAATTTTCCCTTAATTGTATTGGTGAGTTCAAGTGATTCAGCTTCAGTCACTGGTTATACTCAATATAACTGGTACTGGCTAGGTTTAACTGGACAAATTCCAGACATGGCGGAGGCCAAGTAGTGGGAACAAGACTGACTTGATTTCAGTTGGTTAAGTATAGTCATGATGTTTAATATGCTTATCAATGCTCCCTTTTCAGTTGATGCTGAAATGATCTGAATTATGCAGCCCTTTATTTTCTTTTAGTTTTATTTACAGGAGTGGTTCTTTGATTGCTTTTGGTTTTTGATTGAACAAATTTCTAATAATAATGTATGACCTCACTCTTTTGATGCATTATACTGAGCCCCTCTTCATTATCAGGTCTCGTGGGAAGAAATGGTACTGGTAAAACAACTTTTCTCAGGGCCATGGCGTGTCATGCTATTGATGGTATTCCTAAGAACTGCCAGATATTACACGTGGAGCAAGAAGTTGTAGGTGATGACATATCAGCATTGCAATGTGTTCTCAACTCAGATGTTGAGAGAACTCAACTCTTGGAAGAAGAAGCTCGTTTACTCAAATTACAGGTTGAGTTCACACCCTCTCATATTACCGAAGATATGCTGTTGGTGCACCATCTTTCTATTCGACTTTTCTTGTGCTATTTTGTGTACCTTTGTGTGTTTGTGGATGATATATGTGAACATCTTCTGTTATTTGATATTGCTTGGTTAATTGTGAATTTGTGATACTCTAAAGAGAGAATTGGAGATAGAAGCTGCGTTGAATGGCAAAGGGGAGCTGAATGGTGGGAGTGATACCAGTGGAACTGCTCAAAGGCTTGAAGCCATTTACAAGAGGCTTGAATTTATCGATGCAGATTCTGCCGAGTCACGTGCGGCATCAATTCTTGCGGTCAGTCTACAAACTTTTTGTGCTGTTTCCAAATCCTACATGTTGTGGCTTTTAATGTAGGACTTAGTTTGGAATTCTTTTTCATCTCTTCCCTATTTAGATATTGAGATGCATTTAGCTCATTAGAAAATCAATATAGGTGTCATGGTTTGTTCGTTTGTGTGAGATTATGAACAATTATTTTGTCTTATGTTCCTTTTTGACAAGTAAAAGAAACAATAAAGGAGTTTTACCTTTGAAATCAATTTTTTGGCATAGCTTGGTAAATGTAGCATTGTAGCTTACTCACATTTGTTTTTCATAGAAAATTTTGCATTACTGTCGTGCTCTCATTTGAATACAATGATATCATGACATGTGGCTGACTAGAAAAGTTTCAGGGTCTCAGTTTTACGTCAGATATGCAGACGAGGGCAACAAAAACCTTTTCTGGAGGATGGAGAATGCGAATAGCCCTTGCTCGTGCCCTTTTTATTGAGCCTGATCTCTTACTTCTTGATGAACCTACGGTCTGTTACATGTCCATCAAGTAGAATGCAGTTTTCTCTACTGTAGGAACATAGAGAAACTGATCAGTGGTAACTTGCCTTCCTTCCTTGTGTTGCAGAATCACCTTGATCTTCATGCTGTGCTGTGGCTGGAATCTTACTTGGTGAAGTGGCCAAAAACATTTATTGTTGTTTCTCATGCTAGAGAATTTCTGAACACGGTAATTCTCTCTTTTATTATTCTCGTAATCTCGTTGAAAAAGTGTCACCTTCTACTGCCAGTTTGGTTGCATTGTTTCATATGTTTCATGCCCACCTGTTTTCAGGTAGTCACAGATATTCTTTATTTGCAAGGGCAGAAGTTAACTGCCTTTAAAGGAGATTATGATACATTTGAGAGGACACGAGCTGAGCAGCTTAAAAACCAACAAAAAGCATTTGAAGCAAACGAGCGTTCGAGGGAACACATGCAGGTTTTATCTGCTACCATGTTACTATGACTAAAGACACAATATTTATATGATAAATTTAAGAGGAAATGATTGTATTATTGCCTTTCACATTATTAATCTATAAGATAGCCTTGAAGAGGGTAAATTCTAAAGTTGACAGGGGGGAGGAGATAGAACTAGAACTATTTTTTTGTTAGACATACAGAAGAAATACTACTTGTATACTCAAAAGTCATACTTAGTTAAGTTGTACGAGTCAAAAGGTATAGTTGCTTCTTATAGTAAATTTTTGTGTGTTCTAAATGGGTAACCCGATAAGTACCCCATACCATAACGGGTTGGGTTTTTATCCTTCAGCCCAATAGGTTACCCAATAATGACTAATGCTTGGAAGTAGCCCAAAATAATGTTTTGATCTACTTGACGCAAGTATAAAGTTTATGAGGGAAAAAAACATCTTTTAAGGCTCCAATCTCTTACTATCTTTTTTCTTTTTACAAAATTTTAAATTTGAACACTTATTTTTGGGCAAAAGGAGGATTTTTTTTTAAAAGGTATTAACAAGGATAAAGAAAAATATTTTTATTTAATCAAAGATAAAATGTTTAAAGAAAATTTAGTGTAGAAGTTAATGGGTACTATCCACTGGGTATTGGATAAGTTTTGGGTATGCCCAAAATTTTCCACTAATGGCCTATGGGTATTTTTGTATACGTTTTTTTTTATAAGTAAAAGTATTATATAACAGGCGCCAAATAAGGTGACACCTCCTTGTACACAGGGGTATATGAGACAAGATTTATATAACAAAAGACCAAGAATCCCCTGATCTAGGATCAGCCTCTAAGCACCAAAATCAAAGGGTCTAGAGAAAAACTTTCTTGATTCCTCCTACATCAGCCTCAATGTTCTCAAAGATCCTTCAATTCCTTTCTTTCCAAATGGTCCACCCAATTGCTAGAGGAGCTGAATTCCAAAAAGTATTCCTTTTTCTTCTTTTTTATAAAGACCACCCACGAAGAACAATAACAGAAGTAAGCATGACCCTAGAAACCCCAACCAAATTGAAGAGCAAGTTCCACTATGGGGTAGTGCGAGAGGAGATGATTAACATTTTCCTCCTCCTTTTTACCGTAAATCTTACCATGAGCTCTCAAGTTCTAGCCCATCAAAATAGCTTCCCGGGCTGCCTCCTACACAAAAAACTCTCCCTACTAGGCACCTTAGCTCTCCAAATATCATACCAAGTGAACGAGAGTAGAAGGACTTGATCTAGAATTTTCTATCCTTAGCTCCCTCCCAAACAATTCTATCTTTGCCCGAATCTTGCCTCTTCACTCTGTGAAGCATATCCATCATTTGGACCAATTCCCCAATCTCCCAATCCTGGAGATTTCTGCGATAAACAGGATTCCATGAATCTGTCCCACCATGGTTTGCTAATAGCGAACTCACCATTTCATCCTTGTTTACTGCATTGCTATACAAATTAGGGAATCTATATTGTAATGCTGTGTCCCCACACCATTTATCCTTCCAGAATCTGATTAAATTAATTACTGGTTCCTATGTCGAAAGAGATGAATCGACTAAAAGCTTCCACCCTCTCATGATACCTTTCCACACACTAGAACCATGGTCAATACGAACTTGCTTGGGGAACCACAGATGAGATCACCCGTACCAAACTCAGCCCACCACTATTCTCCTCCACAACCCGTCTTTATCAACTAAAAACCTCCACAACCATTTTCCTAACAGAGCATTATTGAATTTTCTGAGATTCTTGACACCCAATCCTCCAGCCCCCTTACTGCCTCTTACTGCTGCACACTGAATTCCACTTAACTAAATGATATTTCCTTTCCTCTTTATGCCCCTCCCAAAGGAAATCTCTTTCCAACTTCTCAATTCGCTTGACAACCGAAATTGGGATCACGAAAAGAGACAAAAAGTAAGTGGGTAAATTGGACAGGGTACCGTTTATCAATGTTAACCTACCTCCCTTTGATAAATACTACCTCTTCCAACCGGCCAATCTTCTTTCAAACCTTTCCACTACCCCACAAATTAACATTCTTAAAGGACGCCCCTAATGGAAGGCCCAAATACTTCGTAGGAAGACTGGAAATTCTACACCCAAAAAAGGAAGCCAAACTCTCCACTTTATCCACCCTTCCTAAAAATACCCATTAATCTTAATGGACATCATTGGGTTTACCCAAACTCAACCATTATACTCAAATTGCCACCCCTAAAGGCTTTTACCAACATCTGCGAAGGATATAGGTTTATGAGAGTAGGAAAGCATTTCTTTCCAGCATGTAGCTTGTAGAGATGCTCCTCTGATATGCAAACATATCTGATCTTTAGCTGTCTGTTGTTGCAGTCCTTTATTGATAAATTCCGCTACAATGCAAAGCGTGCATCTCTAGTTCAGTCGAGAATCAAGGTATATTCGCATAACTTTCATCTTGAATTTGTAACATTTCATTTGGTGAAGTAGGTTCATTTTTAAAAGTATTAACTTTTCAGTTGTTACTATATATTCAATTGGCACTTGCTCAATCTGCTCTTTCCTCCCCTATGTCCTGAACTTTTCAGGCACTGGATCGTCTGGGTCATGTGGATGAAGTTGTGAATGATCCAGAGTATGTAATGCTTCCTTTAACATAAGTGTGCTACTGTTGCCACATTGTTTGTGTGCTTATTTCATTTTTTTTTCCTCCATGCTTGTGTTTCAATTGTAATGGTTAGGAATTGAGGTGTTGCTTTCATTTGCTTCTATTTAGCATTCTTATGTTTTATGCAGCTACAAATTTGAATTCCCCACACCAGATGATAGACCAGGCGCCCCTATCATAAGTTTCAGGTTTGGGCGTTACTAATAAAACTTTTAGCGTCTTCATTCTGAAATATGCTTGTACTGTAAATTACTCAAGCCCATCTAGTTCATCGATTGATAAAATATTTGTGCTCAGTAGTGTGGTTTTTGTCCCCACAGCTAACTCTTTTATTACATACTTGGATTGAGTGAATTCTAACCGTTTGATGTTTCAAATGCGATTGCAGTGATGCATCTTTTGGATATCCTGGAGGACCTATACTGTTTAGGAATTTGAATTTTGGAATAGATCTTGATAGCCGTGTAGCAAGTAAGGATTGCTTTCTGGATGGTTTTATTTCTGCTTCTTGATAATGCTTTAAGCATTTTTTCCCTTGTAGCAGAAGAATCCCATGTACACCTTTGTAGAGTGGTAGCATGTCATACAGGTTGTGTGTGAGAATTTATAAAATGTATGGAAGCAGTTGATTGTGGTTTTCTTCCATCTGTTTACAGAACTAAATGGAAGCAGTTATATTGAATTTGAAAATTTTGAAGTTAATGGCTCTATGTATGCGCTCAAGAGAATGTGTAATACGGATAATAGCAGCACAGTCATTTAAGTATCTGAATACACTAACTTATCAAAAAAAAGTATATCTGAATACACTAAATGCTACATTTTTCCTCCATTCATTTTCTGAATCCGTACAATTTACTGTTTTTCAGTGGTAGGTCCAAATGGTATTGGTAAGTCAACCATACTTAAGCTAATTTCAGGGGAGCTTCAACCAAGCTCTGGGACAGTTTTCCGTTCATCTAAGGTAACTATAATGTATTATTTATCTAGAATATGCCATTGTTATGAGTAGGGGTGTAAATCGGAACTACCGAACCTCGGAACCGAACCAAACCAAACCAAACCAGTCGGTTTGGTTCGGTTTTGGTCGAAGACGGTTCGGTTTCGGTTTCGAAAATTGGAAAACCACCCGGTTCGGTTCACGGTTTTTGGTATCGAACCAAACCAACCTATATATTTTTATTTATTTATTATATAATATATATTATATTACATTTATTAACTATTTTGAACCCTTGAATCATCTTATATACATAATCTAGCCCTTTGATTTATTCATATATATATATATATATATATATATATATATATATATATATGGAACACATACTAAACCAAACAAAATCTTGATTGTTGGAGAATTATTATTTCTTCAATTGTTTGTGTTTATTTTAGAATTTGTATTGTTTTCTTTATGATAATTTGTTGTTAGTAGGCTATTTCCTAATTTTGATGTTAGTTCCAAATTAAAATCTTATTTTTATTGTTATTTTTAATGTTGGTTAATTTCATTAAAAATAATTTATATAAACCACAAAACCAAACCAAACCGAGTGGTTCGGTTCGGTTCGGTTCCAAATCTTACTCGGTTCGATTCGGTTTGAGATTTTTGAAACCAACAAGGGATCACTTACCTATCAAATTTTTTTTTTGGTTGAAGCTCCCCTTGGGGTCTGAGAGAAAAATAAAAGAGATGATTTAGCTGCTTGAATGTTTTCAATGGAATCACGAAAAAGAAATACAAAGAGATAAAATATCTAAGTGGAACAATTAGGATTGATTGGTATTGTGTCATAAGCGTTAAGGCATAGTTTAACTTTTGTTCATTGTAGTACATAAGCTCTAGTAGACTTGGCTGTGCTCATCACTTGGTTGACTTTCACCCTTTCTGCATATGCCTGTTTTCATTATGTAGTCTACTATTACGCCCATCCTGTGCAACAATGGGCTTCTATTGATGTGATCTGATCTCTTTTTTACCCCCTTTAAATCATCCACCACTTTTCATGATTAAATTTTTACTTATGGATTTCAAAACCAAAGGGCTTGCGCTGCTGCAGTGCTAAGATTGGACTCATAGGTCCTAGGTTTGAACCTCGGTCTCTCTGTAGGTTTACAGCTGCTTGCAATATACTCTTCCCAGACCCCACATTTGATGGAGTTTGTGCATTGTCCCTCCCTTTTTCCATTTAAACTGTGTTTAGTTCTTTAAAACAGTTGTGTTTACTTCTAGATTACAGTTTCGTGTATAAAAATAATATTAAGGTAGCGTTTTTGAAGAATGCAGCTTTGCCCTACTTGTTGATTTCTCTTATCCCCCATAAATAGTTTTATGTTTTAACTAATTTCTTTGAATATTTGAACATTTGTGTCTTCCATGTCATTTAGATTCAGTTACTAAGTAGGTGATGAAAACAAGGTTAGAGTTGATACCATTTTGGACTATAGTTTGTGGCTCGGGAAAGGTCCTGGGAAAGAATGGTGTTTGTTAAATCATAAATGGTTCTTGATAGTAGGACCCCAAGGGGTGGGAGAGATGGCAAGGCATTCAAGCAAAAACCTTGACGTCCTTGGTTCCAATCCCCATACCAACAAAGGATCACACTTACCTATCAATTTTTTTTTGGTTCTTGATAGTGCATCATATATCCTGCCCATGCTATTCACTGTATCATTTTCGGCCTTGTCCTATACAGTTAAACTATTCATTGTTAGTTTATCTGTTCGTTCTTTACCCTCCATGGTGGTTATGTATTGCCAACTAGCCTTGTGCTGTTGACTTATTTGCTTTGTGAGCTACCTCTTAGGGTTATAGACAGCTGTTGAATTGAATTCCGTGTTTGGTTTTTTCTTGGGCTATTTTTATTTTTATATCTTCGCATTATTATTGCGCACTTCCTACTATGGCATATTTCTTTCACCTTCGGTAAGATTCACATTGGTTAGATTTGGAAAGATAGTTGCCTCACTAGCAATTCTTATTTTGCACTCCCTCCGTTTCACCCAAGGAGTCCACGTTTGAAAAGGTCTAATTACTAAGGGGATATATTAATGTCATTGGAGTTAGTCATAATTACAAAAATACTTAAAATACAATTAATGTGCTTACAACATAAGTGGATGGTAAAGATGAAATGTTATAAAAATTGTAAGCATATTTTTTAAAGTGAACTCTTAATGTGAAACATTACAAAATAGTATGATAGACTCTTTGACTGGAATGGAGGGATTATTTTGTAATTTGTGTATTGATATGCTGGATTCTGTACTCTTTCTACAGGTTCGCATTGCTGTGTTTAGTCAGCACCATGTTGATGGGCTCGATCTATCCTCAAATCCCCTTCTATATATGATGCGCTGCTTCCCAGTGAGTTTCTTAAGTGTTACTTTTTTCCAATAAGTTCTATTTGTTGCAGTTTTTAATTTATGAATATTTCTGGGACATCTTTGTGGATCTTTTTCGTAGTGCAGAAGTTTACATGCTAAAAAGTTATGCCTGAAATAAGTAGTTAGGAATTATGACCATCTCAATATTTTTCTCATGTATGGAGTTCTGATACTGAAATTAGCTGGTTAGTTCTAGTATTCAGCATATTAGTGCAACTTTACTTCTGTTAATTGTCATAACCTCCCAATAAATGTAGGAGTTGGAATATCATGAACTCAGTCAAAATTTTATTGATGGTTTAAGAAAGACCAAATTTTAAAATGCTTGAAGGGTGAGCATGCGTAATTTCGTTCCTCACATTTGTTCATTACTCCTTTCCCCTCAAGAGTCCTTCCCAACTTAGGATTTTCCATTCAAAGTATTATTCCTGAAAATTGAGTTTACCCTCATATATGAAATAAATATCCCGGGTACATTAAAGGATTTTGCTATATGGACTGGTTTAAAGGATCTTATTTTGTCTCTCACATTTATGACTTCTCAAAAGTTGACTCTCTAATGGGAACAAACGTGAGTACATTGTTGAACTACATATCATCATTCTTTATAATTGTGCCAGTTACGAATAGTGGCAATGTCAATATCAACGACATTGCTGGAGGTAAGGGAAGACCAAAGTTTATCATTGACAGCGATAATTAGGAAATTTTTTGATGGTTGTGCTGTTTAACAAAAATGGTTCATTGGATAGAACTGATTGGGTAAAAAGGATATCACGTAATTGGTAGAAGTGCTTGATTGGGTTACCCAATCTATCATTGATTTATTGAAGGTCAAAAGATGCCCAATGAATATGGGGATTTTTTATTTCATTTATGAAAACATAGGGATCTCATGTCCCATTGCCACTGGCCCACTGTTCCAATTTAAAAACCGTTTGGTCAGCTTGAAAGCATGCTTAAGGCAGATGGTTTCTAGATGACTGTATTTGTTTCACCATTATATTTTGGCTTCATGCAGGGAGTCCCTGAACAGAAGCTTCGTGGTCACCTAGGTTCTTTAGGTGTTACTGGAAATCTAGCTCTTCAGCCTATGTACACCTTATCTGGTATTGTTCATTAAACTATTCATCACTATTGGTCTTTTTGGCCCTGTAGGGAGTTAGCTTGTGCTCAGTTGAATCAGTTGGTTATATTGAAATTTGTGCTCAGCTTTTCTTACGCAAAATAATGGTGCGGCAGTTGTATACGCTGAGGAACAACCCAGTCACTACAGTGTTTCTCGTTTGATTCGGTTACAAAGAATAGTTGATGCTTATAATATACTACGAAGGCCTATTAGTTAACTGCTATTAATAATGTCTTAGGTGGTCAGAAAAGCAGAGTTGCATTCGCGAAGATAACTTTCAAAAAACCGCACATCATACTGCTTGATGAGCCTTCTAATCATCTTGTAAGTTTCTCTTTTGTTTCAGTTCCTATATTGCTATTTCCTATGTCAACTTTTCAAGGTAGTCATTTGGATATAATGAAATTGTATCAAACATTGATACGCCTATTTGGTCATAGAAGTTGCATCTGCTAGTCATTCCTAAGAAATGTTGCTTTTAATGGGAAGTTCACTGAGTTACTGGATTAGTCACTTATTTTTAATTACATAAATTGATTCAATACCTATTTATTAATAAACCAACTTTTTAGTCGCAAATATATGGATATTGACTTTTTGGTCATTTTAGTAGTACATATACATGATTGCGCGTAGTGTTCACACTATAATATTGCAAGTGACACCTGGACATGATAGATAACAAAGGTGAATTCAGTAACTTCTTAGCAAAAGGTACACTCATTTTGGGGCAAAAAATTATCAAAAAAGGGAGACTTAATTTGGGTCGGAGGGAGTACTTTATTTGCTTATGGTAAAGAAAGTAGCACTTGTGTTTTTCCTTGCAAAAAGTGCTTCAACTTGAGCCCAAGATATTGGATTGATTTTCCTTCCAGCTGTACTTTTGACTCATTTTCTTGGAAACTACCAAACCCAAACACCAGAAAATCGGAAAACATGTTTTGGAAACAATTTTCCTTGAAAGGAATGGGAGCCCTAGATTGCAAATTGTGAACCAATAAAGCAAACATAATTATCATGAATTCAAGATATTGATGCTGATTTATTGTTGCATCTTTCTGGATCTGGTGACAACTGACAACACAATAATAATATTGTTGAAATGCAGGATTTGGATGCTGTGGAAGCATTAATTCAGGGTCTTGTTCTTTTCCAAGGAGGTGTCTTGATGGTATTGCACCTCCCATCAATCTTTCATTTGCAAACTTATTTTATGATTTAGCATTTGGTCAACTTACAATCCCTTTGTGCTTTTGATTGCAGGTGAGTCACGACGAGCATCTGATATCAGGAAGTGTTGATCAGTTGTGGGCAGTATCTGAAGGCCGGGTCACCCCCTTCAGTGGGACATTCCAGGATTACAAAAAGTTACTACAATCCAAGTGAACATAGATATCGCTCTTTACTTCGACTTTCCCAGAAAATTTTGTGAGATCAAAATGATATTGAGCCCTTCAAGCATACAAAGGGGGTAGTTAACTTAACTCTGAGCTTCTCCCAGTTTGTATAATATATAGGAGTAGGTATACATACTAAGAGATATATATCTGCCCGGTAAGTGTTCTTAATTTGTGCTCTGATTTAAGTTGGAAGGAAAGATTGTTAGTGAAGTCCTCCCGAGCGCATCTTTATTATGCACTAGTTTCAAACACGGCGAATACCTAAAGTTTTATTAGTGATGTTTGTATTAAACTTCTGCTAGCAAAGTTTTCTTTGTTCTCTGTTCATTTTTCATGTAGACAACAAAAAAAGTAGCGAGTATAGGTCTTTTTGAAATCAGTGGTGCCTTTGGTCGTCGGCTGCGGTAATTTAGGGGTTGTCTCTCTCGCCAGAATTAGTTGCCAACATCTACTCTATTTCTTGGATCTACGACTACAACCCAAGACCTTGGGTTCAGTCAAGTAGAGGCTTGATTTGGGTTGTTGGAGACTGGAGTTAGTCTCCCTCATCTGTATTTTCGACTCCAGCTATATAGTTGTGGTCGAGGGCTGGTCTCCAATGTACGTGGTCCGCATCTTCGCAGTGGCTACTAATGGCAATTGTGGGTTTTCTCTCTGGTGGCACTTGTATTTGTGGTGTTTTGGCTTGGCAAAGTTCCCGGGTTCATGTTACTGGTTTGGTTTGCTACAGCAAGTATACCATCATAGTCTTCCATTTCTTTCCCATTGGGTCAGAGGTTGAATTAATGTTCTTTTCAATTTTATTTGGTTTTGGCGGAATTGAAGCTCCCTTCCCCCCGTTGGTGGTTTTTATCATCAGTAAGGACTCACTTGTGTAACACTCCACGAGTAAACTCCTATGCAGGGGATCTTGGTAGAAGATATTATATACCAACAACGTCAGAACATGTGATGCGTCCTTATACATTAGGAGTATACACAAAAGTCTAATATAAAGAATAATTATTAACACAATCAATATAGGAAGGATTAATGTCTTCGGCGCACCAAAAATGTAACGTGTGCAACAATTCATCCTTCAATTTATCCACTGTCATTTCCTCATTCTCAAACACCCTTCTATTTCTTTCCCTCGAAATGGTCCAAGAAATACCTAGCGGGGCTGTGTGCACTGTGCAATATGCGATTGCTCCTCCCTCTTTTATACAACATCCAATAATTTTCGGGAGGTTTGGTAACTATCCCGGTGGTGGTTTCCGGTGTTTGTCGGTACGGGGTGGGAATTGCATGCCGTCAACATTGGAATTCTTGACACATGGTGTGCTATGCTACATTGCTAAACTGGTTGGTGGTTTGTTTTGTTTACGTTGAAATGAGCAGTGTTGTAATATTTTCTAATGTTTTTATTTGTTATTTTATAATCGGTTAGGACGTGTGAATAACCAAATTAAGTTAGATTCTACAATTAAGTTCATCAGCTTCTTTATTTTACAAGGGAGATCTTGGGTTTCTAGTTGTTCATTTTTGAACATTGGTCCATAGATTAAGTTAATTTAGGATGACAAGATGTTAAATTGAATAATTGATGGTTAGTTTTAGATGAGTAGTTGGTAAATTGAGTTCGTCGCTGGCAATGTAAGTTGTCGTAAAATATTTTTATATTAATGATATGCCTTTGATGGTGAAAAAAAGGATTAATATAATGTTTGGTCCCTGGACATGTCGAAAATCAATGTTTTGGTCCCCGGACAAAAAAACAATAGAATTTGGTCCCTGGACATGTATTTTTGGACCAATTTACCCCCTCCCACCGTTATAATTTGGTCCCTGGGAGAGGGCAAATTGGTCCGAAAATACATGTCCAGGGACTAAATTCTATTGTTTTTTTGTCTGGGGACCAAAACATTGATTTTCGACATGTCCAGGGACCAAATTATTATTTAATTCTAAAAAAAATATAGAGGATTAGTGTGAAGTTAAAACAAAGAGGAATAATGTGAAGTAAAAAAGGGAGAGGAAGAGTGTGAAGCATAGAAAAAAAAGAAGAAGAGGAATTGTGTGAAGTAAGAGTGGGAACAAATAAAGGTTATAAATATACTCACGGAGGGTGTGAAAGCCAAAAGCTATCACTCCCAAAAATAATATGCGCATCCGGGGAATCGAACCCCGGTCAGTACCGTGGGAGGGTACTATGATACCACTACACTAGATGCGCTTAGCGATCGTCTTATGTAAAATAATTAATAAAATAGCTTCTTTTTTAAACCCATTATCTTCCACAACATTAATTTTATAGCAACTAACCTTCCCCGTTAAAACACCATCTCTCTCTAGTTTCTACATTAAACTCAATTTAAATGTCATAACCCTCAATTACTCCCCCAATCAATAACCCCTCTTACTCCCCTCCAAAACTACCGAGACCGTCTCTCTGCGATAACCCGTCATCACCCCCCCTCTTTCTCTCTCCTTTTCTCTCCATCTTCATCTGAGTGAAGAAATATGCGACAAAAGAGGATGAGCCAAGATGGAACTCAGATCCGACATTCTCTCTCGAGTCTCCACTTACCATGAACGACTGATGGTGAAGAACTTGTTGGAAAAATGATGAACATGGAGAGTATTGAAAGCATATTATTGAACAACTTTCATGGTTGGATTGAGGCCGTTTAGTGGTTGAAATCTACAGTTGAAAGCATTTTAAAAGTAACGATTAAATGAGTTTTGTCCACCTAGGATAAAATCGGCTCGATGGGCATTTCATCTTAACGTCTCGGGTCAGCTCGATTTTGTTGGGGTCAAAATTCAGTAAATTGTTTCTTTTAAAATTAATCTCCAGCAACAACTTTGACTAGGGGTGTAAATGGTTCAGTTTGATTTGATTTATGCCAAAACCACAAACCGAACCGTCTTCTAGTGGTTCCAAAAATACAAACTGAACCGAACCGAGTAAGACTTGGAACCGAACTGAATCGAACCACTCGGTTTGGTTTG
Source organism: Codonopsis lanceolata (assembly GCA_013146195.2). Classification (NCBI taxonomy): domain Eukaryota; kingdom Viridiplantae; phylum Streptophyta; class Magnoliopsida; order Asterales; family Campanulaceae; genus Codonopsis; species Codonopsis lanceolata. The sequence goes on from CM028379.1 coordinate 4,649,552, forward strand.
GTTTGGTTCGGTTTTCTGGTTTATATAAATTATTTTTAATGAAATTAACCAACATTAAAAATAACAATAAAAATAATATTTTAATTTGGAATTAACATCAAAATTAGGAAATAATCTACTAACAACAAATTATCATAAATAAAGCAATACAAATTCTAAAATAAACACAAACAATAGAAGAAATAATAGTTCTCCAATAATCAAGATTTTGTTTGGTTTAGTATCCGTTTATATATATATATATATATATATATATATATATATATATATATATATATATATATATATATAATGAATAAATCAAACGTTCAAAATCGTTAATAAATGTAATATAATATATATTACTTCGTATATAATAAATAAATAAAAATATATAGGGTGGTTTGGTTCGATATCAAAAACCATGAACCGAACCGAACCGCGTGGTTTTCCAATTCTTGAAACCGAAACCGAACCGTCTTCGATCAAAACCGACTGATTTAGCTTAGTTTGATTCGGTTGCATGGTTCGATGGTTCCGTTTTAGATCCCTAACTTTGACCATATCAAAAGTTGAGGTGATAAGTATTGTGTGGTGAAAAAATAGGAACAATCTGCCAACTTCTTCTACTCCCTGATAAATTCTGATTTACAGAAAGATAGACAAAATAGATATCTCCTAACTCTCTCGAAAAGGCTAAGAAAAAACACAACAGCCTTGAGGGTTTATACTCCTCTATGATTTACCAAGGCGATTGAAACATTGATCGAAAGTGAGCACAGAAAAGGTGCTGAAGTTATCCTGGAAGACTGACTGCCGACTCGACTGATTGCACCGGTAAGTACTAAGGCAATACTTCTTCAAGGCTAGTCCGTTCCTCGGGCGATTCAACATTTACATAAGTTTTATTTTTCTTCTATCTTCTCCGTTCTCGATCTTCTGATTATTGTTTATCTGTTGTTGTCGTTTTCTTTTTCTTTTGTTTTTTTCGTTTGTTTCCTGCTTTGGTTTATTTTGCCTTGGTTTCACTTTGCAATTGTTTATTCTAAATACTAAAACCAAAATCTCAATTGTTGTCTGCCATGCAAAACATAATCTTTGTTTAATCGGTTTTGTCCAATTGTTTATTATTCCTTTGTATCCTTCATAAAAACATTGGTATGCCATCTTCATTAGTTTAATGCTTAATTATTTTTTTTTCTTCAAACACAATATCAGTTTCGGTATTTTGCAAACAGAAGGTTCATTAATCAAACAATCTTTGGGTTTGAGGGCGAGTAGAATCAACGCATGTGCGTTGATGATTGAGTGTATCAAATACACCTTACAAGTCAAGTAAATTCGAAGGAAACGATAAAGACAATTCCTCGAGTGAGGGAAGTAGGGAGTGGGGTAGCGGCGGTGGCGATGGCCCTGGACATAGAGGTCTCGGCGGTGACCTGAATGTAGATGGGCGTCGGGCGAGGTAACATTCAAAGAGCAACAAACAGACATTGAATAAGATATGCGATCAACCATGAACAACCCTTCTAACAAGAAACAATATGAACAACCATTCTAACAAGAAACAAACCGTTTTAATTCAACGGTCTCTTGCTTAATTTATACTCCTTCCCTTCCCTAGATTTGTGGAACTGAATGTGAAATTCGAATTAGCAAAATAATGGAAAAAAAATGTTTTTCTTGAAAATTTATTTTTTAATAAAACACTTTTCATAATGGAAACAATTATTTCCATTATTTTACTAATTCAAATTTGACATTCAGTTCTAAAAATCTAGGGAAGGGAAGGCTTATAAAATAAACAAGACAACTTGTTTCTTGTTAGAAGGGTTGTTCATGGTTGATCACATATCGCATTCAATGTCTTCTCGTGGCTTTTTGAATGTTATCTCGGATGCCTACGCCCCTTCTACGTCCGGGGCCGCCGCCGATGCCTCTACGTCGGGGCCATCGCCGCTTCCTACTTCCCTCGCTAACCACCGGAATTGTCTTTATCGTTTCCTTCAAATTTACTTGGCTTATAAGGTGGATTCGATCCTCTCAATCATCGCATTGTGTGCATTGATTCTAATCGCCCTCAAACCCAAAGGCTTATGAGAATATGCACTGGTACGTCGCCATTTTTCTCGTACTAGTGGCTATATCACATTTGGTAGTTGGAGGAATGGAAGTCAATTTGGTACTTGGAGCAAGACTGTCCATGTATAGGGTGGTTTTCAGTCTTGGTCAATTTGGTACTCCGTCTACAGAAGTATTGTGACACTAACTCATCATCAAATCCATTATCACACCGTCTTCGACCTTTCATTAGGTATACTTGCTCTGGTTCTGTTGGTCCACTCGAGCTTCAAATCACGAAGAAATGAGAGATACTTTCTTGGTGCCCCTAAGAATCTATTCTTGAACTGCAGAGGTTCAATCCTAAAGAGTTCTACGCAAGGTATACTTTCTTGGTGCCCCTAAGAATCTATTCTTGAACTGCAGAAGTTCAATCCTAAAGAGTTCTACGCAAGGTATGTAGATGACATTCATTATAGTGATGTATTTCTTCAGTACACGGAGCCCAACAGTACACGAAGCCCAACAACTGATGGATAAAGGCAATGTTAGTGTTACTATGCATAGTCATTCTGTTGAATAACGACATTGTTAGTGTTACGTAGATTGTTTAACTATACTACAACTTATGTTACTTAGAATTTTTTTAAAAATATATAAACAAATTAAGGAAATCAGCTGTATCGAACTTTGGCTCTTTGGGACTATGCATAGAGTCATTCTGTAAGTACGCTAGTTGTGTAGTGTGCATTTGTTTTTCCCCCCAAGATTCACCATGACTTATAATTATAATCCATTCGTCTCTACAAAAAAATATCAAATATTTTTTTGGATGAATGAGTTTCTATTTTAAAATAGTAATTTTAGGGTAACAAAAAAATAATAAAATTCAACATTGGCCAAGTTTGTGTTTGTCAAGAAGATCTATAAAAGGGTAATCAACAGTCTAGTGCCTATAAATAACATTAACCAGGCTAAAGTTTGTCTCATTGGACATTCAGAACTAAGATTAGGAAAAAAATATTCAAAGAGGGCACTCATTTTGGGAGGGATGAAGTATCTCTTTTGTACATTTATGTGCATCAATTTCTTGCCAACTTCACTTTTTTGCTTGCTGATCCATTTTTTGTGTGTGATTTGATTCCTTTATTGTGATATGGTCTACAATTGTCATATAAATAGTGCTGTGCTACCCATTGCATGAATCTACATCACCAAAACCATGACTGGCATCGGATGATTTTTTCCAATTTTTGGAGTCCAGAGACATGCTTTCTATATGTTTATAGTAATATTTACAATTTTATACGCTGAAGCTGGATGAAGGTAGGTCTGAAAAGTTACTTGACTTTGAAATATTCAAATATGGCTCTGTTTACATAATCAAAGGGGTAGATTTGTTGTATTTACTTGTAAGAAGATACATGGTAGATTGCAAAGGTGAATCTAGTAACTTCATAGAAAATGGGACACACTCATTTTGAGAAAAAAAAAAAAATTCAAAGAGGACACTCATTTTGGGACCGATGAAGTATCTCTTTTGTACAATTATGTGCATCAATTTCTTGCCGACTTCACTTTTTTGCTTACTAATCCATTTTTTGTTTGTTTGTTATATTGTGATATGGTGTACAATTGTGAGATAAATAGTGCCGTGCTCTCCATTGGATGTATGAATCTACATCACCAAAACCATGACTGGCAATGAATGATAAATTTGTAAAGTTTGCTGCCAAATAATTTAGGCAACTTTTTTCTCTTTATCTTTGATTTTGTCAAACATGCATAAACAACTTATATAAGGAAATTGGCCTGCATGAAAGCTTTAGTATGCTATAAAGTATGAGTGGTTGCCCCCTTTGTTCGCCAAGTGGTTTCTATCTTAAGGTTCTTTTCAATGTAGTATTACAGAAATGTGCAGGTTTTAGCATATTGCACTCTTTTTAATTTCTGACTTTGTGCAAACTCTTTACTGCTTCTTGTTGGGAATAGTAATCTATCATCGTGCATTTACGTCTTCATAGTTGCTTATTACTTTTATTGAGTGGTCAACTCTACCTGCCTATACAACTCTTCTTCAAGGTTCTCATAAACTAATATGTGTGCCCATTCTGGCTTTGAATATTGACTTCTTAACCTTTTCACATTGATTATGGCCTAGGAAAATTGATGAAATAGTCTGGTTCAGGCTCAGTCGCCAAAATGCTGAGGACTAAATATTTGATTGCTGTTTATGACCATATTCATGGAACTTAAGTGGCATCAATAGCCTGTATAAACTGAAGAAATCCTGAACTCAGGAAGTGCGGGCGTGTAAACATCATGTTGATCTAGCTGTTGGCTTCTATGAAAATTAGCCATTCTTCTTGTCTATCCGTAATATGTATGATAATTTTAGTACACACACACACACTATTCATGTGCAATGTGAAATTTGGGAAAATCATCTACTGCTAATTACACTAACAGCACCTAAAGATGCTTTCCCCAATATAAACTAAATTGAAAATGGAGAACCGGAAGTGGATGAGAGATAAAACATCTCAGCATCTCCAGAAAGTCTTAATATGCATTAATCATCTTCAAAATTTACAGAAAATGCAAACTTTTAAATCTATTTCCAGATAATCTACTCTAGAATAAATAGTTCAATATTACCTCCATTTTTAATCTCTCTGTTCTCTCCAGCAAAGTAGCTTGTATATGCATTGACGTATTATGTACAGCCTTGCCATCTTCTCTTTCATTCTCTTTCTTGGCACCGAAGTTTTTGGGTGCTTTTGTTGGGAAGAAGCAGGAACTTCCATTGATCTTAATGCTCTTCTCTGAGCTCTTATTTCTTTCTCAAACCTGTTTATTAATCCCTTAAGCTGGAAGGAAACCCTTTTCTTTAAATAGCTTTTGAAGATTACTATAATTCATTTGGACTTAGTATGTCATATTGTAAGATAAGAGACTGGGGACTAGATTACATAGGTCTTGCAGAAGACATGGGGTTATAATCTGCTAGCCTGGCTTTTAATTCAGACTTTTAGGTTAATTGTCTTGTGGTGCTTCTTCTTTATCCAAGTTTTATGACCACACACACAAGTGGGATATATGTTACACGGACTCAGGTACATGGATCGGATGTGGATCAAGGTGTTCAACATGCCAAAATTTTACAATTTTATCTAAAAATATAGGTGTCCAAGTGTTACACCCACACCCATGTAATGTCGCGTCGACGCAGATACTTTGGAGAAAATGAAAAGTCTATGTAACACAAAGTGGGAGGGCCACAGCTGTTTAGAGTAATTAGATTATAGTGATAATTCATAAGTTTTCATGTCACAAAACTTATTACATCATGTACGACTTGTGTTTTTTTGGAGAGTCAAAATAAATCAGCTTTTTCTTCATTTTTCTACTGAATGTGTCTGTTTGAAACGGCAATACTTTTGTTCTGTAGTTATCCTCTATGGAAGCAACCAAATGGCTTCTACTTGGGTCCAAAATTTGATACCTCAACTTGGTCAACCTTTTTTTGATCCTTATGCTTTTGGTTCAACTCACATTGTGACTTTTGGTCATAAAGTTTAGTCCTTTTGACTTATGAAAGTGTAATCTGATTGCTGACTTTGACTTGCTTTCTGCATATTGTCAAACGTCATAACATTTATGATCTGTACCGCATTTAGTTTGCTTCCATATTTGACTTCATATGTTTTAATCTTTTTAATTAATTTTGATAAGTTTTTGCTTCTATTTCTTCTGTCGCCTCCTCCACTCCCACTGCCAGATGCTCTTGGGTTTGCTATTTCAAGCCGTATGAGATTATTATTTTCCCAGTACAATTAATATCATGAAACCAAAATTGTTGCTGCATTCAGAAAATCATAGCAATCAAGATATTGATGCATAGAGATAATAGGGCATGTTTTTTGAGGTGGCTTATAATGCATTCTTTCAACATTTACTTTGTCAGTGCTTGCAATCTCATTTAGAAAGTGCATGTATTTTTGATTTCACATGATCAACCACTCCAGATTTGTGTTTCCATAATTCTCGTTTTCTTTTTTAAATCGTGGGCGAGATGTTCCTGTGATGTATATATGTACCATGCTTGTCGCATATTGTTCCAATTTCTGAAGCTGTAACAGATCACTTGAGACCTTTGTGTGGAACTCTGAAGAGACAGCTGAGGAGCTTGCATACGTGCAGGACTCTTTTTTATCTTTTGATTTGGTAACTGTTATGTAATTGTAACACCATAAACTCTTAACTTTTGTTTAGGTAGCACACACACACACACGCGTACACACACAGACGCCCCACCCCAGAATTACATGCACATTTCAATTTTAATGTGATTCCCCAGAGGGTAGAAACTACAACAATCAATATTGGTTCAAGGTATAAATGAGTCGTGTTGTTCATTTGTTCTTCTATTTATTTTTATGCTTGTGGAGTTTGAAGTATTCAGAGTCTTATACCATTCGCAGGTTTTTTCACAAAATCTTATTTGTTCTGGCGTTGATGACTCATTCGGAATGGCTTCTTCCAAATCAGTTAACACTTTCTTTCTCCTCTTTTCTTTATTCTCAATGATCACAGCCATGGCTGCGTCCCCACAATACCTCAAAGTCTGCTCCCCATCTCAACAGGGGCCAATTATACCCACAACCCCATTAGTCACATTCCTTGAACATGTCCAAGAAACTGCCCTCAACACTTTTGGGCCCAAAGGGTTTGACCCAAAACTCTACGTTGACTTGTCGTTAAAGTTTGATCTTCCCACAACCAAACAAGCTTTTGATAATCTTCCCCGGACTCAAAACGGGTCGGTTTTGGGTACAGAGTTTGATGGTTTTATGGAGAGGTATTTTGATGGGGCGGATGAGGATTTGGTTTATTTTGAACCGGTGGATTTTGTGGATGAACCGGTTGGGTTCTTGCCTAAGGTGGAGAATCAAGATATGAGGAATTGGGCTTTGGAGGTGCATTCTCTTTGGAAGAATTTGAGCCGGAAAGTAGCAAACCGTGTTTTGGAGCGACCCGATTTCCATACTTTGCTTCCTTTTCATTACCCGGTTATCATACCCGGGTCAAGGTTTCGTGAGGTTTATTACTGGGATTCTTATTGGGTTATAAGGTTAGTTTTTTAATGGGGGAATTTCATACTGTTTTCTAACCATCAATTTTTGGACATTTCATGTAACTACAAATTGCTTGCCAAATGACAAAAATGTCATTAATGAAAACTCGATGCCAAAATCAACCCGATATCAACTGAGGAAATCAACCCGATGCCAAAATCATTCGATTGAAATCAACGAAATCATTCGATGCATCAAAAATGTCAAAAATCAGGAATTGCAACTGTGAGAAGAGACATATTCTTACAAATTACAATCATAATGTACGAATGGAAGGTAACGTAGACCAAAACACTTAAAATTGGAGAACTGGAGTTCAGCACTTCAACTGTTGGAGATAACTTGGAAAATAAACAAACCAGCTGTTGCGATTCTGCCTCCTCATTTGCACTCTACTAATCACCATCCACCAACACATAACACAACCCACCCCCCACCCGACTTTTCCAAAGTAGCTCGAACGGAATCTGGCGTCTGCATAATCGGATTTCTTCGGAATCCTTCGATTTGGAAGGTTTACCTCTTCGACTTTAGAGAGGTGGAGTTGGAGAGTGGAATTGATCCACTAAAGGATCTCCGATTATCCATCATCCCGATGTTCGCCGCCATTTTGTGTATTTCTCGATTGGCGTTCTAGAGAGCCCGATGTTCTCGAGCTCATCATCCCGATGTTTCTTTTGAGAGCCCAAAACCGATGTTATTGAGTACAAAAGGGTATACAAGTACTTTTGCCTAAAAATTGTACCTAAAAGAAATGTGTAAAAAATAAGTGGATTCATTTGAAAACATGTTTTTAAAAATGTACCGGCTTGTAATTTTTCCTTTTTTAATTATCATTATCATAGTGCATTTCTTTTTGGTAAAAACTTCGATAAAATAATTTTTATAAGGCGAATTTTACTTGCTCAATTCCACAAATAGAGGCTTACCATTTAAAATTGTTAATACATTGAATTCATTCATATGACCAGAAAGTGACATTTTTTAGTGGGCACGGGTAGGGGTGTAAGTGGTTCTAAAAATCTCAAACCGAACCGAACTGAGTAAGACTTGGAACCGAATCGAACCGAACCACTCGGTTTGGTTTGGTTTGGTTTTGTTCGGTTTGGTTCGGTTTTATGGTTTATATAAATTATATTTAATGGCATTAACCAACATTAAAAATAACAATGAAAATACGATTTTAATTTGGAATTAACATCAAAATTAGGAAATAACCTACTAGTAACAAATTATCATAACAAATTCTAAAATAAGCACAAACAATTGAAGAAATAATAGTTCTCCATAGGGGTGAGCTTGGTTCGGTGCGGTCCAGTTTTTTGGAAAAAAAAGAGAAAATCAGAACCAGACCAATAGTCTGGTTCTCAAAAAATTTAGAACCGGAGCCAATCCAATATATTGAGAACCAAAACATTGGTTCGCTCCAGAACCAATTAAAGATGTATAAGAACCAAGACCGAACCAATACTATGATTTTTTACTTTTTAACTGTTTAATACAAATACATAATAAAAATTTTAAGACTAAAACTTCATAAAAAAATTAAAAAACCTTCGATAAAAGTACATTAACAATTAAAAATGTCGAACTCATAAACTCATAGCATAACAAACTGGTAGAAACAAAATAATAAAAGAGTACCAATTAAAAAGTAGAACAAAGAAAGTATTATGAATATATATATATATATATATATATATATATATATATATATATATATATATATATATATATATATATATAAACATATTAGGTTGGTTCGGTCCGGTTCCGTGTTTTTTTAGTTCGAGAACCGGGATCAACCCAAATGTCAAATTTTATGAAAGTTCAGATCCAGGACCAAACCAAACTATTGGTCTGGTCCAGTTTTGATTGGTTTGGTCCGGTTCCAAAAAAATTATGCTCACCCCTAGTTCTCCAATAATCAAGATTTTGTTTGGTTTAGTATATATATATATATATATATATATATATATATATATATATATATATATATATAATAAATAAATCAAAGGTTCAAAATAGTTAATAAATGTAATATAATATATATTATATAATAATTAAATAAAAATATACAGGATGGTTTGGTTCGATACCAAAAACCGTGAACCAAACCGAACCACGTGGTTTTCCAATTTTTGAAACCGAAACCGAACCATCTTCGACAAAAACCGAACCAAACCGACTGGTTTGGTTTGGTTCGGTGGTTCCGATTTACACCCCTAGGCACGGGTGGGTTCTTGGCCGGTTCTTTGTCATTGTCAAAAAGAAACATTTGTACGTAACATTGTCCGTCCCAATTAAGAGTCCGGTTTGACCTTTTCTGATAGACTTGTTTACATTTGCTTTGAAGGTTTACACAAATTTTAGCAGTTTTATTTAGGGGTGTAAATCGAAACAACCGAACATGAATCCCTCAGTTATGAGTTATGTTCGGTTCGGTTCACAGTTTTTGATATCAAACCAAGTCAATTAGAACCAAATCAACCAATATATTTTTATTTATTTATTATATAATATATATTATATATAACATTTGTTAACTTTTATACACCTGATATGCATAATTTAAGCTCTATATATATATATATTATAAAAGAGCTCAACGTCTAACTGACGGTCCCGATCGAATTGTGCTAAACACAACTTACGGTTCAAATTGATTTGTAAGTATGTGAGTTACAAATGAATCCCCCAGTTATGAGTTATGTTTGAATTACCCCTCTATTATTACATATAAAACCTTCAGTTGTGAGTTTTGTTTGAATTTATCGTCAGTTATGAGTTTTGTTTATCTCGACTATTCATTGAACTGATCTCATACCGACACCGTGCCTATAACACGGGCACATATACTAGTATATATATATATATATATATATATATATATATATATACACTAAACTAAACTAAATCTTGATAATCTATTTTTAGTAGGTTATTTTCTAATTTTGATACTAATTTCAGATTAAAATCTTATTTTTATTGTTATTTTTAATTATTGTTAAGTTGATTAAAAGCAATTTATAAACCACAAAACCAAATCAAACCAAACCGAGTGGTTCGGTTTGAAATTTTTGAAGCAAATATGGGTGGTTCGGTTCGTGTTTTGGTCTAAACCAAACCAAATCGAACCACTTACATTCCTAATTTTATTCATATCATGTAGTTTTTTATGATTGGAATCTTATTGTTTGAAACAGAATGAATTTTATATAGATAAAAAGTTGACTTTGTACATGAAACGGATGAAGTATTTGTTATGATATCTTTTCTCTAAAGAGCTTTAACTCAGAAATCGACCATCTAGCTATCAGAAAGAAGACACTAGTATTTGGACGATTAATGTTAACTGAGTATGGCTCATTTGTAGGGGCTTGTTGGCAAGTAAAATGTACGAGACAACGAAAGGGATTGTGACTAATCTCATTGCACTCATAGATGAATTTGGACACGTTCTTAATGGTGCGAGGGTGTACTATACTAATAGAAGGTAATGCTCGTTTGTGCTGACATTTTCTTTCCGTCTAAGAGGTTGCAGGGACACGATTTCAACCTAGAGTATCCGGAAGTATCTGTGTCACGGATACGACTGGATACGCTAGGTTGAAGAAGTGTCCGTGCAACTTCATAAACGTCAAACTAAGCTTTTATGCTGCGAATTTTCTCAGTCAGCCTCCCCTCTTGAGTTCAATGGTTTTTGATATATACAACCGAACAGGCGATATGGACTTGGTTCGCAGATCTCTCCCAGCCCTCCTCAAAGAACACAAATTTTGGAATACAGGTAAAACATTTCTTCCTATCTCTTGGTTATTGACTTATTGTACTTTCTTGCTGTTTGTTATTTGCTCATATTGTCAATAAAATTTAAGTTTACTAAAGTATTGTCTGTGTTTTCTTAGGCATACATAAGGTAACCATCGAGGATGCTCAAGGATCAACTCATACTTTGAGTCGATACTATGCTATGTGGAATGAACCAAGGCCAGAATCTTCAACTATCGTATGTTCTCCTCAAATCAAAGTTGTTAAAATTCATGTAAAAATCATATCTTCGGCAGGGCTACTTTTGCAGAAAAACAGAATGCATTAAAGTGTTTTTTAGTCCAACCGTCGATGCACAGTTTGAGTGATGTGCAATACTTTAATGCGATCTTTTTTTTTTTTTTTTTTGTATATATAGCATTCTTTTTTTTTTCCCACTATATCATAGATCATTAAACGTAGAAGTGTTCAATCTAGTACATGACAATGGAACATTTCGCAGGACAAGGAAATGGCTCATAAATTTACCGATGTTTGTGAGAAACAACATCTATACCGTGAACTGGCTTCAGCTGCTGAATCTGGATGGGATTTCAGTACAAGGTGGATGAGGTAATATATTTGTACATTTTTATAGTTCTTTTCCTTTTTGGTCTCATATAGTTTTATCTTTAGTTAAGTTTGTAACGACCTTGACGAATTAGACAATTAAAAGAAATGATGATCAAGTGCCTTGTTGCAGAAACGGTTCTGATCTCACTACGTTGGCTACAACTTCAGTTGTACCTGTTGATCTTAACGCATTCATACTAAAGGTGCGGCTTCAAGAACTATTCAGTAAGTTTTATTTTTTTGGCTGATTTCGTTCACTGTTATGTGTATTAACAGTGTTGTTTCTTTTGGCACAGATGGAACTCGACATAGCATTCTTGGCAAATGTTGTCAGAGATGGTGCTACTGCTTTGCACTTCACAGAAGCTTCTCAAGCAAGGCAGAAGGCAATGAACTTTGTTTTCTGGGATGGGGAGAAGGGGCAATGGTTTGATTACTGGCTTAATGATAGCGCTATAAGCAAGGTAGCAGTCACTGCATTTGGAGCTTATGAAATAACCCGTAATAAGCACAATAAATAAATTATTTTTTCTTCTTCTTGATTTCTTGAATTTGATGCTCTTAGGATGCTTACAAATGGGAGGCTTCCTATAGAAGTCAAGATATCTTTGCCTCAAACTTCATGCCTTTGTGGATTCAGTTGTTTAACTCAGGTTTGTGTTGTTTTGAAGCTTTATGTTGTAATCCAAACATATGAATCATTAGGAAAATATCAAATTTACCCGAAAAACTTTCAAACATTACGACGCTTAAGTTAAGAATGGTTGTTTGACTATGAGCAGATGGAATCGTGGTTGAGAAAGTTGCACAAAGCCTTCAAAGTTCTGGCCTTGTACGTGCAGTTGGTATCGCGACTTCTTTGAAAAACTCTGGACAACAATGGTAAATTTCCTTTGAACTTTTTTCTTAACCAACTCAAGATCTTTAGAGGGGCTCTTAATATATAAAATCTAAGCCAACTTGTGTTGAACAGGGATTTTCCTAACGGATGGGCTCCACTTCAACACACGATTGTTGAAGGTTTGGTAAGGTCAGGTTCTGAAGAGGCAAGATCATTGGCTAAAGACATTGCTATGAGGTGGATCTCAACCAACTATGTCGCTTACAAGGCATCAGGTGCAATGCACGAGAAATATGATGTCGAGAAGTGTGGAGAATTTGGAGGTGGTGGCGAATATAAACCCCAAGTAAGGATTATCTTCCACTTTTACCTGCAGAACCATAATCAAATGTCCCTAGGGGTGTTTAATAAATCTTTTGTATTCAATTTGAACTCGAACATGATTTTAAGCCGAAGAAATAGATGAGTCCAGCTCGCCAATAACAAAATATACACAATTTATGCATCTATTATTTTCTATTTTTTTTTTACACTTAGGGTTAAGTAAATCGTGAGCTCAGCTCAAACATTGGTTTCGTATCTCTAGTGAAGCTTTATAAATATTAAAGAGGTGGGCTCAAATATTCGAAGTTCGCTCAGCTTAACTCAACTCTTTAACAATCCTAGATCGGCCCCGTCATCAAACACATAAATTAAGTGATTTATACAAGAAATTCCCCCTCCCAACTATTTTTGTTTGAAACTAGAATTTTAATGTTTCTTTATGTAATGTTGCAATGCAGACTGGATTCGGGTGGTCAAACGGAGTAGTATTGGCATTCTTGGAGGAGTTTGGATGGCCTCAAGACCTGAAGTTAGATTGCCTGTGACTGTGAGTGAAGAAGCCAAAAAATAGCTGTAGGAGTCTAGTCTTCTTCTGGTGCAGCGTATTGGAGTTGGGAGAAAAATCCAGCATTGAGCCGTTTGCGATCCCCCAAGTGTTGTAGAAATTCTTTGTTTTATTGTAATTTTGTTCACTCGTTTGAGTAAAATAATTTTTATTCTTGTTCGTGATAAATTGTACTCCCTCCGGACCTATATATAAGCAAAAAATATCAAATTTTGGTGGACTTAAATATAAGCAAAAATCATCATATTAAACTCTACTCACAACTTCCAAGAAGTTTGGGCTCAAATATTCTAAGTTTGCTCAGCTTAACTCAACTCATTAACAATCCTAAATCGGCCCCGTCATCAAACACATAAATTAAGTGATTTATACAAGAAATTCCCCTTCCCCCGTATTTTTGTTTGAAACTAGAATTTTAATGTATCTTTATGTAATGTTGCAATGCAGACTGGATTCGGGTGGTCAAACGGAGTAGTATTGGCATTCTTGGAGGAGTTTGGATGGCCTCAAGACCTGAAGTTAGATTGCATGTGGCTGTGAGTGAAGAAGCCAAAAAGTAGTTGCAGGAGTCTAGTCTTCTTCTGGTGCAGCATATTGGAGTTGGGAGAAAAATCCAACATTGAGTCGTTTGCGATCCCCCGAGTGTTGTAAAAATTCTTTGTTTTATTATAATTTTGTTCCCTCGTTTGAGTAAAATAATTTTTATTCTTGTTCGTGATAAATTGTACTCCCTCCGGATCTATATATAAGCAAAAAATACCAAATTTTGGTGGACTTAAATATAAACAAAAATCACCATATTAAACTCTACTCACAACTTCCAAGAAGTTTGGTACCAAAAATATCCATCGTTAATTCTTTTGTTTTTCAAGATGTGCGCACATTCCCTATACATAAAGAGCCACTAATTATAAAAAGAGCTATAATGAATTGATGGCAATGAGTTAATATTACATTAATTGTCATCAATTTTGAGTGTGATACTTAAGGTTATTTTAGTAAGTATACTTTTGTTTTATATAAAATCAAGACAATTTAACGAATTTAACTTACTTTCTTAATCTGTGTGAAATCGGTTAGTTTTGCTTAAATATAGGTCCGGAGGGAGTACTCCATTAGATAGAAAGCTAATAAAAATGAAAAGGGTTTAACAAGGGTATATAATAATAATAAGAAGAAGATGGGTAAAACTAAAGATCAGTGGATTAATAGGAAAAGGGATGGGAAGTTAGGTTGGAGTAATCAAATTCAAGACTCACTATCATACATCTCCATCCTCTTCGATCTTCATTCCAACGACATGCTACCGTTTTTTCTGTTTTACGGGCACTTTAGAAATGGTTTCTCATTCTTTTTTCTTTTAAGATTTACGAAATGACCGGCCCAAAAAACTGCTCATCCCCCTTGATGGACAGCCCGAAAATCCGGCCATTGATGGTCATTGCCCATCGGTCATGCCAATTTCTGTGGCCAGACTTAACAAAACATAACTAAACTCAAAAGGATCTACCAGAAAATGTTGATTTTATTTTATTTTTTGAAAAAAAGATTTGAAGAAATAGTGACCCTAAACGTAACATCGGTATCCCTAAACATAACACCATTTAATATATAAAATTATATAAATACCTCTTTTAACATTTAATAGATACACACACTTCATTTACCTTCTCCAACCAACCAGCCCCTCCAACTCAACGAGACTATATATATACACATATTACATAAGAATTTAATTTTTTTTTTATAAAACAGCCGCTACACACTTGCGATACTAATATAAAACATCCGCTACACATTTACTGTACTAATATAAAACATCCACTACACACTTACGATACTAATATAAAACATCTGCTACACACTTGTGGTACTAATGTAAAACATCCGCTACACACTTGCGGTACTAATATAAAACATCCGTAAGCCCTAACGGTTGTTTTGTCCGAAATCGATTTTTTTTTTGAAAATCAACGGTTTTTTGTTTGTAATTGAAAATAAAAAATAAATCGAATCAAAATCAATCTAATTCATAAACGATATCATGCGTTAACAATAGAAAACAAATCAATAATGACAAGTAATCAAAATTGCGTGAAGGATGGATGGAGGGGGTGTGTTTGTTTTAGGGAGCTAATGAAGGGGTTGTATAGTTAAAATGTGGAGAGGGGTAGTGAAGTAAGTTTACCCCTTAAATAATGTTACGTTTAGAGATTTGAGTGTTACGTTAATGTATTTTAATGAAGAAATGGCTGGCGCAAAAAACTGCCAATCCCAAAAATCCAAACCCCTCTTGGATGGCCATTCTAGTTTCCACAAGGGCCAAGTAAGTTCCTTTAGACATCCGTCATAATTTAACGAGTAGGATTGCGTAGCAAGAAAAAAAATCGTTAATAAACTTGATGAAACATTGAAACCTAATACTCCCTTTGTTCCACCCAAAATGTTTTCTATTTGGAAAGTCTAATTATTAAAGAGTTATATTAATGTCATTGGAGTTAGTTATAACTAGTTTTTTTTTAACTCGTGCGTTAAACACACGTCAATTAAATTTTACATAAACAAAATAAGGAGAATCAGTTTATTAACAATTACACATAAGTATATCACTAATCATTATAGATTCTAAAAAATTTCTTTATACACAACATTTGTTGTCTTATTAGTTGGGTTTTCATCTTCACCATATATCAATATATTCAAACCAAAAATAATTTGTTACTCTAGAAACTACGATATATAACTGTCCATGGCTAAATACTGGTTTTTAAAAAAAAGACTTACGTGCAATTATTGACTTTGACACTTGTTAATTGTCATTGCATATGATACCAACAATGTAAATTGTCTTTCTGAAACTTGAAAAACAGTTTTACATTGGATAGAGTTAATGACAATCTTGAGATAAAAACAATTTCTTCAACATTGCTTCCTTTCAAAAAAATTGTTTCAACAATGTGATCCCCAAGATTTATAATGATTAGTCTTGTTCTATGACACAACCCTGCAGCATGGTCAATGTTTCTCAATAGCATTACTGGAACACTAATTTTAAGTGTCAATTCATGACCTGTCAATCCCGAACACTTTATACTATTTAAAAACTATGTATAATAAATGTTTTCGAACAAACTTGAATTTTTTTCTACCCTACAAATAGAATTTGAACTAAAAGAAGTTCTTCACAACTTAGTCCATTAACATATGATAAATCGAGACATGGAGATCCGTCTTATAAAAAATATCTAAAATACGATATATATATATATATATATATATAGTTTTCTGTCATTCAGTCGATTGGGAGCCGTAAAATCTCAAAATTTCAACTTTAAAACCTTTTAGGTCGTGTTTGCCATGGTGATTTAGTAGCTTGATTTTAGATGGTAGAATGTTTTTTTGTAATGATTAAAGAAAATCTATATATATATATATATATATATATATATATATATATATATATATATATATATATATATATATATACATGATAAATCTTCATTCTAAAGCATTCATGTGGAAGCTTTAAAAACTTTTGGTTTTCTAGTCATTAGCTAATAATAATACATAATAATAATCAATATGATAAGAGGTATTAGTATTAGTATATATAACTTCTTCTATTGTCAATAGCAGAAGACTTATATTTAAAAACTTTTACAACTAACATTACTTCTAATCAATGTGAGATAAAACTCTTAAAGGTGAGATATTACTTCTAATGACTCACTATTAACACCATACTTTAAGCTTTGATATCTTATTCATCCAAAATTTGATTTGGACAAATAAATATATCATTTCGATGTTCTTGTCGAGTAGAAGACATTTGTATAATTACTTTTGTCAACAAACAAATGACACGTAAAGAAATTTGTGCTTCAAGTTGCACAATTTCTTTCACTAAAAACACTAATTTTTTAATAAGTATTATACTTTAAGTCTTGATATCTTATTCAACTAGGTTCCAAACCCTAAAAAATTTATCTCTCTAGTCGTTTGCCTCCCAGCCCTTTGTTTTGCGGTGTCCGGCCTCATGGCCGCCGCTAAGGTTCCTCCTCCGGCAGCCTCTCCAACGGCAAGGAAATCCTTTGCTTCTCTTTTCACCGAGGCTCCTTCTTCTGATTTCCTTCCTCTCATTCCTCCTTCCTCATTCAAAGGGAACCAGCTCTTCGCCTTACCCCAGCCTTAGTCTCAGCCTTGTCTAAGCCTTTTCAATTATCTCTTGTGGGAAAATTCTCTTATGGCCGTCCATCTATGGAAGTTATGCGTAAAGAATTTCTCACCTTCGGCCTTAAAGCCCAAGTTACTCTTGGTCACCTCGATCATAAACACGTTCTTATTTAGACGAACCATGAAGCTAACTTTCAGCGTCTTTGGATCAAGGACCAGTGGTATGTCGGAGCTTTCCCTATGCGCGTTTTCAAATGGACACCGGAGTTTAGGCCTGAGATAGAAAGTCCCATTGTTCCTGTGTGGTTCTCCATCCCAAACTTGCCGATTTTCTTGTTCAACAAGCCAGTCCTATTCTCCATAGCCAATATGATAGGAAAGCCTTTACTCATTGATTCCCCAACTACTTCTCTTTCCAGACCAAGCGTGGCCAGAATCTGTATCGAAGTGAATCTTACCAAACCTATTCTAGGTTGTATCTAGATTGATAGTGGCTCTTCAGATGGGTTTTGGCAACCTATAGAAGCAGAAAGTCTTCCTTCCTATTGTTTCTCCTGCCTTCGGCAAGGACATGACAGTGCCTCTTGCAAGTTGGCCAACAACCAATTTCACAAAGGGAAGGGTCATGAGGAGTCACAAACTGAAGAGAACCAGGCTGCTGCCGCCAAATCCTCTAAGATCCTTGAAACCTCCATCGTTAAGACGACCTGGAAACCTAAAAGTGTTCCCACTTCCACTTCGAGCCTGCCTAACCATACTGGGATCAACCCCAGTATTTTTTTTGCCTATCAACACTGAGACCAATACTCATTCCCCAAGTGTGCCAGTCGTGAACAAGGCTTCTGATATTGCCCAGGCTGAAAAGACCCAGGTTACAGATGAGCAAAACCCTAGTATTGTTGTCCATGACACTAGCACTAAGGACCAAAACCCTCCTATTGTGGTTAATGATCATAGCCAGCCTCTCAACAATGGCTCTCATGTGTTAGAGCTGGAAGATGTGCAGACAAACCCTCCTCAGTCAGTTCCTTCTGTCATTCCTTGTTCTACGAACGCTGCCTCTAATATTAATGATCTTAGCACTAATGATTTTCGCTCCCAGCAGGAAACTAATATTACCTCCCCCAACCGGTTCATAGTCCTACAAGAATTTGTTGATGAAGATCCCGTGGTTAATGATTCTCAGTTGGAAGGCCTTAATCTAGCTATCCCCAGTTTGAAAAAACAGAAAGGTAAACCTCCTACAGTTCCAGCCACTAATAGATCTACTCGAAATCGCAAGCAACATAAGGTCCAATCAGGTTCTGACCCTTCAAATTCTCATGACGATTAAGTCCCTTTTTTGGAATGTTCGTGGCGTGGGTAATGATTCCATGGTTTCCCGGCTCAAAAAAATGGTTTCGTTTCATCATATTATTTTCTTACTATAAGTGAACCGATGATTGATAGTTCTAAACTTCCTTTAATAGCTCGTAAACTTAAATTCCGTTTCTTCTTTTGTAACATGGCTAACAGTATTTGAATTCTTGCTAAGTCAGCTTTCTCTTGCCAAATAATCTATGATGATGTGCAACATCTCACTATTAAGGTTAAGCATTATACTTGGAGTTTCTCGGCCTTCATCACGACGGTATATGCTAAATGTACGAATGTTGAGTGTCAGGCTCTTTGGAACGACCTGATCGATATGGGCACTGAATTTCTTAATTCCCCTTGGCTGGTTTTGGGTGACTTTAATATTATCTTGGCCCTTTTTGAAAAGATTGGCGGGGTGGGCTGGGACCGGGAAGGTGCTCAGGATTTTCATGCCTGCTTAAATGCTGCCAGATTATCAGATTTGGGCTTCAAAGGGAGTCAATTTACTTGGAGCAATAATAGAGATGGTAATGCAACTATTTATCAAAGGCTGGATCGTGCTACTTGTAACTTGTCCTGGAGCTCCAAATTTTCTTCTTCTACTGTGGAACATCTGAATATAACTTGCTCCGATCACTCCCCCATTATGCTCTCTATCTCTGATTCTGCTCAGCCTCAGCATTCCCGCTTTCGCTTTCTGAACATATGGGTTACACATCACTCCTTTACCGATGTGGTCAGTAATGCTTGGTCTTCCCATTGTGATGGCCGACCTATGGTGAGGTTTGCCTACAAGCTCAAGGCTGTTCGGAAAACTTTTAAAGAGTGGAATAAATCCACTTTCGGTAATATTTTCCAGGTGACTAAGCGGGCTGAAGACCATGTTCTTGAAAGGGAGTTGATGTATGAAGCGGATGATTCTAGCAATAATAGAGTGGCTCTTCACTTGGCTAAAGCTATGCTCCAACAGAATCTTAAGTTGGAAGAGGATTTCTGGCGGCAAAAATCTCATCTCCGTTGGATGAAAGAGGGCGAAGGCAATTCTAAACTCTTTCATTCTTCGGTTAAGCAAACCCGGAGTTCTATGTTTATCCATGAGAATCAGGACATGCATGACAATATTCTCACAAATGAAGATGATATTAAAAGAGCTATTATTGATTTTTATAGGGACCAACTTTCTAAATGTTCTCGATCGGGTGAGGACCTTTTATCAGTCATTCCTCCTCTTATTAATCTTGAGCAAAACAGTCTCATTTGTGCTGCTCCTTCTCTTGAAGAGCTTCGCAAGGTTGTTTTTGAGCTTAATGGTGACAGTGCCGCTGGCCCGGATGGTTTTCGGGTACTTTCTACACTGTCTGTTGGGACATTATTGCTTCGGATTTCCATCTCACTATCACTAAATTCTTCTCTGGTTTTGAGCTGCCTTAGTCGTGGACGAGCACGCTCTTACTCACCATCCATAAATCTAATCATATTGCCATTTTCAAGGATCTCCGCCCGACAAGTTTATGCAACTTTTGTAATAAAGTCATTTCGAAGCTGCTCTCTTCTCGCCTGGCTCTTATTCTTCCTGCGATTATTTCTGATAATCAGAGTGCTTTTACTAAGGGTCGTTTTATCCAAGATAATCTGCTCCTAGCTCATGAATTGATCCATCACTTGCCGAAGAAAATCAATGGTTCCAATGTTATTATTAAATTAGATATGGCCAAGGCTTTTGACAGAATCTCTTGGGTTTTCTGATCAATGTGATGCGAAAATTTGGTTTTGGAGAAGTTTTCATTGACATGATCTGGCGTCTTATTTCTAACAATTGGTTCTCTGTCATGATCAATGGTTCCTCAGCAGGCTTCTTCCACTCTTCTCGAGGCCTTCGTCAAGGCGACCCTCTTTCGCCTAGCCTCTTTATTATTGCGGCTGAAGTCTTGAGTCGCTCTCTTAATATCCTACAGATGGAGAATAATCATTATGCTTTCCATTCCAATATTGGCTGCCCCATTATTTCTCATCTGGCTTTTGCAGATGATGTTGTTATTTTTGGCAACGGTAATAAGCATTCCCTAATTAAACATCGGCAATTATTTTCTGCTTATGAGAGATGTTCTGGCCAGCTTATTAATGATAACAAAAGTTGTTTTATGGTTCCCAGACAAACTCCCATTTCCAGAATTGCCACCATTCGCAGCCACTTGGGTTTCAACTGTAAATCTCTCCCGGTTACTTATTTGGGCTGCCCCCTTTTTGAAGGTCGTAAAAAGAAATCTATTTTTGACAGCCTGATCGGCAAGCTGCAGTCGAAGATCTCTTCCTGGGTTGGTGCTTTCCTCACCCATGCGGGAAAGGTCACTCTTATTAATTCTGTTCTTCAGTCAGTCGTGATGTATCAGATTGCCGTTCTTGATCCTCCTGCTTCGGTCATCAAGCAAATTAATTGTATATTTTCCAATTTCTTTTGGGGCTCGATTGACGGGAAATCCAAGGCTCATTGGAAAGCTTGGGAGGAGTGTTGCAGACCGGTTTTTGAAGGGGGTATGGGTATCCGCTCTGTGTCTGATGTGTTTCGTGCCTTCTCACTGAAGTTATGGTGGAGGTTTCGATCTTCTGATAGTCTTTGGGCTCAATTTATGGCAAAGAGCTATTGCTCCTCGATTCATCCCTCTTGTGCCTTAGCCTGGGGATCTTATACTTGACGTCGCATGTGCACTGTTCGTAAGGATGCTGAGGCTGCCATCAAGTGGATTGTTGGCAGAGGTTCCTGCTCGATTTGGCTTGACAATTGGTTGCCTTGTGGCTTTCTCTCTCGGCCAGCTAACAGTCAGCTTTCTTTTGTGTGTGAGCTTTTTGATGATGCTGGCTCCCTCACCCAAGCTGCTAGTCTTGAGCTAGGCAGCTATGCGTCGAATCTCATCATTCAGCTCAAGATCGGTATTGCGAACTGTCCTGACATTGCTTGATGGAGCCTTAACCCCAAGGGCAATTTTTCCTTAGCTTCTGCCTGGGACTTAATTCGGCCTAAATGGCCTATTATAGATTCTGCTAAATTTATTTGGCACAAAGCTACTCCCCGTTTTATTAGCTTCTTCATGTGGCGTTTATGGCTCAAACGGATCCTGATAGATGAAAGCATTATGAAGAAAGGTATTCAGATTGCCTCGCGTTGTTCTTGCTGCTCTTCTAGTCAAATTGAAACCTTCTCTCATGTTTTCCTCTCTAGTCCGACTGCTCGTACGGTCTGGGCCGAATTTAATAGGCTTGGAGCCGTACAGTGTTTTCTGGATTCCATTCATCAAACCTGTTTAGCGTGGTGGTACATGCATGATCATTCAGTTCTCCATGTTATAACTCCTTCAGTTATTTTCTGGGAATTGTGGAAATTCAGGAATTCCGCCCTTCATGAGGGCACTAGAAGTCCGACTAGAATCATCATTGACAGAATCAAGTCCTTACTTCTTTCCGTTATTCAGGCTTCTAATCTTTCTATATATCAAGTATTCAGCTGACTGGAACTTTTTGTTCTTTACCAGAATAGGGCGTATGCGGTGCCGTTCTATCCGTTCGATTTCCTGGACCCGGCCAGCCATTGGGATGGTTAAACTCAACACAGATGGGGCGTGTCGTGGTAATACTGGGCTGAGTTCGGGAGGTGGAATCTTGCGGGATAATTGTGGTAATCTCGTAATTGCCTTCTCCTCTTTCTTTGGCCACTCTTCAAGCTTTATGGCTGAGTGTTCTGCCCTTCTTCAAGGTCTTCAATGGATGCGTTCTTATGGGATTGGTTCAACTTTGGTAGAGATTGATTCCAAATATTTGCTTGACTACCTTTTAGTTTGCTTCCATATTTGACATCATATGTTTTTATCTTTTTAATTAATTTTGATAAGTTTTTGCTTCTATTTTTTTCGCCTCCTCCACCCCCACTGCCAGATGCTCTTGGGTTTGCTATTTCAAGCTGTATGAGATTATTATTTTCCTAGTACAATTAATATCATGAAACCAAAATTGTTGCTGCATTCAGAAAATCATAGCAATCAAGATATTGATGCATAGAGATAATAGGGCATGTTTTTTGAGGTGGCTTATAATGCATTCTTTAAACATTTACTTTGTCAGTGCTTGCAATCTCATTTAGAAAGTGCATGTATTTTTGATTTCACATGATCAACCACTCCAGATTTGTGTTTCCATAATTCTCGTTTTCTTTTTTAAATCGTGGGCGAGATGTTCCTGTGATGTATATATGTACCATGCTTGTCGCATATTGTTCCAATTTCTGAAGCTGTAACAGATCACTTGAGACCTTTGTGTGGAACTCTGAAGAGACAGCTGAGGAGCTTGCATACGTGCAGGACTCTTTTTTATC
This sequence comes from Codonopsis lanceolata, assembly GCA_013146195.2. Taxonomy (NCBI): domain Eukaryota; kingdom Viridiplantae; phylum Streptophyta; class Magnoliopsida; order Asterales; family Campanulaceae; genus Codonopsis; species Codonopsis lanceolata. Next base: position 4,672,735 of record CM028379.1, read on the forward strand.
TTTTGATTTGGTAACTGTTATGTAATTGTAACACCATAAACTCTTAACTTTTGTTTAGGTAGCGCACACACACACACACACGCGTACACACATAGACGCCCCACCCCATAATTACATGCACATTTCAATTTTAATGTGACCCCCAGAGGGTAGAAACTACAACAATCAATATTGGTTTAAGGTATAAATGAGTCGTGTCGTTCATTTGTTCTTTTATTTATTTTTATGCTTGTGGAGTTTGAAGTATTCAGTCTTATACCATTCGCAGGTTTTTTTCACAAAATCTTATTTGTTCTGGCGTTGATGACTGATTGGCTGGTAGGTGTGCTATAAAAGTGTTTCTAAGAGTTTGGGGTTTTATTTGACGAATTTAGAAGCTTGGGGAATGTTTTGAAAGCTTAGAATCACAGGTCTGAAAACTAAAGGGGCTGAAGTGGCAAAAGCTGGAAGTTATTTCAACAATTGGTGCGCAAGACAGTAGCTTGCCCAAACGTTACACCCTCACGTCTGTCGTCCTTCGCGCGCGCGTTCAAGCTTGAATCTGCTACCGTGTTTGTGTTTGTGATTTTTCAGAAATTAATTAGTCTATAATTTCATTGTCTTAATTTCATCGAAAGAATACTCGCCAAAGCATTTTAAGAAAGGTTTAATAACTAAACAAGGGTAGGTTTCCTGTAAAACCGTCTTACAGATTAGACGTAATTCTACTCTCTCAATAACTCAATTCACTAACACACAGTAAAATACTCATAAATTCGTTTTACCCAATTTTTTGTCATTAAACAAAACCTTCAAGGTGGGATATTGTAAAAAAAAAGAGTGCACTACGGATGAGATTTCGCAAATAAAGGAGAAAAACAAAAACAGGGATCTATGATTAACAATCTATCTCCATTTGTGTTATGCTTGATTGGAACATTATAGGATATAATAAGTAATTTATCATCGGGTAATTATGTGCGTTTGGCCGATGGCCGATAGCCCATAGGCTTCCAAATCAAATCTCCCAAACATCTTTTTGGTCTTTCGTTAGAGGTAGGTAGAGTCCGGATCCTCTATTCCAAAATTGTATTTCATCTTCTATTCCATCGTCGGATTCTTGCCACGTGTCAAAAAGAAATCTTTACAAAAGAAAATATTGAACTAGATTTTACAGATTTTTATTGTTACGGAAACATAATCAATTTAATAACTGATTTTGTTTATTTACGATTGACACGACGTTAATCCGATTTTAATAAGATAATAAATTTTAATAAGATCCGGACTTAGGTAGGTAAGCAAGAGTTTCAAGTTTCTTACAATCTAAATATTAAAAAAAACAAATGTCACATTAAAAAATAATTGTTATTTAGAATTAGAAATTAAAGATTAAGAGTTATTAAAATATTAGTAAAGGGGAAAGTTTAGAGGTTTTTTTTTTGGGGGTGGGGGGGGGATTTTCCATAACAGAAGATATCCTACAAAGATAAGATTTGCACGTCTGATTGACTCTAACATAGGACGTATCGAATTAGAAACTCATCCTTTTAACTATTCAAACTCATTCTTAATTATATTCCAATCGCCGACCTTTTCCAAACATCTTCCCATCTCTCTTTCTCTCTCACACACATTGACACGCAATACAGACAAAAACATACTGTATACATCCACGTATACATGTATATATATACACACAAAAGGCATGGGATCAATAAATTGCATGCAAACGCACAATAATTCTTATTCGGAATGGCTTCTTCCAAATCCGTTAACACTTTCTTTCTCTTCTTTTCTTTATTCTCAATGATCACAGCCATGGCTGCGTCCCCACAATACCTCAAAGTCTGCTCCCCATCTGAACAGGGGCCAATTATACCCACAACCCCATTAGTCACATTCCTTGAACATGTCCAAGAAACTGCCCTCAACACTTTTGGGCCCAAAGGGTTTGACCCAAAACTCTACGTTGACTTGTCGTTAAAGTTTGATCTTACCACAGCCAAACAAGCTTTTGATAATCTTCCCCGGACACAAAATGGGTCGGTTTTGGGTACAGAGTTTGATGGTTTTATGGAGAGGTATTTTGATGGGGCGGACGAGGATTTGGTTTATTTTGAACCGGTGGATTTTGTGGATGAACCGGTTGGGTTCTTGCCTAAGGTGGAGAATCAAGATATGAGGAATTGGGCTTTGGAGGTGCATTCTCTTTGGAAGAATTTGAGCCGGAAAGTAGCCGACCGTGTTTTGGAGCGACCCGATTTCCATACTTTGCTTCCTTTGCATAACCCGGTTATCATACCCGGGTCAAGGTTTCGTGAGGTTTATTACTGGGATTCTTATTGGGTTATAAGGTTAGTTTTTAATTATCATTACCATAGTGCATTTCTTTTTGGCAAAAACTTTGAATTCTACTTAACCAACCAAGTATAGGCTTTTACCTTTTAAAATTGTTAATACATTGAATTCGTTCATATGACCAGAAAGTGGCATTTTTTTGTGGGCACGGGTGGGTTCTTGGCCGGTTCTTTGTCATTTTGTTAATACACTGTCCGTCCCAATTAACTAATGTTCTAAACCGCGCTCTAGGCGGCCGCCTAGGCGCCGTCTAGTCGTTAGCCGTCGGCTGGACGCCGCGATTAACACCAAATCGGATTAAAAAATCACCGGAGAAGAAATCGCCGACCAGACGAGCTAGTCTAGGCGCCAACTAACACGCCCCAAGCAATTGAACTAGAAAACAGAAGAAGAACAAAAGAAGAACAGAACAGAGACGTTCCTTTGAAGTAGATTCACGAAAGAGAAGAGCACTTGAGAAATGAGCGGCGTGCACATCAATTATGGTTTTTATTTGCAATTAGGGTACGAAGTTGAGGTTTAATATGAGATCTAATAAACTAGGGTTCGTAGAAATTGGGGTTGATGGTGGAAATAACGGTGAAGAGACGGGGGAAGGGGTCTAATAGAGAGATGCGAGAGATTTAGAAGGAGGGTCACCTGGTGGTTAGGTCGGAGTTGGAGTCGGAGTCGGAGTCGGAGGGAGCTTCGTCGGCCCACTCCTACAGCGAGAGTGAAACAGTGGGGAGGGGATTTTCGGGACTAACTAATTTTTTCGCAAGGGGAGAGAGAGACAGAGAGTTCGCCGGAGATAGCCGGGACTAACTAATTTAGTGTTTGTTTGTTTGTTTAATAGGCAATGAATGAGCATGAGTGAATAAAGCACTGTGCGTCTGCCAAAGTATAGAAAAAAATATGATAAAAGTAACTGATTTTTAAATTAAACACTTGTATATTCAAGAATTTTTTTTTTGGATTTTCAAAAACTAAGAAAATAAAGTTAATTTTTTTTTGTTATAAAAATTTCAGATGTGATGAATTGGATAAATATTTTAGATATTTATCGTTTTTCTAGATACTTTATCAGTTATGTTAATATATTTTAATAAATCGTGAGTAATTCTAATATATTTGATTTTTTTAGTATAATAACTTTTCGAAATATTTTTATAAATCTATAAATTTTCATAGTCATGTTTACTTGAAAGTTGTGTAATCAATTAATGAGATGTGTGTTCTCGATGCATACTACCTATTCTATAGTTAATACTTATTAAAGATGACTTTCTTTCTTTTTTGAAAAAAAGCATTTTGGCGGGATTTTACATATTTTAGACTACATAGCTTATATATCTATATATATATACAAATAAAAATGAAAATTGGCCCCCAACCAATTGGAATAATTAGAAAAAAAATATATTGCTTAACCATTTAATAAATAGGCTTTTTTATTTTAATTTTTTTATAATTGCTCAAAAAATAAAATAAGAAAGAGAAGATAAGTTTTAAAATAAGTGTAATTATGTCTCAATTTTACATTGACTTTGGTTTAAAGTCACCTAAAGGAAAGCCTAAGTATTTTACAGTCTTACTTGAACATTTGCTATTTCATTGAAATGATGATTTTAATGTTAGTTAATTAAATTATGCTAAAAAAATTGAGAAACACTGTAATTATGTCTTAATTTCTCGATCCCGCTTCCACCCCGCCTAGGCGCTAGGCCCTGATAGACTTGTTTACATTTGCTTTGAAGGTTTACACAAATTTTAATAGTTTTATTTAAGGGTGTAAATCGAAACAACCGAGCATGAAACTGAAGGTTTGATTCGATTTTAGTCGAAGACGGTTTCAAAATTTAAAAACGTTCGGTTTGGTTCACAGTTTTTGGTATCAAACCAAGTCAACCAGAACCAAACCAACCTATATATTTTGGTATCAGTATTTGTTAACATTTGTTATCATATAATATATATTATGTATAACATTTGTTAACTTTTGGTATCAAACCAAGTCAACCAAAACCAAACCAACCTATATATTTTGATATCAGTATTTGTTAACATTTGTTATCATATAATATATATTATGTATAACATTTGTTAACTTTTGGTATCAAACCAAGTCAACCAGAACCAAACCAACCTATATATTTTGGTATCAGTATTTGTTAACATTTGTTATCATATAATATATATTATGTATAACATTTGTTAACTTTATATATATATATATATATATATATATATATATATATATATATATATATATATATATATATATATATATATATATATATATATAATAAAAGAGCTCAGCGTCTAACTGACGGTCCTGATCGAATTGAACTAAACACAACTGACTGTTCAAATTGATTTGTAAGTATGTGAGTTACAAATGAACCTCTCAGTTATGAGTTATATTTGAATTACCCCTATATAATTACATATAAAACCTTAAATTGTGAGTATTGTGAGTTTTGTTTGAATTTCCCCGTCAGTTATGAGTTTTGTTTATCCCGACCATTCATTGAACTGATCTCATACCAACACCGTGCCTATAGCACGGGCACGTATACTAGTATATATATATATACACACAAAACAAAATCTTGATAATCTATTTTTAGTAGGTTATTTTCTAATTTTGATGTTAATTCTAGATTAAAATCTTATTTTTATTGTTATCTTTAATTATTGTTAAGTTGATTAAAAACAATTTATATAAACCACAAAACCAAACCAAACCGAGTAGTTCGATTCCAATCCTTCTTTGGTTTGGTTCGGTTTGAAATTTTTGAAGCAAATAGGGGTGGTTCGGTTCGTGTTTTGGTCTAAACCAAACCAAATCGAACCACTTACACCCCTAATTTTATTCATATCATGTAGTTTTTTATGATTTGAATCTTATTGTTTGAAACATAATGAATTTTATTGATAAAAAGTTGACTTTGTACATGAAACGGATGAAGTATTTGTTATGATATCTTTTCTCTAAAGAGTTTTAACTCGGAAATCGACCATCTAGCTATGAGAAAGAAGACACTCGTGTTTGCACGATTTATGTTAACTGAGTATGGCTCATTTGCAGGGGCTTGTTGGCAAGTAAAATGTACGAGACAGCGAAAGGGATTGTGACTAATCTCATTGCACTCATAGATGAATTTGGATATGTTCTTAATGGTGCGAGGGCGTACTATACTAATAGAAGGTAACGCTAGTTCTTGCTGACATTTTCTTTGTCTCAGAGGTTGCATGGACATGACTTCAACCTAGAGTATCCGGAAGTATATGTGTCATGGATATGGTTGGATAGTGGATACGATAGGTTGAAGGATTGTCCGTGCAACTTCATAAACGTGAAACTAAGCTTTTATGCTGCGAATTTTCTCAGTCAGCCTCCCCTCTTGAGTTCAATGGTTTTTGATATATACAACCGAACTGGCGATATGGACTTGGTTCGCAGATCTCTCCCAGCCCTCCTCAAAGAACACAAATTTTGGAATACAGGTAAAAAACATTTCTTCCTATCTCTTGGTTATTGACTTATTGTACTTTATTGTTGTTTGTTATTTGCTCATATTGTCAATAAAATTTAAGTTTACTAAAGTATTGTCTGTTTTCTTAGGCATACATAAGGTGACCATCGAGGATGCTCAAGGATCAACTCATACTTTGAGTCGATACTATGCTATGTGGAATGAACCAAGGCCAGAATCTTCAACTATCGTATGTTCTCCTCAAATCAAAGTTGTTAAAATTCATGTAAAAATCATATCTTCGGCAAGGCTACTCTTGCAGAAAAACAGAATGCATTAAAGTGTTTTTTAGTCCAACCATCGATGCACAGTTTGGGTGATGTGCAATACTCTAATGCAATCTGTTTTTTTGTTGTTGTTGAATATATAGCATTCTTCTATTTTTTTCCACTATATCATAGATCATTAAACGTATAGAAGTGTTCAATCTAGTACATGACAATGGTACATTTCACAGGACAAGGAAACGGCTCATAAATTTACTGATGTTTGTAAGAAACAACATCTATCGCTGGCCTTGAACTGGATGGGATTTCAGTACAAGGTGGATGAGGTAATATATTTGTACGTTTTTATAGTTCTTTTTCCTTTTTGGTCTCATATAGCTTTATCTTTAGTCAAGTTTGTAACGACCTTGACGAATTAGACAATTAAAAGAAATGATGATCAAATGCCTTGTTGCAGAAATGGTTCTGATCTCACTACGTTGGCTACAACTTCAGTTGTACCTGTTGATCTTAACGCATTCATACTAAAGGTGCGACTTCAAGAACTATTCAGTAAATTTTATTTTTTTGGCTGATTTCGTTCACTGTTATGTGTATTAAGTGTTGTTTCTTTTGGCACAGATGGAACTCGACATAACATTCTTAGCAAATGTTGTCGGAGATGCTGCTACTGCTTTGCACTTTACAGAAGCTTCTCAAGCAAGGCAAAAGGCAATGAACTCTGTTTTCTGGGATGGGGAGAAGGGGCAATGGTTTGATTACTGGCTTAATGATAGCGCTATAAGCAAGGTAGCAGTCATTGCATTTGGAGCTTATGAAATAACCCGTAATAAGCACAATAAATAAATTGTTTATTTTTCTTCCTGATTTCTTGAATTTGATGCTCTTAGGATGCTTACAAATGGGAGGCTTCCTACAGAAGTCAAGATATCTTTGCCTCAAACTTCATGCCTTTGTGGATTCAGTTGTTTAACTCAGGTTTGTGTTGTTTTGAAGCTTTATGTTGTAATCTAAACATATGAATCATTAGGAAAAGATCAAATTTACCCGAAAAACTTTCAAACATTACAACGCTTAAGTTAAGAATGGTTGTTTGACTATGAGCAGATGGAACCGTGGTTGAGAAAGTTGCGCAAAGCCTTCAAAGTTCTGGCCTTGTACGTGCAGTTGGTATCGCGACTTCTTTGAAAAACTCCGGACAACAATGGTAAATTTCCTTTGAACTTTTTTCTTGACCAACTCAAGATCTCTAGAGGGGCTCTTAATATATAAAATCTAAGCCAACTTGTGTTGAACAGGGATCTTCCTAACGGATGGGCTCCACTTCAACACACGATTGTTGAAGGGTTTGGTAAGGTCAGGTTCTGAAGAGGCAAGATCATTGGCTAAAGACATTGCTATGAGGTGGATCTCAACCAACTATGTCGCTTACAAGGCATCAGGTGCAATGCATGAGAAATATGATGTCGAGAAGTGTGGAGAATTTGGAGGTGGTGGCGAATATAAACCCCAAGTAAGGATTATCTTCCACTTTTACCTGCAGAACCATAATCAAATGTCCTTAGGGGTGTTTAATAAATCTTTTGTATTCAATTTGAACTCGAACATGATTTTAGGTCGAAGAAATAGATGAGTCCATCTTGCCAATAACAAAATATACATAATTTATGCATCTATTATTTTATATATTTTTTACACTTAGGGACAAGTAAATCTTGAGCTCAGCTCAAACATTGGTTTCATATCTCTAGTGAAGCTTATAAATATTAAATAGGTGGGCTCAAATATTCGAAGTTCGCTCAGCTTAACTCAACTCATTAACAATCCTAAATCGGACCCGTCATCAAACACATAAATTAAGTGAATTATACAAGAAATTCCCCTTCCCCATATTTTTGTTTGAAACTAGAATTTTTATGTATCTTTATGTAATGTTGCAATGCAGACTGGATTCGGGTGGTCAAACGGAGTAGTATTGGCATTCTTGGAGGAGTTTGGATGGCCTCAAGACCTGAAGTTAGATTGCCTGTGACTGTGAGTGAAGAAGCCAAAAAATAGCTGCATGAGTCTAGTCTTTTTATGGTGCAACATATTGGAGTTGGGAGAAAAATCCAGCATTGAGCCGCTTGCGATCCCCCGAGTGTTGTAGAAATTCTTTGTTTTATTGTAATTTTGTTCACTCGTTTGAGTAAAATAATTTTTATTCTTGTTCGTGATAAATTTTATTCCATTTGATAGAAAGCTAATAAAAATGAAAGCTTTATTTTTTATGTTTATATTTGCTTCTTGATTTTCCTTTTGATTTAGGTTTGACTATTTTGACTTTTGAGAAAAGGATTTAACAAGGGTATATAATATAATAATAATAAGAAGAAGAAGACGGGTAAAATTGAAGATCAGTGGATTAATAGGAAAAATGATGGGAAGTTAGGTTGGAGTAATCAAATTCTCCATCCTCTTCGATCTTCATTCCAACGACATGCTGCCATTTTTTCTGTTTTACTGGCACTTTAGGAATGGTTTCTCATTCTTTTTTCTTTTAAGATTTATGAAATGACCGGCCCAAAAAACTGCTCATCCCCCTTGATGGACAGCTCGAAAATCTGGCCATTGATGATCATTGCCCATTGGTTATGCCAATTTATGTGGCCTGACTTAACAAAACATAACTAAACTCAAAAGGATCTACCAGAAAGTGTTGATTTGATTTGATTTTTTGAAAAAAGGATTTGAAGAAATAGTGACCCTAAACGTAACACCGGTATCCTTAAACATAACACCATTTAATATATAAAATGATCTAAATACCTCTTTTGACATTTAATAGATACACACCCTTCATTTACCCTCCCCAACCAACCAACCCCTCCAACTCAACGAGACTATATATATACACATATTACATAAGAATTTAAATAAATTTTTTTTTATAAAATAGCCGCTACACACTTACGGTACTTAAAAGGTTTCCAACTTCCTCTGCCATTTTCAAAGATTTAGACAATAGTTATATAATACAATGACTCCACTAATCTAGGCCTTATTTCTAGGAAATTGACTATGTCAATCTTTATCTATGGTAACAATACAAATTGGAAAGATCACCACAAATATATACAAATATCTACTAATATTCTAATATTCTAACACACCCCTCAGTCGAAGCGGGATGTTTATGTACACTTAGATTGTCCCGAAAATTCAACAAATAAGACGGAAGGAAGACCTTTTGTGAAGATATCGACCACTTGATGGCGAGATGGGACATCCATCACATGGACTTCACCTTTAGACACCTTCTCACGAACAAAGTGTATGTCAAGTTCAATATGTTTTGTCCTTTGATGTTGGATTGGATTGCCCAAGAGGTAGATAACACTTACATTATCACAATAGACTAAAGTAGCTTTAGTAATGGGACAATGAAGCTCAAGTAAGAGATTCCGTAACCAACATGATTCCGAGACAACATTAGCAACCCCACGATATTCGCCTCCGCACTAGAACAAGAAATGGTGGGTTGTCTTTTGGCGGACCATGAGACAAGATTATCTCCTAGAAACATATAATAACCTGAAGTCAACCGACGTGTATTGGGGCATCCACCCCAATCGACATCGGTGTATGATACAAGTGTGTTGGTGACAGATGGGTAGAGAAACAAACCAAAATCTAAGGTCCCACGAATATACCGAACAATTCGTTTGAGAGCATTCATATGAACCTCCCTCGGAGTATGCATAAACAAACAAATTTGTTGCACGGCATAAGTAATATCTGGATGAGTGAACGTTAGATATTTGTAAGGCTCCAGCTAGACTGCGGTAGAGAAAAGGATCAGCAAGCGGAGGACTAACAAAAGCACTAAGCTTCGGTGATGTGTCAACTGGCATAGACGAAGATTTGCAAGAGGTCATACCTTCCCTCTCTACAATTTTCGATTGCATACTTTCGCTGAGAAAGAAATAAGGAACCCGGATTGCGTGTAACTGCGATGCCTAAAAAATAACTCAACGGACCAAGATCTTCATTGCAAATTCCGAACTAAGAAGCGACATAATAGACTTACGAAGTGAATCGGATGAAGCAGTCAGGATGATGTCGTCAACATAGAGGAGAATATAAGCAATATCCCGGCCTTTACGGTATATGAACAAAGAGTGATCAGATTTGCTATGACTAAATCCCACCGAAGACACATAATCAACAAATCTTTTATACCACACACGAGGGGCCTCTTTGAGACCATACAATGACTTTCGGAGCAAGCACACATGATCCGGATATTTCTTATCCCGAAAACCCAACGGTTGATACATATACACTGTCTCATGAAGGTTCCCATGCAAGAATGCATTATTTACGTCTAGCTGATGAATGGGCCAATCTTTAGACAAGGATAAACTAAGAATCAGTGCGGATGGTAGCCGGTTTCACAACGGGACTAAATGTTTCCCCACAATCAATGCCGACTTGTTGAGTTTTGCCATCACCCACAAGCCGGGCTTTATGCCTCTCGAAAGAACCGTCAGACCTATCTTTATGAGTAAAAATCCACATAGACCTTATTACATTAACACCAGGTGGACGGGGTACCAAATCCCACGCCCCATTATCAATAAGAGCATTATATTCATCAGTCATAGCCATTTTCCAATTCGAGTCATTAAGTGCGGATACAGGATTACGAGGTAAGGGAGATTTAGCAACAATATTGTTCAGATTAAACTGCACTTTTGGTTTAAAAATCCCATTTTTACTTCTTGTAACCGGACCAGATGTGAGATTTGGGATAGACTGTGAAGACAAATGATTATTGAGAATAGAAGGTAATGAGCCTGGTGAGTTTGGACTAGGTGGCCCATCAGGAAGCAAAGGAGGTGATGGTGGACCATGAGAAGGGGTAGTTTATTGAGTAGAGGAAGATGGGCCAGATTGGTGTTCCTCGGACCAATAATGAAGATTATACATATTTGGGCCATCATCCAAAAATTGGTATGATTGGGCAGTGGGCTTGTGTAGAGAAGCAAAAGGAAATTGCAATTCATCAAAAATCACATGTCCATTAATGATTATTTTGCGGGATGATAAATCATAACATTTGTAGCCTCTATGATTTAACGGGTATCCTAAGAATACACATGAAGTAGAACGAGCTTGGAGTTTGTTAATTGTAGTAGAGGGAAAGAGAGGATAACAAAGACATCCAAAGACACGTAAGTGAGAGTAAGACGGATCTTTTCGGTAAAGAATACTTAACGGGGACCGAAAATTATGAGTTTTATGTGGCAAAATATTAAAAGGTTTCCAACTTCCTCTTCTCTTTTCAAAGATTTACACAATAGTTATATAATACAATGACTCCACTAATCTAGGCCTTATTTCTAGGAAATTGACTATGTCAATATTTATCTATGGTAACAATACAAATTGGAAAAATCACTACAAAAATATACAAATATCTACCTAATATTCTAATATTCTAACAGTACTAATATAAAACATCCACTACACACTTACGGTACTAATATAAAACATCTGCTACATACTTGCGGTACTAATGTAAAACATCCGATACACACTTGTAGTACTAATATAAAACATCCGTAAGCCCTAACGGTTGTTTTGTCCGAAATCGAAAAAAATTTAAAAATCAACGGTTTTTTGTTTGTAATTGAAATAAAAAATAAATCTAATCAAAATAAATCTAATTCATAAGCGATATCATGCGTTAACAATAGAAAACAAATCAATAATGACAAGTAATCAAAATTCCGTGAAGGATGGAGGGAGGGGGTGTGTTTGTTTTAGGGAGCTAATGAAGGGGTTGTATAGTTAAAATGTGGAGAGGGGTAGTGACGTAAGTTTACCCCTTAAATGATGTTACGTTTAGAGATTTGAGTGTTACGTTAAGGTATTCTGTTGAAGAAATGGCTGGCGCAAAAAACATCCAATCCCAAAAATCCGAACCCCTCCTGGATGGCCATTCTAGTTTCCACAAGGGCCAAGTAAGTTCCTTTAGACATCCGCCAGAATTTAACGGGTAGGATTGAGTAGCAAGAAAAAAATCGTTAATAAACTTGATGAAACATTGAAACCTAATACTCTCTTTGTTCCACCCAAAAAGTTTGGGATAAGTGTACCATTAGTCCCTGAACTTTGGCCAAGCACATCATTAGTCCCCAAACTTTCAAAAGTTTCACCACTGACCTAAGTAGACCTTTTTTGCTCATCGGAGGTCCCTAGCCCTAACGTCGTTTGTTTATTTCCGTTAAGTGAGCATGTGCCACTCACATGCACAAAATAAGGGAGTTATGTGTAGCATCATCAAAATAAGGGGGTAATTTGAAAATTTTAAATCAAAAAGAAATTTTTAAAAATAAAACCCAAAACCCATTCTTCCGTCTTCCTCCACACCCCGCCTCCTCATCTCTTTCCATGGCCACCATAGCCATCATCTCCGGCAAAAGGAGATAAGGTGGAGGTTGTCAAAGGTATTGAGGTTAGATATGACAGGAAGGCATACCGCTGCCTAACCAATTAGAATAGAACCGGCAATGGAAACCTAGAAGCATTAAAAGAGGCCAACAAACTAAAATTGGCAAGGGCCAACAAAGAAATTGAGGGTTTAGACCGCCAATTGAGTGCGCCTAAACCCGTAAATATTGATCCCAAAGAACACTCCCATTCCGACATGAACACCAACCCAAACTAAACAAGGATCACCTTTTCACGTGCCACTCCCAACTTCTCAACCCTAACGACGATCTAAGAAGCAAAGCCGCTCTCTTTTCGCCCGAGAACGCAACGGCACCACGGCCAATTGTTGGAATGTAGAGCTCAAACAAAGAAGAGCACAAAAGTCAAAACCAAAACCTGCAACCACCATGATTATGATCTCTCAAGCATCATTTCATACAAATTCTTGTTTTCATACAAATGGTAGGCAATGTAATTGTGTAGTGAAATTAGGGATTCTATTGATACACATACACACATTTCTCTCCCCCCCCCTCTCTGCCTCTCTAACTTTATCTCTACAACCCGTAAAATGACACTTACCATGAAGCTTTTGATTTGATAATCGAAAACCCACTTTGCTATCAAGTTGTGTAACCAAATGCCTTCCAATCGTGAGTTTCTCTCGTTTTTCTTGTTACCTACTTTTCTTCTCTCTCTAACACACTTTATCTCTAAATGTGGTTGGTTTCATATTCTTCTGCTGATCTAAAGAGAGATACGTATGTGGGATGAATACAAATAAAAAAATTGGTTAAGTTTGGGGACTAATGATGTGCTTGGCCAAAGTTCAGGGACTAATGGTACACTTATCCCAAAAAGTTTCCATTTGAAAAGTCTAATTATTAAAGAGTTATATTAATGTCATTGGAGTTAGTTATAACTAGTTTTTTTAACTCGTGCGTTAAACACACGTCAACTAAATCATACATAAACAAAATAAGGAGAATCAATTTATTAACAATTACACATAAGTATATCACTAATCATTATAGATTCTAAAAAAAATTTTTATACACAACATTTGTTGTCTTATTAGTTGGTTTTTCATCTTCCACACATATCAATATATTCAAACCAAAAATAATTTGTTACTCTAGAAACTACAACATATAACTGTCCATGACTAAATACTGATTTTTTTTTCAAAAAGAGACCTACGTGCAATTATTGACTTTGACACTTGTTAATTGTCATTGCATATGATCCCAACAATGTAAATTGTCTTTCTAGACTTGAAAAACAGTCTTATATCGGATAGAGTTAATGACAATCTTGAAATAAAAACAATTTCTCCAACATTTCTTCCTTTCAAAAAAATTGTTTCAACAATGTGATCCCCAAGATTTATAATGATTAGTCTTGTTCCATGACACAACCCTGCAGCATGGCCAATGTTTCTCAATAGCATTACTGGAACACTAATTTTAAGTGTCAATTTATGACCTGTCAATCCCGAACACTTTATACTATTTAAAAACTATGTATAATGAATGTTTTCGAACAAATTTGAATTTTTTCTGCCCTGCAAATAGAATTTGAACTAAAAGAAGTTCTTCCTTTTGAATGGTTACTTTTATTAAATTATATTTGTATTTTACGAATAAAAAAATTCTGAGAAGAAAATAAGCTAAAATCAAAATAACGAAATTATTTTTACCGTTAACTATTATTTTTTGTTTTGTAAATTGTTTTGATTTTAATAACTTCCATTATATTTTTTTTGTTTTATTGACTTCGTAACTATTATTTTTATTTTATTTTTAAGAATTAGTTTTATGGAAAAAATTTGTTCCGTAATTTTTTATTATTATTTTGCTAACCTCAGTTTAAATTGTTTTGTTTTATTGACTATGTAACTATTATTTTTGTTCCATCAAATATTTTTATTTTACTAACATATTTTTGTTTTACATAACTATTTTTTAAAAAATTGTTTTAAACTTTTGTCCTATAAATTATTTTTATAATTTTACAAACCTCTGTTTAAATTATTTTTGTTTTATTGACTCCGTAGGACCGTAACTATTATTTTTGTTCCATCAAATATTTTTATTTAACTAATGTATTTTTGTTTTACATAGCTATTTTTAAGAATTTGTTTTAAAATTTTGTTCCATAAATTATTTTTATTATTTTAGTAACCCCAGTTTAAATTATTTTTCTTTTTATTGACTTTGTAACTATTATTTTTGTTCAATAAAATATTTTTTATTGTACTAATGTATTTTTGTTTTACATATATATTTTTAAGAATTTGTTTTAAACTTTTGTTCCATAAATTATTTTATTTTACTAACCTCCGCATTAAATTATTTTTGTTTTGTTGATTCTGTAACTTTTATTTTTATAGTGGCTTGTTCCATAAATTATTTTTATTTTACTAACCTCTTATATTTTTGTTTTCTTGACTCCAGAACTATTATTTTTGTTTAATTACTATTTCTTATGTTTAAAGAGAGAAAAATGTTTAAACATAATTAAGAGAGAGGAGATGGTGGTGATGAGAGAGAAAACAAGGAGGAGACGGGAGAGAGAAAGAGAAATACAACCATAGAAAATAGGAGAGAGAAAGAGTGAAATGGTAACTCAAAAATCAATAATTCAAAAATGAGATTTTGAAGGGAGAAATCTACCTTTGCCATTATATTTACATAGATTGCAAAAATATTTTATCACAAATAATGTGCTTAAGACTCAAGTGAAGGATAAATATAAAATGTTATAGAAATTGTAAGGATAATTTTTTAAAGAGGACTTTTAAAATAAAGAGTTAATCGCACCATTTGTCTCTTGATTTTGGATCATTCTCAGTATTAGTCACTTAACATTTTTTCGTCAAAATTGAGTTATAAGAGTATTAAATTTTCACAGTCACAATCTTTTTTATGGATGTCGTTAGAGAAATATCGTTAAGTTGCTCATGTGCATTTAGTAAGAGATAAAATGATTTTTTTTTCCAAACCTAACTTATATCAAAATTTACAATCGACTCCCTAAAGTTTGAAAAATGACCATAAGGCTTTTTCATCTGAGGCATTGTTCTTCTTTTCCAAACGTCGAATTTGGGATTTTTGTTAACCGAGGTTTTTCGAATTTGAGATTGGGATTGATACTTTCTTCACTTGTTACTGTTGGACAGGGAAGCAATGGTTTCAGACCTTCATAACATACTCCCTCCATTCTGGGTAAAGAGTACCAGTTTGAAAGTAAATTTTTTTTAAAAAATTACACTTTTAGTAGTCCATTAATAATAAAATAATAATTTTATCCTTAATTTTTGAAAGTCATAAGCCATACGACACGACGTCGTATACCCATAAACTGATTGGGGGTATATTAGGAAATTTCTAACATGCTATGTTTTTTATAAGAGTTTTGGGTCATCGTACAGCAGGGACCAGCTCTTATCAATTGCATTCCCACTAATGGGCTACTTGCTTTCCTTTAACAAATAATGCTTTTGGATTCTACCTGGACTGCCCACTAGAGAGAAGGCTGGCCCAATATAATGCTCTCAAGAGTAAAACCTGACATTTCCCCTCAAACCTCTTTCCAGGGGCTTCACAAAGGCCGAAGCCAAGAAATCCACTAATTTTGGTTACTGACGCCAACCTGACCCCTGAGGGGGTGTATGTCTACGTGGTTTGATTTTTGTCAAAATCATGAATTGAATCATATCACCTCGATTTTAAAAATTACAATCGAATCGAATTGATTAACATTTGAAATCAAACCGAACCGAATCAAAATAAACAAATAATAAATAAATAAACAAATAATCAAATAAAACATGGTTTGGAAACATAAACCATGAATCGAACTAAACCGATCGATTTTTGACTTTTGAAAACTAAAATCAAACCGCCTTGAACTAAAAGTGAACCAAACTGCATGGTTCAATGATTTTACCACTTTATCTTTATTTTTTCAAAATACTTTAATTATGGCCACAAGTTTTAGTATATTAAAAGAAATTACATATTACACTAATATTTATAATACAGTTAATAATTTTTTCTTAAATGGTATGTCGGATTAAAGAGGTGGATTAATTGAAAACGGGGGGAGGGAGTACTAATTAGAACAACTGCAATAAACATAACAATATGATCTCTCTGGTAGTATTTACTCCATCCGTCCCTAAATTATTGTCCTTATTTCTTTTTTCGTCCGTCCCAAAATAATTGTCAAGTTTGAAACTTACCTTTTTAGAACATCATTTTTACCACTTTACCCTTACTTTTTTACTTTACTTTAATTATGGACCACATACACATGAGCTTTAAAGGAAACTACACATTAAACCAATATAAATAATCAAGTCAATTGTTTTTCTTTAAATTGTGCGCCGGGTCAAACATGACAATTATTAAGGGACGAGGGAGTACTATTTAGGAGTCGTCTGGATCCACGTGTACGTAAATAGGGACTCTGCCCTCACCCTCTAACGTCTTTTATTTCATCCAAAAATAATAATAAAAAGAAAATACGGTACATTTGAGATGCTACAAACACAGGGGGAATCTAATACATATGGATAATTATGATATTTTATATAAAGAGTCTACTTTTTAAAATTTTATTTGGAGTTTTCACAATAATTTATTTTTACTTTCTACTTGTATTGTAACCAAATAAAATATTTTCTAATTATGATCAACTTTAATGTCATTAAATTACTATTATTTTTAAGTAAGAACCGTTTGAGCGAAACAAGATATTATTTAATTACTAGTACTTGCTCCGTTTTTAAATAATTGTTCTTCTTTTATTTTTTTATCCATCCCACCGTTCCCAAATTATTATCCTACTTTTATTTTTGTCCGTCTCAAACCAATTATCTTGTTTGAAACTTTCATTTTTATGACAATTTTTACCATTTTATCTTTATTTTTTCATTATACTTTAATTATGGGCCACATACACATAAGTTTTAAAGTAAACTACATATCAAACTAATATTAATAATCGATCAAATGTATTTTCTTAAACCATGCATTAAATCCACAAAACGATAATTTAGGGACATAGTGAGTATGAATTATACTTTTTCTTTCAAAAAAAGAGGGGAATTAATTAAGACCCTTGTTATAGAACATTCGAAAATAGAAAAAGGAATAATTATTTAAACAGAGTAGGAGTGTAATATTTTCATAGAGGTAAGAACACATACATTGGATTGGATATGTTTGAGTGTAGACAAATTTTTGACACTTGTACAAACAATTCCTGAAAAAAAAAACCTTGTCTTAGTCGTAAAATTATAGAAACAACATTGTTGCTTATAAATGTAAGATATATATATATATATATATATATATATATATATATATATATAAAATACAATACAGGTCATAGTCGCACGCTTACAATTAATAAAAGATAAAGAGTGGCTGAAATTGATTCCTTTACTGAGATCCTAAGGTCATTATTACTTCCTGAGTTCACATGTGTGAACAGCGGTCGAGTAACTACCTCTCTCTTTCTTTAACTCCCCTCACTATTCACGATTGGTGGCCGCTAATCCTTCCTTCACCAAACCCATCAATTTTATGTACGCAATTTTGTATACAAATAAAGTTTTTTAAAAAAATCGTAAGCTTTTTAATTTGAAATATTTGAAATATATTAACGTCGTACCATCAATACGGATATAAGTACTAGTATAGATCTTTTAACGGTCGATGAGATTGTATTGTGTATGACAGTGTAACATTTGTATGATACGTTTAGTTACGGTCTTCTCTAACAAAATAAAGATATGATTAGTGACAATGATGTTTGTATAATTATTTGAATGAGATTATAAACTATAAAGTAGTGATAGTGATAGTGATAGTGATAGTGATAGTGATAGGCTACTCAATTTTTAAGGAAAGGTTAGGTTAGAGAATAAACGTTCTTAACAATAAATACTTAAAACTCAGTAGCTAATTATATGATATTGCAGATAAGTTAAAATTCAAAACTCATATATTTGGTTTGCTTTGTGGAAGCATGACATGAGTTGTGTACTTAGTGGAGGGGGTGGTGGTGGTGGTGGAGGTGGGTCATTCATAAATCCTTCTAATGATTAGGTAAAGTCGCCATACTCTTGTTAACACTAAAAAGCCTAATCTCTAGGGGATTGACTAACAAAATGTGTTTGTTTATCCTTCTAATTAACTTATGTGAAAAAGACATGATTCCCAATCCTAAAAAGACACAATAGCCAAATGTAAACACACACACACACATAAAGAGAGGGAGGAGGGGATCCTTTTGGCATTTGATTGTGTCTAGATTTTTGATTGAATAATTGAATCAAGGAGTTTTTCTTAACAAATGCTCCATTCATTAGAGACTTGGGGATTGTTTAGTAATTGGATATACATAAGCAGTATTATTAATTAGGTACTCTCGTTATTAATTTACATTTATAAATCAAGGGTAATTTTGAGATTAAAAATCTTAGTCTTAATTTTTTTTTTTTTGTGATATAATATCACTCTCCACCTTGGTATAATTAGTGAGGGGATAATAATTTTATTTGGATAATTCATGCTATTAGTTCAGACCATTTATTATGTATCAAACATGAGCCAACTCGACATATTAATCTTATTTGATGATGTAGCAAAATCTCAGTTTGAGTCGTTCGTGTGTTGGGTAGGATATCTGTGCTTGAATCTGCTCTTTTGAACCTGGTTGAGAAAGAAAACTGGAAAATGGCCGAAACCTCGGCGTGAGAGTAAGTATCAAATGTAAGGATGAAAACAATTCGACAGAATGCCAAGGCTCAAGAAGGAGGATGTGTGTGTACGCGTACCTTGTCATGGCTTGTGGATGAGTATTTATAGGCCCCATTGTGGTTGAATCCGGGTAGGATTCGGTTTCCTTAGTTATCTTGTTCAACAATGAGAGAATTCCTTGATTTTAGGCGTGATACGCGGTTGGCCACGAGATAGCAGGAACAGATCAGGCAAGTGTCTTGTCCCTGCCTACTTGATAGATGTTGAATTGAGGCGAACATAGGTCCCGGGCATGGATTTTATTTGACGGGAGTTACCGTAGTTTGGACGGGAGTTACTCTGCTCACTGCTTGAAACTTCCATTACTTTGTTCGCTAGGCCTGTGGGCCCCATATGGATTGTGCTCGTGATTGGTATGTAAGGATAGCTCGTGCCTTGCTCGTGACCGGGTTTGGACCGAGCATATCATTTGACATTAATCATAACTGTCAAACGACATCTTATGGTGTTATTGTTTTTGTTTATTTCAAAAAGATTTTAGATTATCTTTCCTTTGCTGGCAAGTCTAAGGGTGCACCCTTCATACGATGTTTATGCATTTAGAAATTATTTCTAAGGTGATGGAATTAATCAAACTTGAGTAGGAGCAACGTACTCGTCCTTAATTCCATTTGACTCCTATGGTTCTCTATCTCTCTATTGGATTCGAACAAGTAATTCCAATTTATAAAATAAACTTACCCTTTAGTTGGTATCAGTTACATCGTCATTCTAGCATTGGAGGTGTCGATATATACCAAAGACTATACACGGGTTGTGTTTTAGAAGAAAGAATACTACATTATAAGTACAACAAGTTTGGAATATCTGACCTCCAACACAAAATTGTTTGAAATAGACAACCTAATTTGTGAAGAAATTAATCCTCATCACAAATGCAATACAAACTATAATTTAACAACTAGGGTTCATTAAATGGAAAGATGATTAGTCTCGTCTCTAACCAATTTTTTTAATTTTAATAACAAGAAAATCATGATTGTTAATATATATATATATATATATATATATATATATATATATATATATATATTATATATAGACTAAGAGCATCACCATTACTCTATTCCTTCTTCCAATCAAGAAGAACGCATTTTGCAACGATGAGTCTTCTTATTTAATCTTCCAAAGTGGCCAGCTAGGAGAGAGATGCTCTAAGCTTCCAAAATAGGAAGAGAAAATGGTGGGAGGAAGAATGAGCGAGGGAAGCAGCGATGTGGTGCATCGCTTCCTTAAAGCTGGCACATGCACCACACGTGCGTTATAGGGGCATGGAGGGCTGCCAAAGGTGGGTCTCATGCTTCTGCTTTTAGAGTTTAATTCTATTTTAAAAAAAAATCCAAATCCAACCTTGCTGTTGACCGTTGGGGGGTGTTTAATTGCAAATTTTTTCTTTTTTACAAACTTGATTGTTTTTCTTCTTTTTTATTTTTTTAAAGTCTTTTTTTTCCTTCTTCCCCCTTTTTATACATTATTTAATTTATGAGTAATTTATTATTTATAAATTAATTAATATATTTATTTATAAATTAATTTATTTATACAAAATATTTAAATATGAAATATATTTATTTGTTTGAGAAGTATAAAAATATGATTGAAGTGTAAAGATAATGATGTGGTGGTAGGACAGCTAAAAAAATGTGTAAGAAGATTATGAATTTAAAAATATATTCTTAAACTAGATTTAGAGATGATCAGTAAAACCGTAAAATAGTAAATCTTAGTTTGAACACATGATTTAATTACCGTTGTAAAATCTTAATAACTATTGCTAGAATGAACTATTGTAGACAAATAAAAATAAATCATAACTAGTAATTCACTTTTTTGATATTTAATTTTAACCCGTGGTTATATTTGATAAAAAAATAAAGAGATTTGACACACAATTAAGAGTTTTGAGACCGAAGGCAGAAGATGGAACAAGAAGATTTGCTTTGGGATGCAATAAGGGATTTGACACCCAAAATCCTAATTTTTAGGAGCGGGGACCCGCATGATTCTGGGCTCCCACAGAAAAGAGTGGCAATGATTGAAGAATGGTAATATTTAATGACTCCATTTAGGTATGGTTTGATATTAAAATGAGGGGCTCAAGTCTTTGATTTAGTTTGGGAAATGGGTTAGTGGGAAGTCATGACAAGATGCACAAAATTGTGTATATTTTATAGTCCCTTATGGGATTCTTTCCACTCAATCCAACTTATTAGTCAAATGGAGTTGGCTACTAATCAAACATAGCTAATTGGAGCGAGGGTGGGAGAGAGAGAGAGAGAGCACATAAAATATGACTCAACTTCACTTGTTTGCAATATATGAAATCCATTTCAGAGTCAACTATTTTATTTTAAAATATTTTATTTAGAAAATTAATTTTAAGTATTAAAGCATAAAAATGTGATATATATATATTTTTTAAATTTAACTTTCAAACAAAAACTTTTTACCTAAAACAAAGAAAGCATATGACATTATTGTCATTGCGAGGGCTCTGAATGAACGAACATATCGATACATAGTCAGTTTCTCTCAATTATGGATAGTTCTTTTATTGCATTTTTTCAGACAAAAATCAGTACAATATATTAATTTCTCCCGTTTTAGATAAAACATCCACTATTCTAGTTTGGTTCTTTCATTTAACGATATAAAAATGTCAATAATTTTCATAAACCTTTCAACTTTGCATTTCATTTTCATAGTTTATGTTTTTCTATTAATGAGAGTTTTGAATCCGTATTCTATGCCCTTAGAAATCCTAGTTTATATTAGTATTTTTTTTAAAAAAATTTTGTTCAATCGTTGATTCTACTTTTACAAACGGTTGTCAAAAAGGCCCATGGAGAAGCTCATTATAGTACTTGTATGCTTTTAGTCAGAATCTTATTAAAAATGGGAGAATATGGATTGGTTTCGATTAATAAGGAATTACTACCTCACGCAAAAAAGGAAGATAAAATCAAGTATACTTGTTATTTTATGCGTTAATATTTATATAAAATAAATATTTTTGATAGTATTGCTTGTAAGTAATAGAATTTAAACAAATATGTAGAGATTTTAATTTATTAAAAGTATTTTTATGGATAATACACAATAAATAAAATGTAAGAAATTTGATACCAAAAATAAATAAAATGTTAAAATCAAGAGCAAAATAAAAACCAATTTATATGCGGCGAAAATGATTAATAGCTTCTGCTATTAGTGATTGTGAGATTGTTATGATGATCAACCACAAAGAAAATGGGTAAATATGACATTGTATATTCAATATTTCAATACATTGATTTTTTAATTAATTATAAATCTAGATTTTCTTTCTTTAAATGATTTGTAATATCCTTTTTTGATACGTTAAATAATAAATAATCACATTTATAATAAGTTAACAAATATTTAATCTGATAAAATAATTTGTAATTCCATTTAAAATTGACTAATTGTTATCTAATCTATTTTTAATAAGTTAAATAATGGGAGGGGTAAACAAAAACCAATACAATAAAAACTTATACAAAAATCAAAACAAAACTAAAATCAATGTGAAAACCAAATATCACAATCAATTAAAAACAAAATAGTATCACCCAAGTAGATGGAAAATCAAAAAATCAAAAATCAAAAATCAAAAATCAAAAATCAAAAATCAAAAATCAAAAATCAAAAATCAAAAATCAAAAATCAAAAATCAAAATCAAAAATCAAAAATCAAAAATCAAAATCAAAAATCAAAAATCAAAAATCAAAAATCAAAAATCAAAAATCAAAAATCAAAAATCAAAAATCAAAAATCAAAAATCAAAAATCAAAAATCAAAAATCAAAAATCAAAAATCAAAAATCAAAAATCAAAAATCAAAAATCAAAAATCAAAAATCAAAAATCAAAAATCAAAAATCAAAAATCAAAAATCAAAAATCAAAAATCAAAAATCAAAAATCAAAAATCAAATCTTATATAATGGAAACCTAAAACAAATCTAGAAGATTATAATCTCACGAAGAAAGTTTAAAAGAGTCATCTTTAATCAATATGGTTAAGAAAACTGAAAAATCTAACTATGGTATGAGGAGCAAGGCGAGAAAAAAGATTTCTCTAGTGATGTCTCTACCTAATCAAAAGTTGCAGGAAGAAGACAATTATCTTTTGGTGTAGGGTCTCCATGCACGAGTAAGATAATTGAAATTAGCAAATAAAAATAAAAATTAAAGTGAAGTACACAAAACTCCTCCCTCCATCACGACAGCCATGCTAACTGACAAAACGTATGAACGAAGGGTGGAAATGAAATCAGCAAATGAAGATATGTTAAATCAATCACGAGCTCATGCATGTATCAATAAAATGCTCAAATTTAGAGATCTATATTAGCAAAAGGTCCTTCTCCCATCTATTAACAATATTGGTTTTTGTCAACTTAAATACATAATATCAAACTCTTCAAATTCTTGATCCAATTAGTTAGAGTTTTTAGCAAATGTTGTTGTGAAAAAGTCTTTAGTTAAAAGACTTATGCTAATATATATACTTATATCATAATACCTCTTATTATATTAATTATTACTAAGTATTATTATTAGTTAATGGTTAGAATACAAAACGTTTTCATGAAATCAAGAGTCATACTCTCACAATTGAGATTTAACAAAAGAGGGTGAGGTGACACAACCATAGTACTCCTCACCAACTGTAAATATATATATATATATATATATAGATAGAGAGAGAGAGAGAGAGAGAGACAATGAGATTTGTATAACTATGTCCAACTATAACATTACTAAGAAAGGAGTATTAAAGAACAAAAGTAGCTCAAAAGTTAGTTTCACTTACGATTCTGGAAAAATAATAAAAAACGGAGGTCATTGTACTTTTAATTTGACGATCATTTCAAGTATCAAAAGGTAAGTAAAACGTCAAACTACATCAACAAAGTCGATGAGCATTTCTTAAGCAATCTTCCACGAGAGTGCGGTGAAACAAGCATTGTAGGAGGTTCCGTGGTTAGCATTTTGAAGGCCACAAGCCAACTTATCTGAATAGATCAAAAACCTCTAGAGTTGAGGTTTGTGAATTTTTTGCATTTCATATCCATGATATGCATTTCATGTCCTTCGAGGACTTGGAAGCTTTCTTTTATTAAAATAAGTTAGATGGGATATAGAATGATGGGCTGGTTGTAGGACTTGGTTGAACCTCAAAGGGGAGTGCGGGGGCGTATCCCCCGCAGTACGAACTTTTGGATTTTGGGCAAGAAAGCAGTCGCGTTTTCTTTGTACAAGGTGACCGCGTTGCAAAGCGGTCGCGTGCTAGGTTAAGGTGATCGCGTTTCCAAGGAAGAAATCCGGACAATGTTTATGCCAAATGAGCGGTCGCGTTCAGTAGTGTAAGGTGATCGCGTTCATGCAGTAAGTTTGTTTTGTCCGTTTCTTCCTAGGTTGTTTTAGGGTTTGATATTTTATTCATATAAATAGTTGTGACCCTGGAACGTGTACAAAATTGACATAATAAAATTTCAAGACTCTGTTGGCTCCAATCTCTCTCTCTCTATTCTATGTGATTAATATTGCTATTACTCTGTGTTTATTTGCAAAGTCATCCGTTGTGTACAACAAAACTCTTTCCTTTGTCAACCGATGGAAGCCCACATACATTGGTTTGAAAACCAATATATACAGAATTTAACCATTCAAAATCAAACTTCTTTTTGTTTAAATAGCAGACAAAATTTAGACAATCTAGCTTGTAGTTGACTCAGTTGTATACTTGTATATGCTTCTATAAAACAATGAGGGGGAACAATCGCGACATTCGAAACTCCGAGAAATTATGGGCACTTAAACCACATTGTTAACGTACATTGAGCCTTGATTTGTTATAAACTATTTTCTCAGTTTCTGGGAAAGAGTCCTCTTTTGAATGTCAATTTTTTTTTTAATGAAAATGACACTTTTAGTAACTTATTAGTAATAAAATGACATTTTTATTCTTTAAGTTTTAAAAATTTATTATTGAAGTGAAACATCCCAAAATAGAATTATGAACTCTTTGACAGGATCGGAGGGAGTAATTTGCATAGCGATGGGTTGTTGATTTCAGTCAAACTTGCTAGATTTATAAAGATTACATTCATCAAGGTACATTGAAGATTGAAAAGGGCTCTTAATTAAGAAAAAAAAAACTTGGGCTCAAAGTCTTGACTAGGTGAGTAAAGGGGTGTGTTGAAGTTTTCTATGCAGATCCCTTGCCAAGAAAAAGTAAAGAAAAGAAAGTTTAGAAAGGTTTTGGCATGAACCACGAGGATAAGATGGAAGGAGAACTTTGCTAAATTACCTTTTGGCCTTAGTGGAAGGCAAAACAACAAGATAGAATACTAAGCAAAACCCACTAAAGTTTGTGGACCAAACTTCAATTCTCAGAAAACCACATACTTCTATGTTTTTTCTTTTGTTTTGTTTTGTGGTGATGTTGTTTTGTATGTTCTACTTTCTCTCTTCCACCCGAAAAAATCTAGTTTGAGAAGTATAATTATTAACCGATTACATCATTACAATATATAATATAAAAATGAGTCTCGTATAAGAACGTATTATAGATGTTAATTCATAAGACGGAGTTTCGTTTTCTCACTACTCAACCCACCAACATATAATGAATCGAATAATGAAGATCTGCCTTATAAAAAAATATACATATGACGGTCAAACTCAAGTTTTATTCATTTAATTATTTAGTATTTAATGTAATTAAAGGTCAGGGACTCAACTCACGTACTACATCGAGCATTTCGCTGGTTGGGAATCTAAGTTTCTAAGTCAAAATCTTTCCCATGTGCATTGCCTTTGCCTAGCTTGTACAAAATTCATGCCCCTAGCTATATAATATATATATAATATGTTTCTACTTCGAATGTAAAAGTTCCCTACTTAAAAAATGTAAATTCCCAAAAGACCAGGTGATACTGATACATGGAGTTTTTTTATTTTATTTTATTTAAGAAAAAAAAGATGTTGTTAGCAACAAGTTGCCACAACCCCACATTAGTTTTGAGGAAAAAATCACCGAAACTGATTCTGGAAATGACTTCCGGAAAATAACTTTTAGAAAATAAAAAGATTTTATTTTTAGATATTTGGTAATATTTTGAAAATTTGCAGAAAAACATATTCAGCTGTTTGACAAACATACATAAAATGTTATGGAAAGCAATTTATGAATAAGGTTAATTGCATAATTAATATGAAAAACGTTTTAAAAAAGAAAATAGATAATGTTTGGGATATTCCTAAATAATTTAGTTGACACTAATTTTAGAACGTAATAAGTACTTATTAAAATTATAATTTATAAATAGTGTACACAAATACAATAAAAAAACACAATTATAGTACTAAAAATTTTATTTGTTGAGTTTAATATTGTGTGTGTATATAAATATGTATAATTATGGAAAGGGAAAGGGGAGTTCGAACATTAGGAAAATAACTTACGGAAATTGAATCCATTTTCCTGAAGAAAAAAAAACTTCATTTTCCGTTGACTCGGATCTTTTTTTACGTTGACTACATTTTCAAACGGATACCAAACACCGAAAAATGAAGAAAAAAAATTCTGAAAATTATTTTTCGTAAAACAAACAGTGGCAAATTATTGTATTTTTCCTTTTTAAACAAGTATATTAACCATTTGTGAAGATTCTATCAATGCTCAAACTAGCTAGAAACCTTGTTTAGAGTAGCACCCATTAGATGATTATTTGTTCAAACTAAGCTTAAAAAATAACTTGTGCACAAGAAAGAACCTAGATGGTGAAGGAATATCAAGAGAGCGATCATAAAATAATTAAGAGAGAGAGAATATATATGACATGAAAAAGAAAGAAAAACGGTCCCCGACAAGCCATGAAGGAAGGCACAGGGAGAGAGCTGAATGACAAAGCAAACCAAACCAGTGTTTCCAAATCTATAATTAATTTTTTTTTTAAAGCTGATATATATTTCCTGCCTTCTTCTTCCCCATTTGCCTTGCTAGCATCTCCCAATCTTCACCACCATACAACATGCGGCATATACTCAAAACTTATCCTACCCTCTCTCCCTCTCTTGTTTGGTTATTAAGAGCGTCTACAGTCGTAACACCCTTTAAACACATCATTTTCTGTTCCATTTACACTTTTTGAACACTCTAAAAATAATTCCACTACAATCGTCACCCCTTATCCAACCCTCTTTAAAGTAAAAAAGAAAAAAAAATAACAAATAACAAATAAAGAACGACAGGAAGAGAAAGATAGATTCGTAGAGATAGAAAGAAAACAGAGGGGGGAAAAGGCGAGCCCTCCAAAGGATTACGACCTACTTTTTCTACACATACATATCATTTTACATGATGAATCGCTGGAATTGAAAGATCAGTGTGGGCGTCGTTTTCATCGGTCGGCCCAATTTCTCTTCTTTCTTTTTTATTTAAGATTCTGTAAGTGAGTGAGTGCTTTCTAAGAAGAGAAGAAATTGAAATACGAATACCGACAGATCGAAATTAAAAAACTCTAAACAGAGTTTTGCAGTGTGGGTTGAGAGTCCTAGCTTGTGAATTGAAAATTGAAAGTACCTTAAAAGTGTGGAACGAAGAGCAATCGACTTAAATCTGGTGTAGCCACGAAAAATTCTCCTCTACAGTGACCATTTTGGTTAGTCGGGGAAGAACTGGCGCCACAATTTAAGCGAGACGAGGAAAGAAAAAAACGATAGAGATGTACTGTTCCGCTACCTCACTCGCAACCTTAAGAGGTGGAGCTAGCAGATTTTGGAGGTAGGGGGTGTGTTTGAGAGTCCATTACAGTATCAAGGGCGTTAAAAAACTTTAAAGAGAGTTTTGGAGTGTGGGTAACAGCTCCCACTGTGGACGCTCTAAGTATTCCCTCTATTCCACTTAAAGAGTCTCCATTTGAAAAGTTGAATTATTACTGGATATATTAATATCATTAAAGTTAGTTATAATTACAAAAATAATTCAGCACAAAAAATGTGGTTACAACATAAGTGGAGAGTAAATATGAAATGTCATAAAATTGTAAACATAATTTTTAAAAGTAGACTCTTAGAGTGAAATATCCAAAAATAATATAGTTGACTTTTTATCTGGAACGGAAAGAGTACGTAGAAAGAAAATATATTATACCAAATTTCGTAAGAGCAGACGTCTTACCGATCATAATTCGTTAGATAAAGCCTCATTCTTTACAACTTAACTCATTAATATATGGTAAATCGAAATATATATGAAGATTCGTCTTACAGAAAATATCTAAAATACGACATATATATTTTTTAGTTTTTTGTCATTCAGTCAATGGGGAGCCGTAAAATCTCAAAATTTCAACTTTAAAACCTTTTAGGTCGTGTTTGCCATGGTGATTTAGTAGCTTGATTTAAGATAGCAGAATGTCTTTTTGTAACGATTAAAGAAAATAAAATAAGAAAGATACAATGAGAAAACACCCTCGGATGGTTGAGTGACATTAGAGTTCTCTCTCCTAATTCCTAACCGCTAACTCTGCTAACTCAGTCTATCATCTACTTTGGGGCCGTATGACTTACGACCGATATTTATTTTTAAATAATATGAGATACATATATTTGAAATTAATATAAGATACATTATTTAATTTTTTTAAAAAAAAACTAATATCACTTTTCTAACCAATGTGAAACGCTTCTTTTCTATTTGTAATAATGATAAACTTTTAAAACCAGCATTACTCTCTAATCAACGTGAAATACGTCTCCTCATTTGGTATAATAGTAAAAGCCATTTATCTTTAAAAAAAATATAACCAATATCTATTTCTAAACAATATGGATGCATTTCTTCTCTTATATTGATAATAAAAGTAAAAGTATTTTATCTAAAAACTTTTAAAATAACATCATTTTTTAACCAATATAGGATATCTTTTCTATTAGTAATAATAGTAAAAGTCTTTTATCTAAAATTAAAATTAACATTACTTTCTAACCAATGTGATATAGACATCTTCTATTGGTAATAAGGGTAGAAGTCTTATATCTAAAAACTTTGAAAACCAACATTATCATCTAACAAATGTATGATACATCACTTCTATTGATAATAATAGTATTTTTAAAATAAACATTAATTTCTAACCTAATATGTGATACATCTCTTCTATTGATAATAATAGTATAATATTTTGTAACCACTGTGAGATACATGCATCTATTCTATTTGTAATAAAAAGTCTTTAACCTAAAGACTTGTTAAACCAATATTTTTTTTAAAACAATGTGAGATACATTATCTTTTATTGGAAATAAGAGAAGTCTTTAATATAAAACTTTTAAAACTAACATATATTTCTAAACAATGTAAGATACTTATCTTCAATGGTGATAAAAGTAAAAATCTTTTATCAAAATACTTTCAAAACTACCATGAATTAATTTATAACCAATGTAAGATACATATTTTCTATTGGTAATATAAGTAGAGATGTATTTTATATTGGTTATAAATTGATTTTGGTTTTAAAAGTCGTTAAATTAAAAATCTAACATTTTATTACCAATAGAAAAGTTGTATCTAACATTGGTTTGAAATATAATGTTGATTATAAATTTTATATATATAAGACTTCTATTATTAACAATAGAAGAGATTAATATCTCATTATTATATTAATTATTAATACATATTATTAATAGGTAATCGTTGAGAAACAAAGAGTTACACATGAATGCTTGAGAATAATAATAGTATTATTGTTATAAAAAATAATAGTAATAATAATAAATAAAAAATAAAAATATTGTAAAATTCTTATAATTGTTATTCATAAATGAAAAGAAAAATAAATTTTCATCCAAATGAAAGCTTTTAACATAATTGCGTTAGTAACACCTTAAATTTTTGACTTTATTGTATTAAAATTTTATTTTGAAACTTTTAAAATCATTATTCGTTTTCTAACAATGTGAGATACTTATTTTCTATTTTTATTGGTAATAAAAGTTTAAAACTTTTATCTAAAGACTTTTAAAACAAACATTTCTTTCTAACTATGTGGTATATACATCTTTTCTATTGGTAATAATAGTATTTTTAAAACCAACACTAATTTATAACAAATGTGTGATGCATCCTTTTATAATAATAATAATAGTCTTTTATATAAAAACTTTTGTAATCAACATCTCTCTCTAAACAATGTGGGATACATCTCTTCTATTTGTTATAACATAAAAATAATAATAGTAGTAGTCTTTAATCTAAAGAGTTTTGGAACTAACATCTCTTTTAAACAATGTATGATACATCTCTTCTATTGATAATATAATTTAAAAAATTATCTAAAGATTTTTATAACTAATATCCATTTATAAATAATGTGGGATACATCTTTTTGTAACCAATGTAAGATACGTTATCTAAAAATATTTTAAACCAATATCAATTTCTTAACCGACGTGAAATACATCTTTTCTATTGGTACTAAGTCTTTTATAAGAAAAACTTTTAATATCTACATCACTCTCTAATCAACGTGGAATACACATCATCATTTGGTACTAATAGTAAAAGTTTTTTATCTAAAAAAAAATCTAAAACCAGGTTTCTTGACATTGTTGTCTTTTTCAATGAGTATTTATATGGTCTTAACCCGTTAGGAACACAATACATGTTATCTTCATCTACCAAGAATCAAAGTAGGAAAAAGTTAGTATTGATTAAACAAATAAGGAAAGATAAACTCATACTATAAAAGTATATATATAAGTCTTTTTATCTAAAGACTTTTAAAATCAACATATTTTTTTAACCAATGTAAGATATATCTCTTATAAGTCCATTTGGAAACGAAATAATGGTAGAGGGAGGTGAATAGCCTTTTAAAAAAACTTTAAGAGTCATTTTGAAAACTTTGAAAAGTTGCAGCTGATGTAAAATCAGCAGATAGCATCTGCTGAACGTAAAACAGTTTGGTTTGATTTTCTTTTTATCAATAAAGTATATGGAATGAATGGAATAACAAAGTATAAGACAAATAAGCAAATAATTCAAGAGTGTAACTGACTGACACTTAAGTAGATTGATACTGCTTAAGTGTGAGAAACAGTTCTATCAGCTGGAAGATGAAAGACATGATATTTTGAGTGATTTACAATGTAAAAATTGCTACGTCCACTACCAAGTTGGTCAAATTTGGATTTTGAAGTGCACTAAATATATTAAAATTCTAAGTGATCACTAATAGATTTGTATACAACAAAAACCAATGTTTGAGGAGTTTGATCAAGCAAAGATCAAACTCATGTAACAATAAAGTATTTTTTAAAATTAGGAAGAAGTAAGGAAAAATACAATGATTGTTTAAACAAGAACTAGAAAGGAATAAGAAGTAAAAGAACATCTTGTAATTGTTTGAGGATCGGAACATATCAAGAAAAGAATAACTTGAAGGAATATGTTGAGTGTCCAGTCTTGGGTTGAAACAGATCAAAGAAGGAATATCATGTGAGTAAATGAATGAAGTCTTCAACCCTTCTATCCTCTGTTCTTTAAATCTTCCACCATGAGAACTGGAACATTTCAAGGAAATAATTGCTTGAAGGGATATGAGAAATGTTTCGGTCTAGTTCTCATTTTTTTTCCATCTTTGCTCAAATGATTCTTATAGAGATCTTTGAAAAATAGTCGTTTGAAAGAGCATAGATGATCTTTAAAGAGTGATGATAAAATCTATCTTTTAATGCATAAAGATCTTGTAGAGGATTCTGAAACGTAAGATATCACCTAGTATAAAATCATAAATTTATAAATAGAGATTAGATATCTTCTTGTATAAAATAAGGGGAGTAAATATCTCTAGCATGTAATAAAGAAGGTGGTTTAGTTAGAAGATATGATACATTGTGAGATATTTAAAGCAATGATGAATTGTAGAGTATTTTAATGCAATGACAAAAAGTTTTATATTGAACAGTTTAATGTTTGAGATATGATGACAAAGAATTAAGTATGTGAGTGTGGCCGAAAGTGTTTTCCATATTTATTGTTTAAAACAGTGACTTACACATAGTATCAGCAGTTGCTTACTGCTGATGACTTAGCTACAGCAAACGAGTTTATCTTTTAACGAAAGATTATTTTAGCTAAGTGAATTAAGCTAAATGTGAGTGAAGGCCACACGTTTTTAAAGATACTGTTTTTGGAAACTTTTAACAAAATCTTGAAGACATTAAAGTCTTTATTATAATTTGTAGCACAGTATTCCAACAACGTACATTGTTCAGCAGATAGGGATTTAAGTATAGGAAAGTATAGCGGCCAAAACTAGCACTGAGATGTCAGCATCTGATAACTACTAAGCTTAAGCAGAAGGGGGTAAATTATTTAAGGAAAGTTGTTTAACTTAATCTACGTAAATATTGCTAAAGTGTATCTGACAACATTTGTATTCTTTTTGCTGAAGGGTTCAACCGATTGAACTTTAGACTTGCTAAAGTTTAACCAATTTGATTTTAGTTAACGACTAACTGATGTCTTAATATTAATCTAATCAAGCAAGATGTTACAATCACCTCCTATATTTTTCACTTAAAAACCTAAGAGACTAGAGTTGATTTCAATAAGTGAGATTCATTAAAACTTTCCTTGTTTTGTCTTAGAAGTTGTTTATGATCTTAAAGTCTTTTTAATGGTTTTAAATAATTCTTTAAACATTCATGTTTCAATATCTCTTTTATTGATAATAATAGTAATTTAAAACCAACATCAATTTATAAAAAATATGTGATATATCTTTTCTATTGCTAATAATAGTAAAAGTCTTTTATATAATCTAAAATCTAAAATAATTTAAAATCAACATCATTTTCTGACCAATGTGAAATATACAGCTTCTATTGGTAATAATAGTAGAAGTCTTTTATCAAAAGACTTTGAAAACCAACATCACTTTCTAACCAATGTATGATATATCTCTTCTATTGGTAATTAATAATAGTATTTTTAAAACCAATATTAATTTCTAACCAATGTGAGATACATCTCTTCTATTGGTAATAATAGTAGAATATTTTGTAACCAATATGATATACATCTTTTGTAAGGGAGAAAGTCTTTAGTCTAAAGACTTTTAAATCTAATTTTTCTTTTTAAACAATTTGTTATACATATCTTTTATTAGTAATAATATAAAATAATTTAAAATTGATATCATTTTCTAACCAATGTGAGATATACATCTTCTTTTGATAATAATGGTAGAAGTCTTTTATCAAAAGATTTTGAAAACCAACATCACTTTCTAACCAATGAATGATACATCTCTTATATTGGTAATGAATAATAATATTTTAAAATCAACATCAATTTATAACCAATGTGTGATACATCTCTTCTATTGTTAATAATAGTAGAATATTTTGTAACCAATGTGAGATATATCTATTGTAAGAGTTAAAGTCTTTAGTTTAAAGACTTTAAAATTCAACTTTAAAAAAAAACAATGTGAGATACATCACTTTTATTGGTAATAAGAGTAAAAGTCTTTTATATAATACTTTTAAAACTAACATCTTTTTCTGAAAAATGTAAAATATCTCTCTTCTATGGTGATAATTAGAAGTTTTTTTTTTTTATCAAAAAAACAATTTTAACCAACATCAATTTATAACCAATATGAAATACATTTCTACTTATATTACCATTATAAGAGATTATAGAAACTTGCATGTTTAAAAAGATTTACTTAAAATCATTATATTAAAACATGCTAGTTAATATTTGATTAAATCCTTAAGCTGTTTTCTTTAGACTTTATAGTAAGTCTAAATCTATATGTTGAACCTTCAGCAGATAGATACTCATTGTTATGTATACAACAGTTTCCTCCCAGACTTTGTTAAGCAGCCTTACTCAAATAAAATACTTTATCTGCTTAGACTTTGTCATCAGTAGCTCCCAGCTACTGATACCACAGTGCCAGCTAGCATTTGTTGATTGCTATCAGCTAATATGCCTTAATCAATTAAAACCTCTTCTGCTAAATACTGTACACTATTGGAATATTGCTTTAAAAATACGTAAGGCTTTAAGTCTTCAAACTTTTTGTTAAAAGGATTCCAAATAATATCATTTTGAACAGTTGGCCCTCACGTACAACTATTTAATCATTATCTGGCCATCATATTTCAAATATAAAACTATTCATATGAAGACTTTTATGTCTATATTAAATGTTCTTAAGTATATCATCTATAATACAATACAGCTCGGTCTCACACGCTCGCAATTGACAAAAGCTATTCAGAGGCTGAGATCAATTCGATCTTTTGTCGAGATCCTACAGTCATAACCGTTGCCCGAGTTCACATGTGTGAACGACAGTTGAGCAGTTGAGCAACTCCCCAATCCATTTCACTCTCTTCCTCTCTTCCTATTCCTATTACTACTCATACTCCTATTCTCAACTTCCTCTGACCCCAATACCTCCCAAACCCCTCAAACTTTACTTAATTTACTCAACAGCAATCTCAGCAACTTTTTGCCAAATCCATGTCTTCGGATATTTTGGGTATTATCATGGGTTTAGGGCATTTAAAGAAAGCTGACTTGGTTTTGAGTGTGTTTAATTGGGTTAGGAATTATCAAGATTCAAAAATTTCGTTGGATGGGTCTGTTGTAGCTGTAACTATTAGATTGCTATGTAGAGAGGGACGCGTTTCCGATGCCGGTTCTTTGCTCCACAATCTTGAAAAAGATGGTTTTTGTGTAAATGCGTATGCTTATATTTCATTGATATATGCTTACACGGCTTCCTGTTCTCCATCTCCAACCATCCTCCTCCTTCTCTCCTCTGTCCTGACGAACCTCTCTCATCTGTTCCGGTGAACCTCTCTCCTCTATCCCGGCGAATCACTTCATCCCTTCATCCTCTATTCCAGCCTCCTGTTCTCCATCGGCGTCCTCCTCCCTCTTTCCTCTGTTACTCGGCGAATTGATGAGATCATAACCGTTGAGTTATTGTAATAATTTTGGACGACTAAAATTGGATGCTTATGACTCTTAATTGTTGTCATATATTCTTATTTATGAATTTAAATAATTATTTTTAATGTTGTCTTATTTACAAAGTTAAGAAAAATACCAAAATTTTAAATTGAAAAATAGTCAATTTAAATCTATAGAAGTGACAATAATAATTTAAATTGAGTGTATAAAACATTCCTTCGGTTTTTTATGTTGTTAAGAAGGGTGGAGTCATCTTTTTTTGTTTAACCATTTTTTAAAAATATCTAAAACACAATTTATTGGGTTTTTCTTTAGGTGGTTTAGGTTTTAAAATGAGTATTAGCTTTTTTGAAATTTTTTTGGTTTAACTAAGAATATGTATAACCATTAATTGGGAATTCTTCCAATTTTTTATGTTGTTAAGACCACTCTAAAAGATAAACTATTTTTATTTTATTTTTTAAAAAATAGTATAAGTAATAATACGTATAATTACTAATTTGGAATTCTTCCGATTTTTTATGTTGTTAATAATATGTATAAAATATAAAATACACTTTTCATTAAACAGATAGTCACTTTTTTATACCAATATAAAAAAGAGATATTAATTGTTTAGTATCTATCTTCTACACTAAATCTATAATAATACTAAAAAGGTCACGCGGTTAAAAAAATTAATACCCTTGGTGTCTATGTTAAAAAACAAGTTTGTATTTTAACGAAAGATTATTAATTATATAAGGGCAAAGCTGGTTGTCCTCCTCAAATTTGTAATTTTATTTCTATTAATAAAATCTAACAAGGTACCGCCTCTATTTCCTTAAAAAAAAAATTACAAATAAACCAAATCTAACAAGGTACCGCATCTGTTTTCTTAAAAAAATTACAAATAAAAGTTTTAATTTTTTCCTCCATTGTTGAATGATCATAATGTTTTAATTGATTACCGAGAGGTCTTCATTTTCAATTTGTTATTTTAGACTTTTTTGAAACATGATTAAAACATATATTGATTTATTTAAATATTGACACCCTTCAATATTAACATCCTCCCCTACTTGCGCCGTGCCACGGGCACGGGCACAAAGACTAATATCTTCTAAAGCTAACCACTATATTTATTATCTTATACTATGAGATATCATCAAAAATCTTCTACAAGATCTCTGTGTATTAAATGATATATTTCTTCATCATTCTTTGAAAGTTCATCCATTCTCTTTCAAACGGTTATTATTCAAGATCTCTATCAGTAATCTTTGAAACAAGGATTGAAGAACAATAATTGGAAGATATATACAGATAGAAGATAGAGTGGGTGAATTATCATTCTTTACTCATATGATATTCTTTCTTTGATCTGCTTCAATCTAGGATTGGACACTAAACATATTTCTTTAAGTAAATTCTTTTCTTGATGTGTTCTAGTCCTCCGACATTTACTAGATATTCCTTAATATATTATTCTTCTCTAGTTATTGTTTAGACAGTCATTGTATTTCAATCCTTACTTCTTCCTATTTTTTAAGGAATACTTGATTGTTGTACGATTTTGATTATTCATTAATCATACTCTTCAAACACTGGTTTTTGTTGTACACTGATCCGTTAGTGATCACTTATAATTTCAATATATTTAGTGCACTTCAAAGTTTGTCCAACTTGGTAGTAGACGTAGCAGTTTATACTGTAAACCACTTCAAATACTTTGTCTTATATCTTCTAGTTGATAAAGTTATTTCTAACACTTAAGTAGCTTCCATCTACTTAAGTGTCAGCTAATTACATTCTTAAATCATTTACTCAGTTGTTTTATATTTTGTTTTCTAGTTCATTTCTTTTATTAGTAATCTGCTTAATTAAAACCTTACTACTTAAACTTGTGTCAACAAGCTGACACATAATATTTTGTTCATTAGCTGATAAAGAGTTTTTATATATGCTGATAACTTACCCTTTCTACTGTCAGTTTTGAAGGTTTTTAAAATAACCCATATTTTTTTTAAAATGCTATTCACCCCCCTCTAACTTAATTTCGTTGTCTACTGGATTTACAGAGATCTTTCTTACATTGGTTATAAATTGATATTAGTTTTAAAAATCATTAGACGAAAAACCTCACATTTTATTACCGATAGAAGTGTTGTATTCATATTTTATTATTAATAGAAGAGTTTTATCTCACATTGGTTAGAAGTAGTGTTAATTGTAAAAGTTTTTAAATATAAGACTTTTATTATTGACAATATAAGAGGTTATATATAATAATATTAATACCCCTTATCATATTAATTATTATTATATATTATTATTAGTTAATGATTAGAAAATCAAGAATTTTTAAAGCCTAAAATGAATGCTTTACAATGAATCATCAAAAGATAAGAAGGTGGCACAATTATATATATATATATATATATATATATATAGAGAGAGAGAGAGAGAGAGAGAGATTTTTGTTATAGAAGTGTGCTCACCATACTTTTTACTCTAGGCATACCAAGTGGAGAATTAGATTATAAATTCTTGAGAGAGAGATTTTTTTTGTTATAGAAGTGTGCTCACCGTACTTTACTCTAGACATACCAAGTGGAGTATTAGATTATAAATTCTTGGGAGAGATTTTTTTGTATAGAAGTGTGATCACCATACTTTTACTCTAGACATACCAA
Organism: Codonopsis lanceolata; assembly: GCA_013146195.2. Classification (NCBI taxonomy): domain Eukaryota; kingdom Viridiplantae; phylum Streptophyta; class Magnoliopsida; order Asterales; family Campanulaceae; genus Codonopsis; species Codonopsis lanceolata. The sequence continues at coordinate 4,710,848 of CM028379.1, forward strand.
GTGGAGTATTCGATTATAAATTCTTGATCTAGGAAGGTAGAGTAGATTGATCCATGATTGAAAAGTAAAGATTATTGTATATCAATCATAAATAAATCAAGTACATAAAATAATGATGATTGCCAATCTAAGCACTCTCTAAAAGAGTCTCAATTTTCATATTCTTAATACAATTTTTTAATCGGGTTTTACTAGCATTTATATATTTTTATCTTCTTACCCACTTAAGAATATATCTTTTCATTGTATAAGTTTCTTACACAACTTCTTATACAAAAAAAATATTAAATTTAACACTATCTAAATAAAAACAAAACCCCCCACCCCCACACACAAATGTCAAAAAGGACGGCTGTCTCCTCACTCTCTTTCCTCCCCCAACTTCTTATTTAAGAAGTTAAAACTCTCCCTCTCTCCTAGGTGGAAAAAAAAATCTTAATGACCACTATACACAAATTTCAAAGTATTAAGAAGTTGGAAAAAACCACAATGGAGATGCTCTTAGTACATACCTAAGAATTTGCTATTGAAATCCCCTAAAAGAAATATGCATTCATTTAAAATATAAAGAATATTTTAGAATCTTTAAAAATATTCAAATATTGATTTTAATTAACTTGTTAAGCATGCAATTAATTGAAACGTACTCTTGTGAGGGCTCGTTTGTTGTGGCTGATGGCTTATGACTTATGGCTGATAGCTTAAGCTGATGGCTGAATGACTTTTACCGATTGCATGATAGAATGTTTGTTCTGAGATGTTGAAAAATTCTGTTTATGAGTTGTTATATTTTTTTGTTTAAAAAAAAAACTTCAAAATTAGTATTCATATTTTTATGTATATTTCATAAAAGGATGAAATGAGGATAATCAAATATTTATTAATAAATAGTTGTCTTCATCTTTAAAAAAAAAACCAAAAAAGCCCAAAATTTTGGCTTTTTGGTTTTGGCTTTTCCATGCATAAAGGGTGTTGTCCTTTGCTTATAATGAAACAAACACTCTAAATATTGAACTTCAATTTAAAACCAAAAGTCACTCCAAATAAGTTGCAACAAACGAGCAATGAATAACTCACAATGTTGGGTTTGGTCTCCATTTTGGTGAGGCTTCGATCCGAACAGCACAACTATGGGCTATTTGGATTTTGGACGGGTCTTGTGGTGGCGTGGCAAAGAGGCTGCTACAAACGATTCATTAATTTAGAATCAGACTTCATAGATGCAGTTGAATGAAACAAGATACAGGTTGTAATGTCATCTCTAAAATTCACAATTGATATACTCTCTCCGTCCCTAAATTATCGTCCTCCTTTCTTTTTTCGTCCGTCCCAAAATAATTGTTTACTTTGAAACTTACATTTTTAGAACATCACTTTTACCACTTTACCCTTACTTTTTCACCCTACTTTAATTATGGGCCACATACACATGGGCTTTAAAGGAAACTACACATTAAACCAATATTAATAATTCAGTCAAATAATTTTTCTTAAACGATGCGCCAGATCAACCAGAACAATAAATTAGGGACGGAGGGAGTATTATGAATTCCGCGGGAGGCCAAAGAAGTCACGGATAAGCTAGCAAAAGAATGGAGAACCAAAGTGAACTTTTTTCCTTTTTATTTTTCTAATCTTCTTAATTATGGAAACATACCTTAATATATATTTCATTTTTAGTTCCTTAATATTTTCAATTTAGGATTGCTACCATAAGTATACATCATTAACATGTACTCCTACCAACAACTCATTGCCTTATAAATTTTAAATTTTGAATTATTTAAAATTATATATTTATTTTCTTTAAATTTTAAATTTGTAAGAAAATACATGTAATTATATTAGAAATTGTTTCTGAACATAATAAATTATTTAGAAAGATAAAACTTACTGTATATACTAACCATGAAATAGCATAAAATAAATTAGGAAAAAGTATAAAATTGGATGGATATTATATTCATCATGTAAAATAAAATAGCTTGTGTGGCAATAGCATAAAAGTGACGGTGAGAGAATGATTGACTTGTATTTATTGTTTTGTAGTATCGAGGGGAGGAAGGTGATTTAATCGAGGGAGGGCGAGGGCGATGGCGGTAAATGTATAGTAGTTGTCGTGGGGATTTGACAGATCTCTGCAAATTCTTAAGTCTTAACCCCCTCACGTTGATTCCCCTTTAAAATAAAGATTAGATTATAATCAAGTACGGAGTATATTTTAACTAGATATGATATTACAGGCTAGAGTTTGTAGTATTATTACAAGTTTTAGTATTAGTATCGTTTGATTAAATCTATTTAGATTTTTACACTGTTAGATCAAAAATATTTTTTTCAAGTAATGATATAGACATTCCAAATCACTACCAACTTAATTATCCAACTACTCTAACACTAAAGCTCGTATTAATATCACAAGCTCTAGCTCGTAATATCATTTCTCTATTTTAATATGGATTATGAACCAATCATGAATTATATACTCCATCCTTCCCAAAATTATTACTCTCCGTCTCTAAATTATCGTCCTCCTTTCTTTTTTCGTCCGTCCCACAATAATTGTTCAGTTTGAAACTTACCTTTCTAAAATATCAATTTTATCACTTTACTCTTATTTTTTCACCCTACTTTAATTATGGGCCACATACACATGGGCTTTAAAGGAAACTACATATTAAACCAATATAAATAATCAAGTCAATTGTTTTTTCTTAATCCGTACGCCGAGTCAACTAGGACGATAATTTAGGGACGGAGGGAGTACTTCGCATCTTGTTTTTTTTTATTCATCCGTCTCAAAATAATTATCTTATTTTAAAAAAAATTGTTTAAGATAATATTTTTATCACTTTACATTTACTTTTTAATCATATTTTAATTATGGATTACATACACATATGAATTTTAAAATAAGTTATTAATCAAACTAATATTAATAATCCCAGAACCGGCCCTCCCACAAGCCCATTGAGGCATTGGCCTAGGGCCCCCAAAAATTTCCCTTTTATTTGGGCCCCATAATTTCCTTAAAAAACTGCCTTTTATTTATTTAAAAAAAAAATCTAGCCCTAATCTAAACCGCCGACAGAGACAGCGCAAACAGCAAACTCCTCGACCCTCGTCTTGTCGTCTCCTCCTTCCTCTCTGAAGTCCGAACGAACGCATCGCGCCCGGCCGAGTCGCCTCGAGTCCTCGATCGTCCGACGTCCCCACCGAAATTGAATTGCCGAATAATTGGAATCTCACTCTCGGTAAGTTACTAATCGAAATTTGAATATTTCGATGAATCTTAATCGTAATAATTAGAAACAATGAAACTTAATTCAAATTTGATGAATCGATATTTCGATCGAATAATCGAAATTGAATGAGATAAGTGAATGAATGAATTATTATTATGATTTATGAATATAATGAATCATGAATTGAATGCTTCATGCCCGAATCAAGAGTGAACTGTGAAGACTTGTGGGACTTTGGGAGGGCCGGCCTGCTCGGGTTCACCCATTGTGAGATGACTTGTAGATAGATGACTATTGTATTGGCTAAAGGGACTAGATTGAAAACTCTCTTGGAATTCCCGAAAGAAATGTCGAGGAGAGCTAGAGACAACCTGTAGGGGATTGTCACAACCGAGACCATCACCGCTTGATAAAAGTCCTAGGTGAAGAACTAAGGTCCACTCTTCTGCACGTCCACTCAATATTTTATAATTTCTCAAGAACTAAGGTCCACTCTACGTAATGTCCTTTGAGTTTCTATTGAAAAAGGAATCGTACAGTGTAAACCAAGAAATGGTCCTGAAAATGGATAAGTTAAACCTTGCATGAATTTTTAAATGGGGGCATCTGACCTTAAAAAATATGGTTTATAAAAAAAAGTTAATGAAAGATAATTGAAGAAGAAAATGACATTTGCCCCAATTTTTGGGCATTTAATGATTTAAGTTATTAAATATGTGAAAATGACATTTGCTCCAATTATATTTTATGTTTGTTTGATTGTTTTTTAGTTATTCAAAAAATAGATTTTTTTTTTTTTTTTGCTACATAGGAAGGCCCCGTTCAAGATGATCGGCCTTAGGCCCTTAATTTTACAGGGCCGGCCCTGAATAATCCAATCAAATATATTTTCTTAAATTGTATGTCAAGTCATCTCAAACAATAATTTTGAAACGGAGAAAGTAAGACTTTGATACACGGAAGGTACACTTTATGGTATCAGAGATTTGAACTCATTATTAGAACTGCACCTTTAACTAATAAGAATATCAAGTGCAACGATGATATCGCATGATTGGGAGGGATATCTATTCAATTTGAATAGGTAGGTCATTAAATCAAATTGAATTGAGGTAAGACCATGGACAATGTTAAAATAAAAAATGAATCAAAGCAAATTATAGCTTATAATGATGAATCTAAAGTGTATCTAATTTAATTTAAATTTGATTTGGCTTGATTCGGATCAATATAGGCTACAAATCAAAACCAAATCAAATTAAATCAAACCAACCAACTGCATCATGAAACTATACCGTTTTGACCTTTGAAGACACAAAACGATATCGTTTATACCATCAAAATTCAACAACAAAAAAAAAAAAGGCTAAGTGGCCGACAACCACTGTGGGCGGCTGCCCTGTCCTTTTCATACCCCCTTTCCACATGACACTTTCCTATTGGACCAAATTTCTTTTTCACCTCGTTTTTCTTGGCCAATTTTCGGCTAAAAAATTATTATTTTAAATATTTTTTTTGTATTAAAGCACATATTTTTATCTATAAATAGAGACTTGGTTTGTTTCATTTGGATATCATAAATATTTTCTATGATTTTTTCAAGTTTTTAGTCATTTTTTTGAAAAAAAAAAATTAAAATTAATGGAGATAAAGATAGTGGGTATGAAAAAGTATTGGATTCTGTTAGGGGTGAGCTTGGTCCGGTTCGGTCCACTTTTTTGGAAAAAATGAGAAAATCGAGACCAGACCAATAGTTCGATTTTCGAAAATTTTAGAATCAGGACCAACCCAATAAGTTTGAGAACCAATACATTGGTCTGATCCAGAACCAATCAAAGACGTACGAGAACCAGGACCGGACTTATGCAATGGTTAAGTATACTCATAGTCATATTTCACTGCATTTAACAATTTTCAGATTCCATCTACAAAAAACATGATTAAGATTTCATTTACCCGTAATTACAAATCTGATCTAAACCGATAAAAACGTGAGATTTTATTTAGTGGATAATACAAATATTATGATACGAGGGAATATATAAAGAATCACGGTAAAAGTATATACAAAAACAAAGGAGAAGGGATCTTTCAATCTTTTGGTATCTGCAGTCAACTCTCTCCATTTTTCGCACACACTCACACACATCCCAGTGAAAAAGGTAAGCTCTTTATTTGTTTAAGATACAGAATCAAAGATTAGATCCATATTCCAATCGTTGTGAGAATTGAGAGTGAAAGAGAGAGAGAAAGAAGCTAACCTTCAAGGGAATTCAAAGCCTGCTGCTATCGCTGCTAAAGTCGAACTCGAAGTCGCCGGCTGAATTCGAACTCGAAGTCACTGGCTGTCGCGATGGAATCGAAGTCGCAGGCTGCCGTCTGTGACTTTATGTTGCAGATCGATTGAATGGTTTCAATCTCTTGGTGACTTGGTCTCTTAGTCTCTCTCTTTTAATCGCTTTGGTCTTGAGGTAGGAAATGAAACGGCAACGCAAATAGGATTTAACTTTAGGATTAGGAAAATGAAGCAAGGTAATAATATTTATATTTATTATATACTATATTATATACATATATAATAAAATAATAATAAATAACATATTGGTCCGGTTCTGCCCGATTTTGAATTTTTTTGGTTCTGGAACCGGGACCAAACCAATTGTTCGGTTATGCGAAAATCCAGATTCAGGATCAAGCCAAAGTATTGGTCCGGTCCAATTTTGATTGGTCCGGTTCGGTTTTGAAAAATTCCTGCACCCCCTAGATTCTGTGCCACTATTATATGAGTTTTTTGGTTTTGAATCAAACTTGTATCATATAAATTATTTTATTAGTTTTCAATTAGGTTGTGTTTGATTTGGTATTTGATTTTGGTTCTTTGGTTTTAACATTGTCCATGCTCTAACAAAGTAGTTTGGTTTAGGTTTATAACTTACATAATCTTGTAAGGTTCGAGTTTTAGTAAAATCATGAAGTTTTGTTCGACCTGCGGCACACGTGGTCAAATTAAGTTGAATCAGGTTGAACTGAACAGCCAAGATGAATCACCGTGTTAAAACCTCAAATCTTGATTAGATCCGACCATTGATTATTAATGAAAGGGCAATATTTAATACACCATATATAAAATACTTAATACATCACTTTTTATTATAAACATATTATATTACTCTTGACAAAATTTAAAAAAAATAAAAAAGTAAACACTACACCGGACCAACACCGACCGTCCACCGGACAATCCCCACTGCCCACCGCATTGGATTATACTATAGCAAAAGCTAAGGTAATTATTTAGTATTGGGAGTATTTGTTTCTTTTGGTATACTATAGCAAAAGCTAAGGTAATTAATTAAAGTTGAATTGTCAAGGTTTGGTCCAGCTTGGTTTAAAAATGTAAACAGTTTAGTTCGACATTATATTTTCTGAACCAATGACAAGTGGTTCAGCTTATATTTTATTTCAAATCGAATTCAACCGAATAATTTACACCCTTAATTTGCATCAATATCCACAAACAATAATATAAATCAACTACCTTGTTGATGCGGAGAGTAAAGTTACTGATGTATAATTATATCAACAATTTTATTTTTACGCATTAGCAACATTTCTCTTTACATCAATAAGTTTGTCCATTTATTATAATTTGATTGGATAGTGATACAGCGTCATCAAAGTAAGATGATATTAACGTTGCATTCAATATTTACTCTCATAATATTTGACTTTGAGTATGTTTGACTTATTTCCTCGATTATTACTAAATTCTTATGTAAAACAATCTATTTAAAATTATATATAACTCTCTCCGTCCAAAAATTATTGTTATGTTTTTTTCTTTTTTATCTGTTCGGAAATAGTAATTGTTTTATTGCAAACTTTTTTTAGGACAACATTTTTTATCTTTATGTTTTGCATTCAACTTTAATTATAGGCTACATACACATGAATTTAAAAAAAAAACTACATATCAAATCAAAATTAATAATCTAGTTAATTATCTTTTCTTAATTTATGTGCCGGATTAAACATAATTTGGGACGGAGACAACAAAAAATTGTAATAATTACAAAAATATTTACACATAATCAAGATGCATAACACACACGAAAAGTGAAGAGATTGAAAAGTTATGAAATTATAAATATAGTTTTTCACAAAAAAATATTTTACAAAAATATCTAAAAATAGTATAATAAATATTACTTTCATTCTAGAAAAGAGTCTACTTTACTATTTTAAAATGTTTCACTTTAAGAGTTGAGTAGATCGCGAGTCCGTCTTAACTCTTATAAATCTTAAATTGAAAGATGAAGTCTCACTCTCTCACAACTCAACCCACTAACATACAGTAAGTCGGATCAAGAGGATTCTTCCTACATAAAAGACATGTAAGACTATCTTCTTTAAGTTTTTGCCATAAGAGTCCACTTTCAAAAATCATATCTACAATTTCTATAAAATTTCAACATTACACTTCACATTTTACATTAACATATTGATTATACTCAAGCATTATTGTAATTATAACAAATTTAATGCAAGTCATATATATGTTAATAATTAGATTTTTTAAACATGACCCGGGTGAAACAGATTAAGTATTTTACAACTACATGGCAATATTATCATCCTTTTTTTCCATTTTATTTATTGTTAATTAATACATTCGTTTTACATTGCTAAGTAAGGCTCCGTTTGTTTCATGGAAAATGATTTCTGGAAAATGAAAAAATTTCATTTTCAGGTGTTTGATAAATCTTTTCAAAATATGTCGGAAAACATTTTCAGATGCTTGGCAAATACACGAAAAATGCTACGGAAAGCAATATATGAATAAATACAAAAATATATTCTAATATTAATACACTTATTGAATATAAAATAATGTTGAAGTTTAAGTGAGCTGCTCGTCCCAATTAGGCCCAATCCAGGAGCCACGTGTCAGTCGTATATACCTTACGAGCAATCGAGCAACATGTCATGCGAGCAATCAGGTAAAATTCCGTTTTGGCCGAGATAAAAGCTCTCAATTATGCGAGCAATAGCGAAGAGCGGGCAACATTGCTCGATGTCACTGAACAAGTCACGAACAGTTGAGGGTGATATCACCCGGGCAAACCAGATACAGTTGAGGGTGGTTACACCCGAGCAATAATTCCTGCTATAAGCCATGTCAGTTTACAGAGGAGTTGATGCTCATTAATGGGTAGTTAAAGCCAATCATGGGCAGTTAATGTCAATCATGGGCAGTTAACACTGATCATGGGCAGTTATGCATGATAATGGGCAGTTATGCATCATAATGGGCAGTTATGCCTCCGGCACGTATAAAAACCTTGTCAAAATTCGGAGAAGGGTATGCGCAATCTATTTTCCCTAGCCTAAACTCTGTCAAATTGTGAACTCATTGTACTAATTCACACGCCGAGGGCTTTTGCAGGAGTGCCCCGCCCGATTCACTTTTCTTCTTTTTCATTGCAGAGTTGGGCTCAGAGAGTTTGGAAGCACGTTGAAAGCCAGGTGCTTGGATTGGGCTGTTTGAGTGGGTCTAAATCTTCTTGGACGCATCAGTTGGTTCCGTTGCCGGGAAACGAGTGTTTTAACGGCATTAAGAGTTTCGTTTAGTAAGATATTCATTGTTTTTCAAAGTTCTATCCATGGCGGAGAATGGCGTTAACGGTGGTAGTGGCAGCGCAGAGGAGGCACATCGTAACCACGCCTCAATCGCCGCTGAGTAATGTCCCTCCACTCCCATGATGCACGCCACCGTTGAATCGAGGCGCTGGGGTTGAATCGATGGCCGAAAAGCCGCTACCGGTTTAGCCCATGAATTTCGTGGAAGAAGCTTTACGCCAAAGAGCCATTTATCTCGGCCGATGCATCAACTCAACTTACAAATGATTGCTATGGGCAAACCACCATTGCCCATCGAAGTTGATCCACCGCCAACTCGTTGGCACCGGTCAGCCACATGCTTTCACGCACGGGAAATCCGATGCATCCTTTGGTTGTACATTCCCAACCACGCGAGCATGATTCTAAGCGTAATGATCGACCGTAGGGAAGTAAGGCCACCATAGTGGTTATCCCTAGTGTTCATTCGAGGTTGGGACCTCGAGTTGGCGAGGATTCACACGCCGCCGCCGCCACCTACACCGCAGGTCGCATGCACGTAGACGCCGTTCGCCCCTCACCACGGCGTTTCGTGCATATAGCCGCCGCCACGATCACCCAGGGTTCGTATGCTCTGAGACATAGGACTCCTCTCCTAGGCGGTCTCATCATTCGGCGGCTGGTTCACAACTGGGCACCTCAGGACAGTGGCGCAGCCGGGGGCTCCACAAGCCATCGCGGGCATGGGACCCCCAGCCCCTCCTCTCTCGCTGTAACCTCAGGGGTGGTTTGCCCGCAACCATTAATATGCAAGATTTTGAAGAGTTGAAACGCCGGATGGAGGCCTGGGAAAGGTAAAGCCCTCGATGGGAATTTTTGGGGACGCTCACAGTCTGCTAGCACCTTGGATCGAGAATGCTCCACCCAAACCCAAGGTTTGATTTTTCCAAACATCAAGGAATATACCGGCAAGACTAAAGCTAGAGATTGGTTGATGTCTTTCGAAGTCTCATCGGGTTGGTGACCTCGCACTAAGCATTAAAGATAAGAGCTTTTGTAGGGCCTTCAGTGCTTTGCCCGATGGGAGCATTGCCGCGACGCCGATCAACAATGGGTATTTGCGAACAAAGTTTTTGGCCGATTTGGGATCGCGGTTCATTAGCTAAGACAAGGGCCGACTTGTCAAGGTCAAGCAAGGTGCACATGAATCAACAAAGAAGCTATCTGGAGAGGTTTACCAAGGTCCTCGAGCAAGTTCCTGGGCTAACCGAGCAAGAGGTGACACTGTGTTTCGAGACGGGCTTGCTCGAAGGTGAAGGGGGTTTGCGATCAGAGTTGAGTATGCGTGAACCGAAGACGCAGTGCAGATGCTCATGCGAGCACAAGTGGTGCGCCGGTGAGACAAATAAGAAAGAAAAGAAGAAAGAAAGCCAAGTGAAGCTACCGAACTGTAAAGGAAGCGCCAGGCCGGAAGTGGTGGTTACAACAAAAGTAAGTCTCGGTATGATCGGCCAAAAGAGTTTCTTCGAGTTTGAGTCGGTTTGACCCCGCTCAATACCTTGCGCGAGGATATTATGTACGAGGTCGAAACGAAGCTTCCCAATCCACCTCGTATGAATCCAAATACTACCGGGAAAGTGACTGCATTTAAGAGGTGTGCTTACCATGATGATTGGCATACCATGAGGAATGTTGGCCGTTGAAAAAGGCTATCCGTAAATTGATCAATGAGGACGATTGGACCGTTTCAAATGCGAGATCTGAAACAGAGGAATGCTCCACGGCGAGAGGCTCCACCAATTAGGGGGTTATTAATGTCATAATGGACGAGGAACTCACCACTCCCCGACACGCTCGGCAAGCAAATCTATTCCTTGTCAAAAGTGGTAGATCGACCAACGACTTTGCAAGAGGGCGAACATCTGAGCCATACAAGGGCATTTTTACCCGCAGCTGAAGTTGGCGAGTAATGTTGCAAAGCGAAAGCCTTGATAGTTTCAAAGATTGGTCGATGGATGGGTTGTGCATGAATCTTGGTGGATACCTTGGTGCATGCCGATGTAATGTATTACTCTTGCTTTCAAGGGTTGGAGTTGAGCGATGATCGCTTAAAACCATACGCCGGCTTTGAGGTTTTACAAATCATAAGGTCCCAGTGAAGGGCACGCTTGAGTTGGAGGTATTCATTGGTGAGGACTTAGAACTGTGGTGAGAAGATTACCTTTATGGTAATCGACTTGAAGTCCCCATATAACATCATCTCGGGGCGCATCGAGCATGGCCAAATTTCGATGGTTGCATCAATCCCCCACCGTGAGAGCAAAATTTTATACGCACTAAGGGAGTGGGTGTATTATGAGTCACCAGCGGTCGGCCGGAGTATGTTAGGGATACTCAAAGGTAAGTTGACTTTGGAAGATGGCGAGCGTAGGTTACCATCGCACCAAAGAAACTTACGTGGACCGTAGGACCATCGCTTTTATGGCAAAATTTGAGATGGAAGGCCCATGCCGACATTGAAGTCGGGGAGCACAATCAAAATGTTGATGCGCATTCGGTCAATGCCCGAACAGGTTGCGCTTACGCTTTGCTTGCATCTGCATGTATCGGAAAGATTCGAAGCGAGCAGTAGGTCCGAAAGCAAAGTATTATAGTCCTTTGCCGACCGACGTGGGGATTAGAGGCACCAGCTGAGGTCAGACCTTGCCGAGGAATGTTTGCCAAGCTATGCTCGAGGAACCCAGAGGCTATGAGACGATCGCCTCGATAAGGTTGAGGATCGAAATGAGAAAGATGAAAAGGTGGAATGTGACACGCCCAAATGCGGATGAGCCGTAGTTCACCGCCAGACGAATCGAAGAGATAGTCATTAATCCGCACTATCCCGCGTAAGATTAAGATTGGAAGGGCTTTCGACACAGAGGCACGAGCAAGCCTAATTGCCAGCTTGCAGACGCTTGGATATATTTGCTTGGCGCACTGAGGACATGCAGGGGTGAGCGAGGATGTGGCCTTGCATCAATTGAATGTTGATCCGCTTACCGACCAATCCAAATACCACCGGTTTATTCGGTAGAAAAGGATCGTGCAATCAAGGAGGAAGTTGAGAAATTGCTCAAGGTCGATATTATCGAGGAGATCCATTATCCAACCCGGTTGGCTAATGTGTTATGGTAAAGAAATCGAATGGCAAGTGGCGGATGTGTGTCGATTTCACGGATTTGAACAAGGCTTGCCCGAAGATTGTTATCCTCCGCCGAGAATCGACAAGTTGGTCGACGCTATCGAGTTTCGAGCCTCTTAGTTTTATTGATGCTTACCTGGGTATCATCAAGTTAAGATGGCGGGTTCGACAAGGCTCTAATGTTCCGAGCAGCAGGGGGTTGTATTGTTACAAGATGATGCCTTTGGTTTGAAGAATGTCGGGCCACGATCAAAGGATGGTCAACAAGGTGTTTAGCTCGCAGATAGGAGAAATGTTGAAGCCTATATTGATGATATGGTGGTCAAAACCAAGGGACGCGAGCACAGAGGATTTGGGTGAAACCTTTGCTAATCTCAGGAGGAACAACATGAAGTTGAATCCGAGCAAGTGTGTGTTCGGAGTGAAAGCAGGCAAGTTCCTTGGGTTCATGGTAACTGAAAGGGGAATTGAGGCTAATCCTGAGAAGATAGAGGCATTAGTTACCATGAAACTTCCTCGTTGTGTTAAGGACGTGCAGAGGTTAAATGGCGGTGATCGCTTTAGGAAGGTTCATCTCGAGGCCAGTAGCGTTGCTTGCCCTTCTTCAAGGTTTTCGAGGTAATAAAGGATTTGAGTGGACTCCTGAATGCCGTAAGGCTTTCAAGGAATTGGTGAATATTTAGGAAGTCCACCCTTGTTGAGTAGCCCGATCTATGGAGAAAAATTGTATGTATATTGGCGCCTACCGAGCAGCGAGCCGCAGCAGCTTTGATTAGGGAAGAAGGCAATGTGCAAAAGCCTGCTTATTATGTATCCAAAGCCCTCACCGATGTAGAGGAAGATATTTTAACGTAGAAATTGGCTTACTCGCTTGTTGTTGCCGCCGAAACTTCGAGCTTATTTTTCTGCTCATTCAATTGTTGTATACACGGATTCGCCTTTGCGAAAGATTTTGCACAAGCCGGATACCTCGGGTCGGTTACTCACCTGGTCAATTGAGCTAACTGAGTTTGACATCGATTATCGCCCACGCGAGCATAAAGGCACAAGCTAGCGCGACTTTGTAAAATGAGACAAGCTTCAAGATCCTCCGAAGTAGAGAATAAACAAAGAAAGCAAAGGTGCATCTAAAGCCAAGACCTAATATTGTTGGGAGCTTCATGGATGGTTCAAGTACGGTTTGGGAGTGGGCCGGGCTGGTTAGTACCACCCAGCAAGACGTAATTTGAAAAGCATTGCTTAAATTCCCGCCCAAACAACCAGCCGAATATGAAGCTCTAATTGCCGCCTCGAGCTCGCAAGACATTGGGGTCCCGGCAAAGGGTTATATATCGTGATTCTCGGGTGGTGAATCAAGTCAAGGGCGACTACGGGTACATCATCCGATTTTGGTTCGTTATTGTGCAATGGTAAGGGAAATTTTAAAAGATTTCGACATCGGAGTTGGTAAGAATTGCTCGAGGACAATATGCGAAAGACATTTGTCGAAGATGGCGTAAGATGAAATCCGCCTCTGATCCCGAGTCATGATCGAGCATTGGAGGTTCCTCACATCGAGCAGGTGGTCATGGACATAGAGCCGGCTGCCAAATGTTGGATAGATGATCTTCGAGCTACATTGAGAGCGGGTGCCGCCTCGAAGACAAAAAGGAAGCCGGCCTGCTCAAAACGGTCATGCCGCTACATCATTTTAGACAACATTTTGTATCAAGATCTTATACACGACCTTTGTTGAGGTGTGTTCGCCCGCAGATGGTGGAAGGAATATTGGGTGAAGTGCATGAGGGCAAATGTGGAGGTCACCCGGCCACGATCGCTAATGAAAAGTGTTAGCAGGATTTTATTGGATAACTCTGGGCGAGATGCCGAGGTGTATGTTCTGCGGACAAGTGTCACTGCGGCGCAGATATTCCAAGGTTGCCATCTACCGAGCGTGCACGTTATTGCATCATGGCCGCTTGATATGTGGGGGAATAGATTTGATTGGACCTTTTCCCGTAGCTCGCTCAAAGTTCAAGACGCGGTAGTCGCGGTGGATTACTTTACGGTGGGTGGAGGCAAAACCATTGGCGACCATAAGTGAGGTCAACGCCATCGACTTCGACACGAGCAATATTTGGTGTCGGTTTACGCCCCGCGAAGCAATTGTGTCCGATCATGGGACCCCTTCTGACAAGTTTACAAAGGCGGCGAGCAAATGAGGGTGAAACATCAAGTACCATCCGTGGCATATCCCCTGCTGTAACAGCAAGTAAGCCGCGAATAAACAAATTTTGACGCTTTGAAGAGGAATTTGGAGGAAAAGGCCGAAGATGGGTGGACGAGCTACCTTCACTTTGTGGGCGTGAAGAACAACAAAGGAGGGGTCCAACCGGGAAACCGCATTTTCTTTAGCATATGGGTCCGATGCATGGCTCCTGTGGAAATGTACTTGCCCACTCATGGTTTTAAATTACAATGCCTGCTCTAATCACACCGAACAAACAGATGGATTTGTTGGAAGAAAAACGCCGGAAGCTAAATGAGGATGGCCAACTATATAACGAAAGAAAGGCTCACCACGATAAGCGAAGTTCGTGGTCGATCATTTGCCGGGATTGGGTCCTTCAGAAGATCGAGGCCACCGCCATCGAAATAATGGGGAAGTTGTCACAAACCGGAAGGCCCTTTCAAGTTTCGAGAATTGTTAAAGAGGGCACCTACATGTTGCGAATGAGGATGGTGATGAGTTAAAGCATCCATGGCATGCGGATCATTTGAAGAAATACTATTGTAATTGATTTACAATATGTAATTTTTGATTTTTTTCTTTTGTGGTAAATGGCAATAATGAGGCTCGCTGATTTTTCAACTTTATGTTTGAAAAATGGCTTTTTGAGTTGAATCTTTCAAGTCTTTGATCGAGCATAAAGATCTTTATGCTTGATCAAATTTGAAGAAATGTTTCCAGCTGATCGGTAGTTTTTATAGCGAGCATAAAGGGCTTTATGTTCAGAAAGAAGGGTATTCGAGTAAAAGCTAAGCTTAAATGTTGATCGCTTAGAGCGAGTAAAAGCTAAGCTAAATGTTGATCGCTTGAGCGAGTAAAAGCTAAGCAAATGATGATCGCTGAGAGCGAGTAAAAGATGACTTT
>CM028379.1:4726128-4770328 GCA_013146195.2 Codonopsis lanceolata
GAAGCTTATCTTTTAACGAAAGATTATTTTAGCTAAGTGAATTAAGCTAAATGTGAGTGAAGACCACACGTTTTTAAAGATACTGTTTTTGGAAACTTTTAACAAAATCTTGAAGACATTAAAGTCTTTATTATAATTTGTAGCACAGTATTCCAACAACGTACATTGTTCAGCAGATAGGGATTTAAGTATAGGAAAGTATAGCCAAAAACTAGCACGAGATGTCAAGATCGATAACTACTAAGCTTAAGCGTAGGGGGTAAATTATTTAAGGAAAGTTGTTTAACTTAATCTACGTAAATATTGCTAAAGTGTATCCGACAACATTTGTATTCTTTTGTCAAGGGTTCAACCGATTGAACTTTAGACTTGCTAAAGTTTAACCAATTTGATTTTAGTTAACTAACCGATGTCTTAATATTAATCTAATCAAGCAAGATGTTACAATCACCTCCTATATTTTTCACTTAAAAACCTAAGAGACTAGAGTTGATTTCAATAAGTGAGATTCATTAAAACTTTCCTTGTTTTGTCTTAGAAGTTGTTTATGATCTTAAAGTCTTTTTAATGGTTTTAAGTAATTCTTTAAACATTCATGTTTCAATATCTCTTTTATTGATAATAATAGTAATTTAAAACCAACATCAATTTATAAAAAATATGTGATATATCTTTTCTATTGCTAATAATAGTAAAAGTCTTTTATATAATCAAAAATCTAAAATAATTTAAAATCAACATCATTTTCTGACCAATGTGAAATATACAGCTTCTATTGGTAATAATAGTAGAAGTCTTTTATCAAAAGACTTTGAAAACCAACATCACTTTCTAACCAATGTATGATATATCTCTTCTATTGGTAATTAATAATAGTATTTTTAAAACCAATATTAATTTCTAACCAATGTGAGATACATCTTTTCTATTGGTAATAATAGTAGAATATTTTGTAACCAATATGATATACATCTTTTGTAAGGGTGAAAGTCTTTAGTCTAAAGACTTTTAAATCTAATTTTTCTTTTTAAACAATTTGTTATACATATCTTTTATTAGTAATAATATAAAATAATTTAAAATTGATATCATTTCCTAACCAATGTGAGATATACATCTTCTTTTGGTAATAATGGTAGAAGTCTTTTATCAAAAGATTTTGAAAACCAACATCATTTTCTAACCAATGAATGATACATCTCTTATATTGGTAATGAATAATAATATTTTAAAATCAATATCAATTTATAACCAATGTGTGATACATCTCTTCTATTGATAATAATAGTAGAATATTTTGTAACCAATGTGAGATATATCTATTGTAAGAGTTAAAGTCTTTAGTCTAAAGACTTTAAAATTCAACTTTTTTTAAAAAAAAACAATGTGAGATACATCACTTTTATTGGTAATAAGAGTAAAAGTCTTTTATATAAGACTTTTAAAACTAACATCTTTTTTCTAAAAAATGTAAAATATATCTCTTCTATGGTGATAATTAGAAGTTTTTTGTATAAAAAAAAAACAATTTTAACCAACATCAATTTATAACCAATATGAAATACATTTCTACTTATATTACCATTATAAGAGATTATAGAAACTTGCATGTTTAAAAAGATTTACTTAAAATCATTATATTAAAACATGCTAGTTAATATTTGATTAAATCCTTAAGTTGTTTTCTTTAGACTTTATAGCAAGTCTAAATCTATATGTTGAATCTTCAGCAGATAGATACTCATTGTTGTGTATACAACAGTTTCCTCCCAGACTTTGTTAAGCAGCCTTACTCAAATAAAATACTTTATCTGCTTAGACTTTGTCATCAGTAGCTCCCAACTACTGATACCACAGTGTCAGCTAGCATCCGTTGATAGCTATCAGCTAATATGCCTTAATCAATTAAAACCTCTTCTGCTAAATACTGTACACTATTGGAATATTGCTTTAAAAATACGTAAGGCTTTAAGTCTTCAAACTTTTGTTAAAAGGATTCCAAACAATATCATTTTGAACAGTTGGCCCTCACGTACAACTATTTAATCATTATCTGGCCATCATATTTCAAATATAAAACTATTCATATGAAGACTTTTATGTCTATATTAAATGTTCTTCAGTATATCATCTATAATGCAATACAGCTCGGTCTCGCATGCTCGCAATTGACAAAAGTTATTCGGAGGCTGAGATCAATTCTTTTGTCGAGATCCTACAGTCATAACCGTTGCCCGAGTTCACATGTGTGAACGACAGTTGATCGGTTGAGCAACTCTCCAATCCATTTCACTCTCTTCCTCTCTTCCTATTCCTATTACTACTCATACTCCTATTCTCAACTTCCTCTGACCCCAATACCTCCCAAACCCCTCAAACTTTACTTAATTTACTCAACAGCAATCTCAACAACTTTTTGCCAAATCCATGTCTTCGGATATTTTGGGTATTATCATGGGTTTAGGGCATTTAAAGAAAGCTGACTTGGTTTTGAGTGTGTTTAATAGGGTTAGGAATTATCAAGATTCAAAAATTTCGTTGGATGGGTCTGTTGTAGCTGTAACTATTAGATTGCTATGTAGAGAGGGACGCATTTCCGATGCCGGTTCTTTGCTCCACAATCTTGAAAAAGATGGTTTTTGTGTAGATGCTTATGCTTATATTTCATTGATATCTGCTTACACGGCTTCCTGTTCTCCATCTCCAACCATCCTCCTCCTTCTCTCCTCTGTCCCGGCGAACCTCTCTCATCTGTTCCGACGAACCTCTCTCCTCTGTCCCGGCGAATCACTTCATCCCTTCATCCTCTATTCCAGCCTCCTGTTCTCCATCGGCGTCCTCCTCCCTCTTTCCTCTGTTACTCGGCGAATTGATGAGATCATAACCGTTGAGTTATTGTAATAATTTTGGACGACTAAATTGGATGCTCATGACTCTTAATTGTTGTCATATATTCTTATTTAGGAATAAAAATAATTATTTTTAATGTTGTCTTATTTACAAAGTTAAGAAAAATACCAAAATTTTAAATTGAAAAATAGTCAATTTAAATCTATAGAAGTGACAATAATAATTTAAATTGATTGTATAAAACATTCCTTCGATTTTTTATGTTGTTAAGAAGGGTGGATTACTAATTTGGAATTCTTCTGATTTTTTATGTTGTTAATAATATGTATAAAATATAAAATACACTTTTCATTAAACAGATAGTCACTTTTTTATACCAATATAAAAAAGAGATATTAATTGTTTAGTGTCTATATTCCACACTAAATCTATAATAATACTAAAAAGGTCACGCGGTTAAAAAAATTAATACCCTTGGTGTCTATGTTAAAAAACAAGTTTGTATTTTAACGAAAGGTTATTGATTATATAAAAGCAAAACTGGTTGTCCTCCTCAAATTTGTAATTTTATTTCTATTAATAAAATCTAACAAGGTACCGCCTCTGTTTCCTTAAAAAAAATTACAAATAAACAAAATCTAACAAGGTACCGCATCTGTTTTCTTAAAAAAAATTACAAATAAAAGTTTTAATTTTTTCCTCCATTGTTGAATGATCATAATGTTTTAATTGATTACCAAGAGGTCTTCATTTTCAATTTGTTATTTTAGACTTTTTTGAAACATGATTAAAACATATATTGATTTATTTAAATATTGACACCCTTCAATATTGACATCCTCCTTCTAAAGCTAACCACTGCAAGCACAAAGATATTTATCTTCTAAAGCTAACCACTATATTTATTATCTTATACTATGAGATATCATCAAAAATCTTCTACAAGATCTCTGTGTATTAAATGATATATTTCTTCATCATTCTTTGAAAGTTCATCCATTCTCTTTCAAACGGTTATTATTCAAGATCTCTATCAGTAATCTTTGAAACAAGGATTGAAGAACAATAATTGGAAGATATATAAAGATAGAAGATAGATTGTGTGAATTATCATTCTTTACTCATATGATATTCTTTCTTTGATCTGCTTCAATCTAGGATTGGACACTAAACATATTTCTTTAAGTAAATTCTTTTCTTGATGTGTTCTAGTCCTCCAACATTTACTAGATATTCTTTCACATATTATTCTTCTCTAGTTATTGTTTAGACAGTCATTGTATTTCAATCCTTACTTCTTCCTATTTTTTAAGGAATACTTGATTGTTGTACGATTTTGATTATTCATTAATCATACTCCTCAAACACTGGTTTTTGTTGTACACTGATCCGTTAGTGATCACTTAGAATTTCAATATATTTAGTGCACTTCAATGTTTGTCCAACTTGGTAGTAGACGTAGCAGTTTATACTGTAAACCACTTCAAATACTTTGTCTTATATCTTCTAGCTGATAAAGTTATTTCTAACACTTAAGCAGCTTCCATCTACTTCAGTGTCAGCCAATTACATTATTGAATCATTTACTCAGTTGTTTTATATTTTGTTTTCTAGTTCATTTCTTTTATTAGTGATCTGCTTAATTAAAACCTTACTACTTAAACTTGTGTCAACAAGCTGACACATAATATTTTATTCATTAGCTGATAAAGAGTTTTTATATATGCTGATAACTTACCCTTTCTACTGTCAGTTTTGAAGGTTTTTAAAATAACCCATAATTTTTTTTTAAATGCTATTCCACCCCCCCCTCTAACTTAATTTCGTTGTCTACTGGATTTACAGAGATCTTTCTTACATTGGTTATAAATTGATATTAGTTTTAAAAATCATTAGACGAAAAACCTCACATTTTATTACCGATAGAAGTGTTATATTTATATTTTATTATTAATAGAAGAGTTTTATCTCATATTGGTTAGAAGTAATGTTAATTGTAAAAGTTTTTAAATATAAAACTTTTATTATTGACAATATAAGAGGTTATATATAATAATATTAATACCCCTTATCATATTAATGATTGTTATATATTATTATTAGTTAATGATTAAAAAATCCAGAATTTTTAAAGCCTAAAATGAATGCTTTACAATGAATTATCAAAAAATGAGAAGGTGGTACAATTATATATATATATATATATATATATATATATATATATATATATATATATATATAGAGAGAGAGAGAGAGAGAGAGAGATTTTTGTTATATAAGTGTGCTCACCATACTTTTACTCTAGGCATACCGAGTGGAGTATTAGATTATAAATTCTTGAGAGAGAGATTTTTTTGTTATAGACGTGTGCTCACCGTACTTTACTCTAGACATACCAAGTGGAGTATTAGATTATAAATTCTTGGGAGAGATTTTTTTGTATAGAAGTGTGATCACCATACTTTTACTCTAGACATACCAAGTGGAGTATTCGATTATAAATTCTTGATCTAGGAAGGTAGAGTAGATTGATCCATGATTGAAAAGTAAAGATTATTGTATATCAATCATAAATAAATCAAGTACATAAAATAATGATGATTGCCAATCTAAGCACTCTTTAAAAGAGTCTCAATTTTCATATTCTTAATATAATTTCTTAACTGGGTTTCAATGGCATTTCTATATTTTTATCTTCTTACCTGCTTAATAATATATCTTTTCATTGTATAAGTTTCTTACACAACTTTTTACACAAAAAAAATATTAAATTTAACACTATCTAAATAAAAACAAAACCCCCACCCCCCACACACACACACAAACACAAATATCAAAAAGGACGGTTGTCCCCTCACTCTCTTTCCTCCCCCAATTTCTTATTTAAGAAGTTAAAACTCTCCCTCTGTGGAAAAAAAAATCTTAATGACCACTATATACAAATTTCAAAGTACTAAGAAGTTGGAAAAAACAAAAATGGGGATGCTCTTAGTACATACCTAAGAATTTGCTATTGAAATCCCCTAAAAGAAATATGCATTCATTTAAAATATAAAGAATATTTTAGAGTCTTTAAAAATATTCAAATATTGATTTTAATTGGGGGAATTTCAAGTGGGTACAATTTTGAAAACATGTTTTCATCTAAAACCATCAATTTTTTAGACATTTCATGTAACTACAAATTGCTTGCCAAATGACAAAAATGTCATTAATGAAAACTCTGATGCCAAAAATCAATCGATGCCGGGCATCGAAATCCTTTGATGCCAAAATCAATCGATGCGGGCATCGAAATCAACTGATGCCGGCATCAGAAATCAACCTGATGCCAAAATCAATCAAAGCTACAGTGATCGATCTTCATCTCCCATCTTTCTCTCTCTTACGTCTAATTTTTCATAACCACCGGCCACCTTCAAACGACACCATCTCCATCTCGCCGTTCAATCAAAGCCCCACAATAGGACCCTCGCTTCTTCTCCGGCGAATCAACCCCGCATCCGACCACGTCTCACCGAATCCCTCCTCGCTCAAACCAGCCACCATCTCATCTTCCCCAAACCCGCCATCTCCTCTCATCTTCAAATGCATCTCCCCGATCTCGGTCTCGATTCCGGCCTCATTCTCCACGGGCCACCTCCAAACCCAACACCATCTCCATCTCCTTCGTTCAATCAAAGCCCCAACGTACAGCCGGACCCTCCTTCTTCTCCGGCGAATCAACCCCTTCATCCCCGCATCCAGGCTTACACGTATCCCTGCCCATCCGGCTGTTAGTTTGATTATTAACTATCGAGGAAGAAACAATGTCATATGATGACGTAGAGATTGAAGAATGGAGTGGAACGATGAACTACAGGCTTACACCTATCCCGCCCATGTGGAGACCTGTTTCAAATTAAGGTGTAAGGACCCAGTACAGAACTCAAAGTTGGATACGGCTTTCAGCCATATTCATATGGCTTGTTTTGATGTTAGGTGGAATGAATGATGCTGAACAATTTTAAAAAAGTCATAATCAAAGTATTTGAAGCTAAGATATTATATCAGAGTTCAAAGAAGAATATTGAACCTACAAAGCAACAGCCGGTAGCCTTCGATTTGTAAATCTCGCTGGGAAGATTGAATGGTGTTAATTGGGGGCAGTGATGTATTTTTACCCCAAAGATGTATCTAAAAGATATGTCTAAAAAATAACTGGATTGATTTGAAAACATGTTTTAAAAAATGTACCGGCTTGTAATTATTCCATTTTAATTAACTTGTTAAGCATGCAATTAATTGAAATGTACTCTTGTGAATAAGTCACAATGGTGGGTTTGGTCTCCATTTTGGAGAGGCTTCGATCCGAACAGCACAACTATGGGCTATTTGGACGGGTCTTGTGGTGGCGTGGCAAGGAGGGTGCTACAAACGATTCATTAATTTAGAATCAGACTTCATAGATGCAGTTAACGCAATAGAAGAAAGAATAAAACAATATACAGGTTGTAGGGTCATCTCTAAAATTCACAATTGATATAGTAGATTATTATGAATTCCGCCGGAGGCCAAGGAAGTCACGGATAAGCTAGTAAAAGAATGGAGAACCAAAGTGAACTTTTTTCCTTTTTATTTTTCTAATCTTCTTAATTATGGAAACATACCTTAATATATATTCCATTTTTAGTTCCTTAATATTTTCAATTTAGGATTGCTACCATAAGTATACATCATTAACATGTACTCCTACCAACAACTCATTAATTGCCTTATAAATTTTAAATTTTGAATTATTTAAAATTATATATTTATTTTCTTTTAAATTTTAAATTTGTAAGAAAATACATGTAATTATATTAGAAATTGTTTCTGAACATAATAAATTATTTAGAAAGATAAAACTTCTTGTATATACTAACCATGAAATAGCGAGTTAAAAATGGATTAGGCGTAGTCGGGCGCACTAGCGCCTAGTGGCTTAGGGGATTAGTCGAGGCGTGTCGGGGACTAGGCGGGGCCTAGGATTAAGACATAATTACCATTTTTTTGATAATTTACATCAAAGATCAAAGCGCATTGAATACAAATTTAATTTTTTATGTTTGTCGTTTTATCAAACACTTTCTATATTTGTAAAATGAGCAAAGTATACAAGCCCTACCATTAATCTCGATTCTCAACAACACAAAAGCGATAAGCAAGAGTTTAGAACTAAAAACAAACGAAGATATTACTCAGGTTCAGTCACCTTCCTCTCTTGCATTCAATTTTGATTCGTCCCTTTCGCCTGCGGGGTCGCGTATCATGAAATCGAAACTACAAAAATAAATTAAGGTCGGCGAGGTTTGGCGTAGCGTTGAAGCAGTCGATTAGGCGTAGTAAGAAAGTTGCGGCGGTAGAGAGGGGTCTAGCGCCTAGGCGGGGCCTAGACAGAGAGTTTTAGAACACTATGAAATAGCATAAAATAAATTAGGAAAAAGTCTAAAATTGGACGGATATTATATTCATCATGTAAAATAAAATAGCTTGTGTGGCAATAGCATAAAAGTGACGGTGAGAGAATGATTGACTTGTAAATGTATTGTTTTGTAGTATCGAGGGGAGGAAGGTGATTTAATCGAGGGAGGGCGATGGCGATGGCGGTAAATGTATTGTAGTTGTCGTGGGGATTTGACAGATATCTGCAAATTCCTAAGTCTTAACCCCCTCACGTGGATTCCCCTTTAAAATAAAGATTAGATTATAATCAAGTACGGAGTATATTTTAATATGGATTATGAACCAATAATGAATTATATACTTCGTATCTTGCTTTTTTTTTTTTTTTTTTTTTTATGTATTTCAAAATAATTATTTTATTTAAAAAGTTTTGTTTAGGATAATATTTTTATTATTTTGTACTTATTTTTTAATTATATTTTAATTATGAGTCATATGTATATATATGAGATTTAAAATAAATTATGCATCAAACTAATATTAATAATCTGATCAAATATATATTTTTAAACAATATGTCAAGTCATCTCAAACAATAATTTTGAAACGAAGAGAATAAGCCTTTGATACACAGAAGGTACACTTTATGGTATCAGAGATTTGGACTCATTATTAGAAGTGCACCTTTAACTAATAAGAATATCAAGTGCAACGATGATATCACATGATTGGGAGGGATATCTATTCAATTTGAATAGGTAGGTCGTTAAATCAAATTGAATTGAGGTAAGAGCATGGACAATGTTAAAATAAAAAATGAATCAAAGCAAATCTTATAATGATCTAATTTAATTTAAATTTGATTTCAATTTAATTTGATTTGATTCTTGATTCAGATCAATATATGCTACAAATCAAAATCAAATCAAATTAAATCAAACCAGCCAACTGTATCATGAAACTATACCGTTTTGACCTTTAAAGACACAAAACGATATCGTTTATACCATCAAAATTCAAAAAAAAAAAAAAAAGGCTAAGTGGCCGACAACCACTGTGGGCGGAAGCCCTGTCCTTTTCATACCCCCTTTCCAGATGACACTTTCCTATTGGGCCAAATTTCTTTTCCACCTCGTTTTTCTTGACCAATTTTCGGCTAATAAATTATTATTTTTAATTTTTTTCATGTATTAAAGCACACATTTTTACCTATAAATAGAGACTTGGTTGTTTCATTTGGATATCATATATATTTTCTATGATTTTTCAAGTTTTTAGTCATTTTTTGAAAAAAAATAAATTAATGGAGATAAAGATAGTGGGGTATGAAAAAGTATTGGATTCTGTTAGGGGTGAGCTTGGTCCCGTTCGGTCCACTTTTTTGGAAAAAATGAGAAAATCGGGACCAGACAAATAGTCCGATTTTCGAAAAATTTAGAATCAGGACCAACCTAATAAATTTGAGAACCAATACATTGGTTCGATCCAGAACCAATCAAAGACGTACGAGAACCAGGACCGGACTAATGCAATGATTAAGTATAATCATAGTCATATTTCACTGCATTTAACAATTTTCAGATTCCATCTACCAAAAACATGATTAAGATTTCATTTACCCATAATTACAGATCTGATCTAAATCGATAAAAACGTGAGATTTTATTTAGTGGATAATACAAATATTATGATACGAGGGAATATATCAACAATCACGGTAAAAGTATATACAAAAACAAAGGAGAAGGGATCTTTCAATCTTTTTGTCTCTGCAGTCAACTCTCTCCATTTTTCACACACACTCACACACATCCTAATGAAAAAGGTAAACTCTTTATTTGTTTAAGATACAGAATCAAAGATTAGATCCATATTCCAATCGTTGTGAGAATTACGAGTGAAAGAGAGAGAGAGAAATAAGCTAACCTTCAAGGGAATTCAAAGCCTGCTGCTGTCGCTGCTAAAGTCGAACTCGAAGTCGCCGGCTGAATTCGAACTCGAAGTCACTGGCTGTCGCGATGGAATCGAAGTCACATGCTGCCGTCTGTGACTTTATGTTGCAGATCGATTGAAGGGTTTCAATCTCTTGGTGACTTGGTCTCTCAGTCTCTCTCTTTTAATCGCTTTGGTCTTGAGGTAGGTAATGAAACGGCAACGCAAATAGGATTTAGATTTAGGATTAGGAAAATGAAATAAGGTAATAATATTTATATTTATATTTATTATATACTATATTATATACATATATAATTATATATAATAAAATAATAATAAATAACATATTGGTCCGGTTCGGTCCGGTTCTGTATTTTTTTGGTTCTGGAACCGGGACCAAACCATTTGTTTGGTTATGCGAAAATTCAGATTCAGGATCAAACCAAAGTATTGGTCCGGCCCAATTTTGATTGGTCCGGTTCGGTTTTGAAAAATTCCTGCACCCCCTAGATTATGTGCCACTGTTATATGAGTTTTTTGGTTTTAAATCAAACTTGTATCATATAAATTATTTTATTAGTTTTTAATTAGGTTGTGTTTGATTTTGTATTTGATTTTGGTTCTTTGGTTTTAACATTGTCCATGCTCTAACAAAGTAGTTTGGTTTAGGTTTATAACTTACATAATCTTGTAAGGTTCGAGTTTTAGTAAAATCATGAAGTTTTGTTCGACCTGCGGCACACGTGGTCAAATTAAGTTGAATCAGGTTGAACTGAACAGCCAAGCTGAATCACCGTGTTAAAACCTCAAATCTTGATTAGATCCGACCATTGATTATTAACAAGTTTGTCCATTTATTATAATTTGATTGGATAGTGATACAGCGTCATCAAAGTAAGATGATATTAACGTTGCATTCAATATTTACTCTCATAATATTTGACTTATTTCCTCGATTATTACTAAATTCTTACGTAAAACAATCTATTTAAAATTATATATAACTCTCTCCGTCCAAAAATTATTGTTATGTTTTTTCTTTTTTATCTGTTCGGAAATAGTAATTGTTTTATTGCAAACTTTTTTTAGGACAACATTTTTTATCTTTATTTTTTGCATTCTACTTTAATTATAGGCTACATACACATGGACTTTTTAAAAAAAAAAACTACATATCAAATCAAAATTAATAATCTAGTTAATTATCTTTTCTTAATTTATGTGTCGGATTAAACATAATTTGGGACGGAGACAACAAAAAATTGTAATAATTACAAAAATATTTACACATAATCAAGATGCATATCACACACGTAGAGGTGGCAAATGGGCGGACATGGGCGGGCGTGGGCGGGCCTAAATGGGCGGCGGGCTTAAATGGGCGGGCAAGTAAGTGTCCATTTAATAGTATGAGCATATATGGTATAAATGGGCGTAGGCGCCATTTACTCATTAACATGCACTTATCAAATAAATATAAAAATTACAAAAAATAAATTTTTTTACAAAAAATTATCAAAAGTTACAACTAACCATATATATATATATATATATATATATATATATATATATATATATATATATATATATATATATATATATATAATTACAATCACAATAATTGGAAAAGACCGACATATTGCTTGTGCTAAAATATATTTTTGTAATTAAGACTAACTCCAATTATATTAATATAACTTCTTATTAATTAACTTTTCAAGCGTGGGCGTTTAGGTGGAGCAGATGGAGTAGTTAGTATTAGAGTTCTATGTTCTCTTCTCTTTAACACATATGACACTAATAAAAGGAAAATGAAAGGGATCTAATAAAATGTGACAAATGAACTAAGAACGGAAGTAGTAGTTTGTGAAGAAAATAACTTTTCTTCGAAATTGCATTTTAATTTTTACTAATAGTTTTATGTATTAGTATGTAAAAATGTATTTTTGTTGTTGTAATTCTCAATTCAATCTTCTATTTTGTGGTTAGATTTTAATTTCATTTGAAGCCCAATAGACAAACACAGTGGAAACATGACAAAAAAACAATAACTAAGCTAACGTGTACAAATCTATATGAAAGGTTCGAGCAAATAAGAATGTCGCATGTTGCACTCACAAATCCGTATGAATCTATTTATAGTGTAACATGGACGGATATTCTGAGTTATAAAAATTGAACAATTTGGGAGTGATGTTGTGTTTCATTTAAAGTACAGAGTCATAGAATAACATTCCATGTTTTGCTTTGCAATTTTGGGGTGGGGTGGCGGTTGGAAGGGCGGGTGTACTTATATATATATATATATATATATATATATATATATATATATATATATATATATATATATATATATATATATATATATATATATATATATATATGTGTGTGTGTGTGTGTGTGTGTGTGGGTGGTTGGTTGGAAGAGTGGGTGTACAATATAAATATATTAATTATATTAAATGTCATTATTAATCTTAAGTATTTTATAATTATGTATGTAATTGATAAAACAAAATTAGAAGAGAAAGTTAATGAGTTTTAGTATGGGTGCCCAGTGGCGCCATTTTCATCATAATCAATGTGCCCCAGTGAAGCGTCTTGAATTGTACTTAACATTTTGTGTCTATGCACATACCCATTATTTATTGGGCGGTCTGGACGGGCAAATGGGCACGGGCAAAAATTGCCACCTCTACACACACGGAAAGTGGAGATTGAAAAGTTATGAAATTATAAATATAGTTTTTCACAAAAAAATATTTTACAAAAATATCTAAAAATAGTATACTAAATACTACTTTCATTCTAGAAAAGAGTCTATTTACTATTTTAAAATGTTTCACTTTAATAGCTGAGTAAGTCCCGAGTCCGTCTTAACTCTTATAGATCTTAAATTGAAAAATGAAGCTTCACTCTCTCACAACTCAACCCATCAACATACAATGAGTCGGGTTAAGGGGATTCTTCCTACATAAAAGACATGTAAGACTGTCTTCTTTAAATTTTTGCCTTAAGAGTCCATTTTCAAAAATCATATCTACAATTTCTATAAAATTTCAACATTATACTTCACATTTGACATTAACATATTGATTATGCTCAAGCATTATTGTAATTATAACAAATTTAATGCAACTTATATATATGTTAATAATTAGATTTTTTAAACATGGCCCGGGTGAAACAGATGAAATATTTTACAACTACATGGCAATATTATCATCCTTTTTTTCCATTTTATTTATTGTTAATTAATACATTCGTTTTACATTACTAAAGTAAGGCTTCGTTTGTTTCACGGAAAATGATTTCTGGAAAATGAAAATATTTCATTTTCAGGTGTTTGGTAAATCTTTTGAAAATATGTCGGAAAACATTTTAGGATGTTTGGCAAATACACGGAAAATGCTACGGAAATCAATATATGAATAAAAAAATATATTCTAATATTAATACACTTATTGAATATAAAATAGTGTTAAAGTTTAAGTAATTTTCTTTTAATATCCTTAATTTATCATTAATGATGTTTATCATTAATGATGTCAAATCAATAAGATTTATCTTTTTTCAAACTCACAAATATTTTTTTTATAACTGATATGAAAAATTGTTCTAAAAAATAAAATAAATAATGTTTGAGACTTCTTTAAATAATAATATAATATAGTGGATACTAATTTTAGGACGTAGTGAATATTTCTTAAAATTATAATTTATAAGTAATGTGCACAAACTCCATTTATATTTCTAAACAATTTATTTGTTGAGTGAAATATTGTGCGTGTACGTAAATATGTGTAATTTTGGAAGGGCGCGGAGGGATGCTCGAACATTCGGAAAATGACTTACGGAAAATAAATTTGTAAGTCATTTTCTGAAAAAAGAAAGCTTTATTTTTCGTTGACTCGAAAAAGCTTTTACGTTTACTACATTTTCCCAAGGTTACCTAACATCAAAAAATAAGGAAAATATTTTTTGAAAGTCATTTTCTGTAAAACAAATGGAGCCTAGGTGTTAAAAATTTAGGGGAAACTAAATGATGTTTCTTTAAAGAAAATTCTAATAAAATGCGAAAAATTAAGGTTCTTTTCGAATCTAAAATAGAAATTGACCATTTTTATATCTATTCTTTTATGTGCATACTTCTTTTACATTTTATGATGACACAAGATAATTTTTAATACTAATGCATGATATCTTTTCGCATAAAAATTAATTTCATATTTATCACATTTTTTTCGATAATCATGAATGCTAAAAAGAACGCACTCCAAGAAAATTTTCACTATAGGATTTACAATAATGACTAGAATTCACAGCCATAATTACACAAATGAAATACTTTCCAAACGAATGATGTTCGTATAGTACAAAGCCAACGAAGTGGTTCTTGACTATCGTTGACCAATGACCATTGACGTGGTGCTCCAAATTTATGGAAGGCTATGAAATTAATGACATGTAAAAACTATTTTAGCTATTAAATTAAACCATAAAAAAATTTAGCTTAGTCTTTGAATCTTGTAAAAGTTGCTCTTATCAAAGTTTATCAAAATTATGAAATGTGGTTTTACATATAGTATGTGAGATAGATCCTTAACACAACTCACTGTGTACTGATAGGATTGAGTTGTAAGAGAATAATGTTTTGTCTTATAAATTACTCCAAATATATTTATCGTTAGCCTATAATTTTGGCTACACATTAATTATTACGGCTTGAGATCTTCTATCTCACATTATATCACACTCACTGCTTTTGTTGAATCTTAGTCGTGTTCTTGTAAATTAAGAAAAAACACGTGTATAATTAAGATTTAATATAATAGAGAGCGTAGCAGAGAGTGAAATAGAAGATTTCAAGCCCAATTACTCACGGATCTTTATAATTCGTAAAATGAAGTCTCACCCTCTCATAACTCAAGTTACCTACATAACGAGCCAGATAAATAGGATCTGTGTTACAAAAAAATATCCGTAAGAGCATCTTATACAAGTTTTTGTCTAAAACACAAACATTGCAAACATGTCCTTAATTTGTAGTTACACGGTTTGTCAAGTCAAAATTTTCTATGATAAGAAATTTATTTATTTTTTTGAAAAATAGTTACCATAAATCCATAAGTACTCTTAAAGAATATATTAATGTCATTAAAGTTAATCATAATTACAAAAATAGTTAAGCATAAAAAATGTGGTTACAATACAAATGGAGGGTAAATATGAAATATTATAGAAATTGTAAACATAATTTTTGAAAATTGACTCTTAGAGTGAAACATCTCAAAAATAAATAATATAATGAACTCTTTGCATAAAACGAAAAGAGTGATACGAAACTAGTATTTTTAGAACTTAATTTTGATACATTGGCTAGGTATATTTTTCATTTAAATAAGCGCTTTAAAAACATTATTTTCTACTAAAACACCGTAAAAAATTGTTTGATTCATATCATACATAATATTTATTAAATTTGAGCTATTTTTTAGATTTTAAAAATCAAGTATAAAGTTCTTTTAAAATTAGTATTGCTTTCAACTAATTAAATACCTGTAAATAAAACATTAGTCATTTTTAATGCCAAAAAACTTAAATTTTTGTTTATAAAATTTAGTGTGTAGTTAATATGCGAAAAGTGATCAATATGATTGTATTTTAGAAAATATTACTTATCAAGAAACATATATTTTAAGCCGCGTGTGTAAACAATAATAATTAGGCGACGGTATACCAAAAATTTACTCTTAAGTTGAAGTACAATATTTTAATTTCGTATAAATTAGTTTTAAGGATATATGTTTTTGAATTCTTAAAAAAAGATTTAGTAAAGCTATTTCAAGATAATGTCCATTTTATAATCTTTCTTGTGTTTACAACTTTACATGCTTTTATTGATAAGTCTCATACTTCATTGCAAAATACTGGCTCCGGTCAAAAAGTCCCCATTTGAAAGTTAATTTTTTTTAAGAAAAAGACACTTTTAGTATTTTATTAATAATAAAATGACAGTTTTAGTATTTTATTAGTAATAAAATAATAATTTTATGACTTATTTTTTAAGTAGATTATTTAATTGAAACGTCCTAAAATAGAAAAAAAAAGACTATTGACTTGAAAGGGAGGGAGTACACAATAGTGGAGTAATATTTATGAGGAAAATAATACTCCCTTCGTCCCTAAATAATTGTCCTGCTTGACCCGGCGTATAGTTTAAGAAAAAGTAATTGACTTGATTATTTATATTGGTTTAATGTGTAGTTTCCATTAATGTCCATGTATATGTGGTCCATAATTAAAGTAGAGTGAAAAAATAAGGATAAAGTGGTAAAAGTGATATTCTAAAAAGGTAAGTTTCAAAGTGGACAATTATTTTGTGACGAACGAAAAAGGAAAAGGAGGACGATAATTTAGGGACGGATGGAGTATGATACAGACTTTTTAAGTCTAGATCTCTCATCATAATCTAGGAAATGATGAGTTTTTTTTTTTTTTTACTTTTCAAAGATTAATTGGAAGAGATATAGATTTTACCCAAATTATTATTATTATTATTATTTTAATGTTTTGAAAGACAACAGTTGTAGTTATATGGTGCATTTGATGTGGCTAAAAGCTTAAAACAACTCTTATTTAATGATTATTATTATTATTATTATTATTATTATTATTATTATTTAATATTATGAAATGTTATAATTATAGTTATATGGTGTCTTTGATATGGTTAGAACAAATGATATATCTGATGATGTTTTGAACACCTAATCTCTCTATTGACAGTTGTGAAATACCATGATGTCTTTGGTGGGGCGTTCTGAGCAGCCAAATGTTAGCTTTGGTAAGACTTGAACAAAAACGATGTCTTTGATGAGACTTTAACACCCGAGCGCTAGCGAGATTTGAATATCTGACATCTCCATTAGAGGAAATTAGAGGTATCTGTTGAATTAGAGCTCGTTAGTGGTATTAATGAGTTGAAGAGTAACATCACAGCTTAATGCTTGTTTGGTGGAGCGTTTTTACCAAAGATGCTAATAAAAAACACAGCATTTTCTCTTTAAAAGTGTTTCAATGCAACGTTTTAAAATGCAGCGTTTTAAAAATATGTTGCGTTTACAAGTATTTTGTTTATGAAAATAACGCTTCAAAATAGTTTCTCAAACGCATTTAAAAGAAAAAAAATTATGTTTTAAAAATGTTGCGATTTAAAAACGCTGCAACGAGGCCTTAATCATTGTCATCATCATGCTTGCCACTTGATCTGAGAAATTTAGACAAAATATTTATATAATTATAGAGTTAAGTATATTTATCAACAGAGTGGATTAGATTTTCTAAAATAATGTTCCAAATTAAATGAGGCATTTTTTAGTAACGAAGGAGTACCACTAATCTCTAACGAATTAAAGACGAATTACTGACATCAATTATAAAACACTTACCAAATAACAAATTCACTAATCACATATGTTTGGTCCAAGATGTACTTAACAATCTATTATTATAATAGCTAATCAATTTAAATAATTAATGTTTTAATTAAATAATTAAATTGTCATTAACAACATATTATAACTAATTAACAAATGCAAAACCAATCATGCAAACATTTTTAACTCTACCAATCACAGACAAATCTCTAATCCCCTCTCCTCACTTGATTCCTATTTCCTAACCAGGACCATTATATATATATAACCTCATCCCTTCCCCCTCTCCCCCTCCCCCTCCTTATCTCGGAACCACACACACAACACACAGTAAATGCAAAACAATTCTAGCCTGAATGGAAAGCACACGCACACAAAAACACACAGTAAGTACAAAGCAGTTCTAGCCAGGCCTGACTTTGTCTTTCTCTCTCACGCACACACGCAGTAAATGCAGAGCGGTTCTAGCGGCCTGACAAGTTCTTCGGCGCTTTTTCTAGTCTTCCCCCTTTTAGGCTCTGTTTCCTACAAACTGAATAAGTCTACTTTTTGTTTCCGTCAATAGTCAAAGGAGAGTTATTACACTCGATTTAAAACATTGCAACCAAACGGGACGGAGAGAAGAAAAAAAAAAAAAAATGCTTGAAACGATGAAGTACTTGATCGGCTCCGCCGGCCCTAGTGGTTACGGCTCGAAATCCACCGCCGAACAAGTCACCGAAAAAATATGCCTCGATTTCCGCTCCGTCACCGCCATCATCACTGGTAATCATTTCTCGTTTTTTTTTTCCTCATGCACATGCAAGTCATCATTGTTCAATTATTATCACCGGAAATATTTTGTTTAATATTCGTTGTGATTTTTCAAAGGTGCGACGTCGGGGATCGGAGCTGAAGACGGCTCGTGTTTTGGCTAAGCGCGGCGCGAGGCTTGTTTTACCGGCTCGGAATCTGAAAGCTGCCGAGGACGTTAGGGCTCGTATTCTGTCGGAGGTTCCGGATTCGGACCTTCTCGTTATGGCTCTCGATCTTAGCTCTCTCACCTCCGTTAGGAATTTCGTTTCGGATTTTGAAGCTCTAAAATTGCCGCTGAATCTCCTCATGTAACTACTCCTCCAATCGAATCAATCTGATTATATATATATATATATATATATATATATATATATATATATATATATATATATATATATATATATATATACATATAATATACGTATACATACATGTAATCATGCTTATATTCATTTGAGTTTCTTATGTTGTTAATGGCAGAAACAACGCCGGAAAGTTTTCACATGATCACGGCATCTCCGAAGACGGAATCGAGATGACGTTTGCTACTAATTATCTAGGTAAATTTTCTATGTAAAATTGATACTAATTAATCAGTTTTAAAATTCGTAACTTATGATCACATGACCCGAACAAGGTCGGGTCCAAGTTAGCTTTATGTCAAAACTTAATTCTAAGTCGGTTTGTTGGAGTCAATTTTGAATTCAAATTAAGTTTGGGGAAATTTATGATTAGGTCACTTTCTGCTGACGAAGCTTCTGTTGAAGAAGATGACGGAGACGGCGAAAACAACCGGAATTCAAGGACGGATAGTGAACGTGTCGTCGGCAATTCACAGCTGGTTTTCCGGCGATTTAATTAGTTCACTGGAGAAATTGACTCGAAACAAAAGGTAAGAGTAAGACAGAGAGAAAGTAGATTATGGATTAAGAAAATCGGGAAATAGATTCATTTACTGTTGAGTCAGAAAAAGATTTGAAATGAAAGAAGAGAGGTAGAGATTTGACTTTAATTTGTTGTTTATGTACTACAGTGAGTACGATGCGACACGTGCGTATGCAATCTCGAAACTGGCTAACGTTTTGCACACCAAGGAACTTGCTCAGAGATTGAAGGTTGGTGACTTGGTGTGATCAATGAAATTAATGTTTTTTTCTCGCCGGAATTCATTGAATTAAAGGCGTATTTTGTTGTTTTTCTCTTTTGGAAATTTGCAATAATTGAGTTTTGTTTGTGATTTTAATTAAGAGTAAGTTTTCTATATGATCGTCGTCTTCCGGTTGTTGATGAAACTTCATTTTTTCACGATTCAACCGGTTAAGACATGGTGGTCGGGTCAATAAGATTCGTTTTACATAAAACTAGTACTCTTACTCGTGCTGATGGCACGACGCAGTATATTTCAAATATTTCAAATTACAAAACTTATGATTTTTTTTAAATTTATTTGTATATAAAATTGCGTGCATAAAATTAGTGGGTTTGGTGGAGGAAGGATTATCACCGTAGGATCTCAGTAAAGGAATCAATCTCAGCCACTTTTTATCTTTTATTAATTGTAAGCGTGCGACTATGAGCTGTATTGTATTATAGCCGTAAGACGGTTTTATCTAAGTTTTTTTCTTAACTAATTATTTATTTATGATTGCAGGAAATGGAGGCAAATGTTACTGTAAATTGCGTTCATCCAGGAATTGTTAGGACTCGACTCACTAGAGATCGTGAAGGCTTCATTACAGGTCACCACAATCCTCAAACTATTTTTACTTGCATAC
Source organism: Codonopsis lanceolata (assembly GCA_013146195.2). NCBI lineage: Eukaryota > Viridiplantae > Streptophyta > Magnoliopsida > Asterales > Campanulaceae > Codonopsis > Codonopsis lanceolata. The sequence continues at coordinate 4,746,346 of CM028379.1, forward strand.
TTGGCAAAAAAAAATTAATTTTTATTTCCTTTTTATCCATTTTTTCATGGCAATCTAAACGTTATTTGCATATTTAGTTCGGTTTTCCTTCTACTATAAAATATCTTCAATCTCGACAAATGGTTTTACGGTCATTTTTTATAAGACGGATCCTTTTTATCTGATCTATTGCGTGTTGGTGAGTTGAGCTAGTGAGAGAGTGTGGCTCATCTTACCGGAAATTTACTCTTCAACCACTGTTAAACTAGTTCGTCATTCAACAATGAAACCTGTAATTGACAGAAACTACCCAATTCTCATTGGCTTTGACGTAAATTTCCTGCTTCTACAATTCCAAACGAAGACTGGGTTTTTACCAATGAATCGTCAGTCAAAATCATTCTATTTAGAATCCTTTACTCTATTAAAGCGTCTAAATTCTCATAGGGCTCCCCCTCGTAATTTTAAGCATATCGGATTTAATGTTCAAAATTTTGTATCCATTTTGTGGCATAAGCATTATGCAGAACTACAAGGTTGCCTTATGCCTTTTCCAAACAAGGGGATTGTACTTGACCTTGTACATTTAAGACTTTTATCTGCAATAATCTGCTATTCCCTCGCTTCAGGCAAAAAGTCTACTGTTTTATTTTTAGATCTTTCACTTAAAGAGTTTATTTTAAAAATTAAGACATAAAAGTGTCATTTCATTAATAATGGGTTACTAAAAGTGTCATTTTTTTAAAAATATTGATTTTCAAACGAGATCTCTTTCCCGGAACGGAGGGAGTATGTACTTACACTATTTGATTATGGATTAGCAAACAAAGTATTGTTGTTGAAGTTCTGTTATGTAAAAATGTGCAGATCTGGTTTTCTTTTTGGCTTCCAAGCTCCTGAAAACAATTCCTCAGGTAATCTCTCCAACATTTGCACTGTCTGTCTCTCTATCACAGAGAGAGAGAGTATAATTTTACATTAACCTATGCACATGATATAAATATGTAATGCAGGCAGCTGCAACAACTTGCTACATCGCAACTCACCCCAGACTTGCGAGCGTGAGCGGAAAGTACTTTGCAGATTGCAATGAAACTTCATTGTCAAAGCTCGGATCCAACTCGAATGAAGCAGCGAGGCTATGGTCCCTCTCCGAGATCATGGTCTCTTCCGGTACTCATTTGAAAACAGTTTTTGAAGGGGCTTAGCTTATGTTTAATATAAAATCATAGATAGCAGTACTAGGAAAAAAACAAGACAAATTAACGAAAGTTGAGAGCTTGTATAAGTAGAATATATATATACATAGTGTTGGTTATGTTATGTATACGTTAGAACCTTTTTGGAGTATAGTTGTTAGATTATTTAGAAAAATACAGGTGTTAACTATTGTTAGTTGTATATTACTCCCTCCCTTCCAAACAAATATTGCATGGGTTTATAATTAGTTCGTGCACTCTCTGGCAGTGTTTTTGGTTATACTATTGTTTTGGTTGGCAGTGCTGATAATAATATTGCTGTTAATTGATTGTACTTGGTCGATCGGTATAACATAATGATAGTACAAATGAACGGAAATTTTAAGTATTTCTGTTTAAACATCATTTCTTCATTATTATAAATCATGGGTTACAAGTTCTAGGTACGAGAACACAGTTGCACGTAGGGGTAGTAAAATGGGTGTTAGGCTATTATCCATAGATTATAGCTTAACACCTATCTATCCATAACACCTATTTTACCACCCCTAGTTCCACTGTATGGTATGTTGTACCGTGGAAAAAATTAATAATTTTTTCCTTGCCAAATTATTATTCTGTTTTTTATTTTTTTTGTTCCTAAAAATTATCATGTTTATAAATTTCTTTTTTAGGTTAATATTTTTTATCATTTTATTTATTTTTAAATTAATTATAAGTCATACGCAAATAAACTATAAAAAAATTTATTTATTATATCAAAATTAATAATCAAATAAATTATTATTTTTATAATATTTGTGCATCTTGTCAAATATGATATATTGACCTATCACAACCATCATATCAAGAAACTTTATGAGTTGAACAAATCTTGACCATGAATTCTACAAACTCTCCCTTCAGCAACTTTGAGATTTCAAATTCCTTTTTGTTGAAGTGTAAGGTACAAGCATTATGTAATGCACGTATCTAAGTACATACTTTGTCCGTCTAAAAATTATTGTCTTGTTTTGATTATTTATTCGTTCTAAAATAATTATTTTGTTAAAAACTTTTGTTTTTAAGACAACATATTTACTTTTACCATTAATTTCTTATCTATCACATTCACATAAGTTTTAAAAAAACTAAACATCAAATTAATAATAATAGTCAAGTAAATTGTTTTTTCTTAATTTGTATGTCGAATCAAATATAACAATAATTATGAAGCGGTAAAGTATCAGTTATTGGTTTATAAAACGTATCTAACCCAAGTTGTTACTAATTGTTAGTATTAATTAAGGCTCTATAAATTAACTAAAAAGCTTCATAGTATAGCTGAGAGTAGCATGTAGAAGCAATATAATATCGATTTTTAGATACAATATTTATAATATAACCACATGTAAAATATCCTGAGCTTGATTTTTTTTTTCTTTTGGCCATGGTTTTGACTTCTCCAGTGTATGACTTTTCTTAAAATGATTTATTTTAAATGGTGATCAAGAACATGGATTTGTTCACTACCATGTGGGTTTCCATTTATTTTGGAAATATTTGTGTATTGACATGGCCTACTAACGTGCACCAAGAGAGATATGCAATGTACTTCGTTTCTTAATTAATACCAATTAAATTAAATAGATTTTTACCTAAAATATTAAATATTATAGCAATAGACCATACATTGTCTCTTCTGTATAAGCTTTACCATTATTCTCTAAGTCCATAGTTTAACATTGTACCTCCCTGTTGCATTATCCTTTTTATTTTCTTTTTGGGACGGATGGAGTAATAATGTTGTACTCCATCATATAAATCCCATACGATAACACGATTAGGGGTATAACATTCATTTTACTACCCCTAAACACGATCTTAACAGAAGAGTTAAGGAAATTGATGTAATAAATGTGTCAAACTGAAAGATGTTGGGAAAATTGTTTGTAAAGGAAATTGGGCACACTTAAGACACAAAATTTTTTGAGAGTCATTTGCATTTTGTTTGAACGACTTCCTTTTCGCCTCCTGTTATCTTTGATAATTGAGTCCAAGCATGAATCAATTCACCTGAAACCTAAGTGCAAGCTATCTCTATTGTATCTTGTGAGACAAACGTCCATACTAGCTTCCAAACACTTATGGGAAATTAGTGAATCTGTTTTAAGGAAACTGTGTTGGACACAAGCCTTAGACCAACATAATTTAATTCTGCAATAGCCTACTTTTGAGCAGACTTGCCCACCAACAAGCTTTCACAAAGCTTAGCACACCAGTATATATATTTCACAATGATTAACACACTAGCAGGGTTCACAAAACTTAGTACACCAGCAAACTTCGCAAAATTTAGTACATCAATCTTATCCATGCAGTAACGATTTTTAATTGTTTTTTTATTCTGTAATTTTGTATATGTATTGCCGTTGTATTTTTTCTAACAAAAGGTTTATCTTTGGGTAGTATACCAATTTAAAGATGGAAAAACACACAACGTATCAACAACAAAAAATCTCCGTTTGATGTTTTATTTTACTTATATCCATGAATATGATTTCTGATTGTATAGTTGGCTCTAATGTGAAACTCAGAAAAAGCAGTCCATGAACCTTCTAACTCTAGTCTATCTGACCCATGAACCTAATCTTCTTATTCTCCATGATGATGATGGAGGAAGATGAGATGTAACTTGTAAGTAAAAGGAAGAGGCCTTTTTTGGCAGGGGAGACACCTTTTAAGTTTTAAAGCTAGAATTGAGAGCTAACAAGAAATGGAGGACCATCTTACCACCCTTATGGTCAACAAGATGATAAAGCACTCTCAACCTTGACATTGAAATTACTATTCCAGTAAAGTATAAAGTTGATTGATGTTTCATTTTCATTTCACATTGTTCTTACCCATATGTCATGTACTCTCTGTCTCAAAAAGAAAATAAAAAAGTGGTTTCCTTCATAATTAAAAGAGTATTCCGGGCCTCATAGATAAAGAAAATAATAATTTATCCCATCCTAAATATTAGGATAATGTCTCTTTTCTAAGAGCTGAACCAAAAGAGTAGCTTATGGGTATCTAAAAGAAATTTTGGGTACAATGGTGAATGAAGAATGTTTCGAAATTGAATTTATCAATTAAAACCGATATTGAACCATCCTCAAATCATCAACAATAGCCGCTTACTCTCTCTCGAAAACAAATAAGGGGGTTTGGTCAGAAATTTTTTCTGTTTCTTCGTTCTCGCTCTTTTTTGCAATTCAAATAAAACAATTATTTTTAAGAAGTATGTATTTTTATCTATAAATAGAGGTTTTGATTTGCCTCATTTGGACACTAACAATTTTTCTCTAAATTTTAAAGTTATTTGAAGATAAAGATGGTGAAGTATGTAAAATTGTTGGAGTTTGTATCAAACTTTTGAAAAGGTTTTTGTTTAGGTAACTTATGAGTATTAGATAATTTTTTAATTCATTTTTAATGAATTGAGTATCAAATGAGGAGCAAACTAGGTAATATGTTGAACTTGGTCTAAGGATATACTCCTTTCGTCCCAAAATTATTGTCCTGCTTTCCTTTTTTTTTCAAAATAATTATCTTATTTAAAACTTTATTTTTAAGACAACACTTTTACCACTTTACCCTTACGTTTTCATCAAATTTTAATTATGGGTCATATACACGTGTGTTTTAAAGTTAACTATATATCAAACTAATATAAATAATCAAGTCAAATGTGTTTTCTTATACTGTGTGACAAGTTAACAAGACAATAATTTTAAGGACGGAGGTAGTACGTGAAATATTAGGATCTAAGTGAAAACCAAATTTAGAATAAAATGTAAGCTAACTTAAAAAAAAAAAAATTGAAGAGTGAACACTTTCTTAGGAAATGCCTACAAATGAAAGATGAAATCTTTTTAAAAATGACAAAAGTATTTGACAAGTCACACTTCTTACTATTGCAATTTAACATTTCTATGATCAATAATATAAATATCATATCTTTGAAAAGAATGAATAAAATTTAAAAATATAAATATGTGAAATTTAATTTAAATAATAAAAATGTGGCTCTATTTTTAGAATTAGCCAAAGTGGAAAGTGCAACTTTTTTTTTTCTTGAAAAGGGGGAGTAAGTCATAAGGCCGCTTTGTGGTTGTTCCACCATTATCTGTCTCCCGTATGTCTTCACTCTGCAACTGATAACAAAGTTGAACTAAGCTCTGACTTCTCCTACTTTAATGTTCATTTAGGCACAAATACGAAATAAAAGTGGTGCTATCTACACCTTAAAATTTATTTTCAATATCGTATATTTTTGAAATATACAACACAAGATATAACAAATCAATGTAGGAAATAGGGTGTAAAAAACAAACTTTGGGGTGTGGATAACCAATCCCATGAAACAACCATCCAGGAGTATTTTATAATTGGAAAATTTGTAGGCCGGTTTCTTTTTAAAGTTTTTCAACCTCTCTACTACCTCTTTTTTTTTTTTTAACTGCACAAGTCAAATTTCGTTAAATTCTTTCTTCGATGCACATCCACCTTAAGACGGATAAACATCGAAAATGACTACCTTTTTGGTTTTGAAGAACACAAGTCTCAACTTTCTAGCAACATAGAGGGCTTGGCTTGTGCTGTTTGACGATCTGTTGGAGGAATTTTTGCCTTAGATTTGATCCTACCTTTACAACTTTTGGCATGTTACTTTGGTTCTTTTGTTCCCTTCAATTATTTTTACTGTATTTACATGAACGGGCAGTTGCAGCTCAGTAACTCGTTCTCATGTGTTTTAATGGACTATTGGTTTGCATCGCAATTCTAGGATCATGGACGTGTCATTAGTAGTCAAAAAAAAAAAAATGAAATTATCTTAATTTCAATACTCTTCTTTTATTTTCTTCATTGTGTTTTTGTGTGTGATTCAAATTAAATAGATTCACTTTGTTTATGTTTCTATTCATATAAATTATTTCATGAAATGCTTAAATATAAACTTTTTGTTGGACACTATTTTGAATCACGATGCATTCATTTGTGAATCATGATGCATCGTTTGGTTTGGGCTCGTTCCCAATGTACAATTTTGATTTTACGATGCACAAACTGGATTACCCATGAAGAAAATCTCGTTTTACAATTTTGGATTGACAATGTACAATTTGAAATTAAAGTACAAAAGTATATCCCGTTGCATAATTTTTATTTTCCGATGCACTAACTGGATTTCCATAAAGACATTCTGAATTCTGATGTACAATTTCGAATTATAATACAAAAGTAAATCTTGATGCATAATTTTTATTTTTCGATCCATAAACTGAATTTTTGATATAACACATCTTATCCTATTTTATTAAGGGTATATTCGTTATTTCACCATAAAAATACCTTTTAGCAATTGAATTAAAATATATATGATTTTTACCGTTGGCATTTGGGTGTAGGGGACACGCCAAGTTATCACCCTTTATATTTCTAGGTGAGAGGCTAAGTGCTCTGCAAACTATTCCACCCACTAAAAATTTAAATGAATTTGGCGCTTGGGCCTAGGTCCTGATAGTGTGAACGGGCTTTTACATATTGAATATGCGGATCTAACAAAATTAAATTGGGTAAATTTTGGTCAGGTCCACTTTGATAAGTTTTTAACCGTTACAGTATTTTTTGTGTTTTTTTTTTCAATCGAAAGAGCCATTTTTAAGGATGAAAAGATAACGATACCCTCAATGAATTAGAGGTGCGTTACGGATCACTTACTCAGTGCTTCATGTTGCATCAACTTTTTCACACGGATGCATTAATTTAAATTACCTAAACCAATTTTGCACCACGTTGCACCACATTTATGCATCGCGATGCATCAATTTAAATTACCTAATCTAATTTGGTATCACACTACTCCAAATTTACGCACCACGATGCATCAATTTATATTACCCAATCTAATTTATACATCGTGTTGCATCAAGTCAAACACCAAATTGATGAATCGCGCTACAAATATTTATGCATCCCACTGCATAAATATAATGAACCTGAAGTTCATGTCCCTTCTTTCTTGTACAAAATCAACAAATGATTCAAATTGATTCATCACTTCTGCATCTCAAATCCAAATTGATGCATCACGATTTTCACAAATGATATAATGTGATTCAAAATTGATGCATCTAGAATAAAAAGGGGTGTCTAACAAGGAACAAATTTCCTTTCGAGCATTTAATTGAATAATTTATATATATAACAACACAACACATAAAGTAATTCATTTTGAATTAACACACAAGCAAAATGAAAGAACAGTGGACATCCTATCAAGCATCTTATCTTTAAAATTAGCTAATGCACCCCCAAAACTTTGGGTGAGTTTTATCGAACACTGTATTCTTCATATTGGTAGGACTTTATGTATAATATAATCTGCACATCTCATTTGATGACATGCTTTCATAATTTTTTATATTCTCCATTTATATTAAATCAGTGTGCGTTTTTTTTTTCACATTTATTATTCTCTTTTCCTATTATTTACTCATTCCATTCCGGGTAAAGAGTCCACTATTTAATTTTAGAATGTTTCGCTTAAAGTGTTCACTTTCAAAAATTAAGACATAAAAATGTCATAAAAATGTCATTTTCTTAAAAAAATTAACTTTGAAACAAAGACTTTTATCCGAAACGGAGTGAGTATAACTTAAAATTTGCACAACCCCGCAGTGTGGTTAATGTTTCTCGATAACATTACTGGAACACTAATTTTAAGTGTCAATTCATGGCATGACAACCCCGAACACTTTATACAATTCAAAAACTTTGTATAATGAATGTTTTCGAACAAACTTGAATTTTTTTCGTCTTGCAAATAGAATCCGAACTCAAATAAGTTCTTCCTTTTGAATGATTACTTTTATTAAATTATATTTATATTTTTTGCACAAAGAAATTTCTGAGAAAAAAATAAGCTAAAATCAAAATAACGAAATTATTTTTACCGTTAACTATTATTTTTGTTTTGTAAAGTATTTTGAATTTAATAACTTATATTTTTTTTTGTTATATTGACTTCATAACTATTATTTTTGTTTTATTTTTAAGAATTAGTTTTACGGAAAAAAATTTGTTCTGTAATTTTTTTTTATTTTGCTAACCTCAGTTTAAATTGTTTTGTTTTATTGACTCTGTAACTATTATTTTTGTTCCATCAAATATTTTTATTTTACTAACGTATTTTTGTTTTACATAACTATTTTTAAGAATTTGTTTTAAACTTTTGTTCCGTAAACTATTTTTATAATTTTACTAATCTCAGTTGAAATTATTTTTGGTTTATTGACCCCGTAACAATTATTTTTGTTCCATCAAATATTTCTATTTAACTAATATATTTTTGTTTTACATAGCTATTTTTAAGAATTTGTTTTAAACTTTTGTTCCATAAATTATTTTTATTATTTTAGCAACCTCAGTTTAAATTATTTTTCTTTTTATTGACTTTGTAACTATTATTTGTGTTCTATCAAATATTTTTATTGTACTAACGTTTTTTTTTGTTTTACATATATATTTTTATGAATTTTTAAAAACTTTTGTTTCGTAAATTATTTTATTTTACTAACCTCCGCATTAAATTATTTTTGTTTTATTGATTCTGTAACTTTTATTTTTATAGTGGCTTGTTCCATAAATTATTTTTATTTTACTAACCTCTTATATTTTTGTTTTCTTGACTCCGGAACTATTATTTTTGTTTTAGTTACTATTTTTTATGTTTAAAGAGAGAAAAATATTTAAATATAATTAAAAGAGAGGAGATGGTGGTAATGAGAGAGAAAATAATGAGTAGATGAGAGAGAGAAAGAGAAATACAACCAGATAAGATAGAAGAGAGAAATAGTGAAATAGTATCTCAAAAGTCAAAAATTCAAAAGTGAGATTTTGGAGGGAGAAATCTACCCTTGCCATATATATATATATATATATATATATATATATATATATATATATATATATATAGATTTGTTTTATCTGCTCTTTGTTTGACATTAGTTCTCAAGTAGTTGGAAGGAAATACACATCAAAAAAGTGTTTTTGATATCTGGAAAGAGGTAACATGTAGTAGTTCTACCAAATTTTACTTACATTTCGTGCTAGTTATTGGCGTTCTTACTTTGTGCCTGATTTCTTGTTTCATTTTAATAGATTTTCCATAAGAGAAGAGTTAAGCGGGAAAGGAACTCTATTAGTGGCTGCAAGAGCATGTTGGATGAATTTGATCTTAATTCTGCACTCAATGATATCTTCTGCACTCAATAATTTTACCTTTTCAATTCTCCAAGTGCTAGGTCATTTATCTTGGTGGTTTTCATGACTTGCAGTGGTGAATATGACTTAATTATGGATGGGATCCACAAGAACATATTGCAGCTTCATTATCATGATCAGTTGTTGCAAAAACCTGTAAGTGTAACTACCACAAGCACACACCTTTTAGGTAAATTCAATCTGATTTGTTATATTATACATTTTCCTAACATATTGTTACTTGAAGGTCAAGTGCTTTCGTAGTCTTGAGGTTTCTAATATTTTTAATCAGTATGTTCTGCGTACGCATCATATGTCCCTTCAAGGTAATATAATTCTACCATCTGCTGGCATTTACAATTGTTAAGGACAAATCTAAAGTAAAAAACTTATATCAGTCGAATACTTGATCCAGTTTATCAACCTGCAATTGCAATTTTTGTACATGATCTGATGGCTCAAGTTGAAAAACCTAATATAGAATGGCCAAAGTCATTTCAAAGATACGCCAACTTCATCTAGACACTTATATGTTTGCCATGGAAGAACTGTTTCAAATTGATGTTTGCAACGGAAAATGTCCGTAACAAAGTCCATAGCAATAAGCCTCGTCCCAAAATTGTGCAACCACTTTCTTCGGTTGCAAAAACCTTGCAACGGAAAAAAGTAGTTGTAGTTTCGGTTGCGATGTGTTTCTTAGGACATTTTTTTATATCCGTTGCAAACAACAACTGATTTATTTCTGTTTCTAATTTGCAACTGATTTTTTCTGTTTCAAATTTGTTACACATATAACTAAACTAGCAACTGAATTTTTCAGTTTTTAGTAGGCAACCTAATTTGCAACAGGTTTTTCTGTTTCAAATTTGTTACACATAGAACTGAACTAGCAACCGAATTTTTCGCTTCAAGTAGGCAACCTAATTTGCAACAGTTTTTCTGTTTCAAATTTGTTACACATAGAACTAAAGTAGCAACCGAATTTTTCGCTTCAAGTATGCAACCTAATTTGCAACCGGATTTTTCTGCTTCAAATTTGTTACACATGGAACTAAACTAGCAACCGAATTTTTCGCTTCAAGTATGCAACCTAATGTTTCGTTGCAAAAGTCCGTTGTTGGTTTGTAACTAAATTTTTTAAAAAGAAAAACTTGCAACGAAAAATTCATTGCATAATATTATTTTCTCGAAAATAAAATATTACTAATATTATATATATAAATATTTATCAATTGTACCGATTGACATTTAATTTAAAATATCTTAAATCAAACAATTAAAGTCAACAAAGCTTCAAACATTACGCTCAAAATGAATTGACAAACCGTCATACTAAACTGTCGCCGTTAAACTACATAGAATTGTCAAGTTGTCATACTTTAAACTAAATAGGAGCTCGTGGACGATGCTCGGAGCCTCTTAAGTCCTCGAATTGCGCATCTCTTGGAATTGCAACTGGAAATCATTTTTCATTTGTTCAAATCGCCTCATATGTGGAATTCATTTGTGCCGTGACTTCATCCCTCATTTTTTCAACTCTTTCGGTCAACTTATCTTCAAACTCTTTGGTCTGAGTGAAATCTCCATTTGAACGCGTAGATGAGGAAATCGTGCTGCTACTCAAGATCTCTGATGCAGGAACCGATGAACCAAAGTCGTATAAACGATTCTTTACAACTCCACCCGATACATCCACCCAAGTCAGTAGAATCAAAACCATCACCTTTCTTTCGAGCAGTATAATTCTCCTAAAATGTAAAAAAAAAGAATATTATAACTTTTCTATTTGCATTTTATAATTATAAATAATAAAAAGAGCATTGAGATCAAAGATACATCTTTCAATAGCGATCGAGTATAATTAAATGTTTAGAGTGAACTAATAAAAGTAATAAAACATTTAGATTAAACTCACAAAGATTTTTTTGGACTTAGCATCCACAAACTCGCCGCTTCCTTGCTTTCTCTTGTGGGTTCTAAGGAAAACGTCATCTTATGTGATCACTTTATCATGATTCTTCTTTATCTGTAATGCCAGAGAATAATAATTTCCTCTTATGTTCTATCACAATAAATAGAGTAACCTCAAAACATATTAAGTGTAGCAACCAAGATTGTACTAAAATGCAGAGCATATCCACAAAGACTATATAGACAATAGATAAACACTCACCATCGCAAGCTCATGCGAGGCAAAACTCTTTGACCCCCCTGAATGTTTAGTTATTCCTAAACCATTGCGATCTGACTTACGATTTTTTCTTGCTTGTTCACATTTCTTCCTCGCCTTATCATTTGCATAAAATAGCAAATGCCGGTTCCATTCATGTTGCATGCACCAAGATGGGTGCCCACTACGCGTGAATTGTTGTCGTCCCCTATGACACATCCGTTTGTACTGTTCAGAAGCCATCGTATTCCAAATTTTTCGAACTTGTCTTTCCGGATATGTTTCAATGCACTTGTAATGTCTCTGCAATTAGGAAGTTAAAAAAATGTTATAGTAAGCATATATAAATTAACTAATTAATTGGATTGAATATGGAAATATTACATTCCATTCCTTGAAATAGTAATCTTTCGTCTCCTCGGGTACTTTTTTCCATGTGGGACCATCTTCACCGACAACAAATTTTCCTTGAATTGCATTTGTTATTCCTCTAGCAACACAAGCAAACTTGATACAATCGTCTTGTTCTGGAACTACCAAGCTGAAACAAAATTAGACCAGCTCAGACATCTAAAAGAAAAACATATTCCAATCAATTTTTTCCTTTCTAGAAGTGGGAACTATGTATGTATATTTTTTGTATATATACTAGATTTTGTGCTCGTGCCTATGGCACAGCTCCAGTATTGGACGATGTCAGTATGGAACGATGTCAGTATAGGACGGTGTTAGTATTCAAATAAATCAATATAATAAATAATTTAAAATTAGCATATCTTTGATATTATTTTTAACATATCTTTCTGGGGTGATTTATTTATTATATTGATTTATAAAAATAAATCAATATAATAAATAAATCACCCCAGAAAGTCTTTGAATATGCTCATTCTTCTGGATGAAAAGAATCCTGTTGGATCAGAAGACTATGGTGATATCAGATGGTCCCAAAGATTGATAATCTCTATGCTCGGTTGCAACAAAGAATGCGGCCAGATTGAAACTGATGATTTGTTTCAAAAAGTAAATCAAAAACAATCAAGCATGCTGTCTTGAACACACATTTTTAATTATAGAATTAAAACGCAATCTGGAAACTGTTTCATCAATACAGTGTAAGAGCTAGAGATGGATATCGGAAAAACTATAAAGAATGAAGTTGTTTCTTTTGTTGAAGGAAAGGAAAGGAAAAAGAAGAGAAATGTGAGAAATTTTTTTCTTAAAAGACCTCACTGCTGATAATTACTATGAAGGAGGAAGCAAGTACAAAAGATAAAAGTATTAAGAAGTAGAAGAAAAGAGGAAAAGCATGTATCCTTGCAAGGGGTCATCCATGCCCAAAGGTCACAATGGCAAAAACCTTAATTCATATATTATTAATCAAATCTAATTAGATGATGATGTATACATTTACAAGACAATAGAAATCCTAAAACTACTAGGACTTGGCCTGATTAATAGAAAACAAAATCCTAATTCTTGTAGGAATTAAGTTCATGCAGTACAGGACTAATAATATAATTCAAATAGAAAGATCTAATGCTAATCCTACTTGGACCTGGATAACTTAAAAACTAATAATCCCCAAGGACCCCAACTAAAACTACCAACCACGTTATCAATTTATCCCTAAATAAGAAAACAAAGTAAATTGTAATTCAAGTCCAACTCCATTTAGTCCTTGCTTCTGCTAACTATTATAAACATAATTTTATTACTCCCATTAATTAATTGATTGAGAGCTAAGCCATTGCCATTACTCTCTTGTCCTCCCTCCTATAAATCGCTCTTCGCCGACAACGCCATGGAGCCTCATCTCGCCCAAATGAGCATACTTGCTTTCTATCTAGATGGTAATCTATGTACCTCTCTCTCTCTCTCTCGCTCATTGATTCAAATGGAATGGAAATTTGTGGGAATGGAAAATGATGGGATAGATATGTTTTTTTGTTTTTGGGGGGGTGGTGTTACGGATTTCACTGTTTTTGTAGAACTTTTAAAGGATTTGAATCATATGGTAAGATGGAGGGAGGAATCATCATCAAAGGTTGGTGTCTTTAAGTTCTTCTGGAGCGAGAGAGATGGATTGATTAACTGGTTTTGAACATGCACATGTTGGTGTTTATTAACAATTGTTGCATATTTTTTGGTTCTTGCTAGATACATGCAGGTATTATCTGGAAGTTTCTTAAAAAGCTATGGGAAGGATGTAATTAACATTCACCATGGCCTATTGCCATCATTCAAGGGTGGGAATCCTTCTAGACATGCCTTTAATCTTTGGTGTAAAATTGATTGGTGCAACTAGCCATTTCGTCACTGAAGAACTTGATGCATGGCCTATAATTGAACAAATGGTTGAGAGAGTCTCCCACAAAGATAATTTGCTGTCTTTTGTACAAAAGTCCGAGAACCTTGAGAAGCAGTGCCTTGTAAAAGCAATAAAATCATATTGTGAGTTGAGGGTTCTACCTTATGATGAGAACATGACTGTTGTATTTTGAGAGTAACGAGGGACAAAAGGAAAATATACAGTGAATGTTTGAAATTTATGTATGCTCTGCTCTTTCTAATTCTAATAAATCCTTCCCGTTCGATTGTTAAAAAAAAAAAAAAAAGAAAGGCAATCTCTATCAATTCCTTTAACTAAAACATTGTTGTGAAAAGTGGGTAGAATCAAGGACTTAAAAACCTTGTTAAAACTGAAGGAAAATTTTTTGTGCTTCTAGGGAAATGTCTTTCCAAATGAGGAAGAAATGAATGCAGAAGGAAAAGACTTGTCAACTTTGAACAATGAGAATCTATCTCACCCGGGCTTCTCATCAAACCCATGATACTTGGACAAGGATATCGGAAGCGATCAGAAATATCTTCCTACAATGCTATTAGCAAGGGCATTTGATACCTAGATTTTCTCAGAAAGTACTTTCAAACTAGTCTTGCTATGTCAACTGTTACTTGATCTAATAAATTAGAAGACAATGATTACCATGGCAGATGGATACCTTTGTCTCAGAAACATGTCCATGCCAAAAACAGGTAGCAGGCAACATATACGAGAACCTGTCACTGTGTTATTATTCTCGTAGCAGGTAACAAAGTCATTCAAGTATGAAGATCTAAAAATAAAAAAGGCCCCCACTTGCTACAGATAAAAAAGAGGACTAAGCAACAGCGGATAGCCATTTGTAAGAGCAATGTTAAATAACTGTTGGGTACCTGAACATCAGGTTATGCAAAAATGTGTTACCATAAACTGATCTTCACTTGCACAAACTACTTGAAACCGTTTTACAAGCCATAATAGACTAAGTGCAACAGCTTACAAGGCATAAAAGGGTGAACAACACCCCTAACAACCTACTAACCCTTGAGCTAAAATTAGCAAACTTTGCGTCAATAGACAAGTTCGCCAAACATAAATGAACCAATAAACTTAAACATCATCCATAATCATCCACAATTTACTAAATTTTATAATCACACAAATTACATTAAAATAAAACAAACCAAGCACAAAATACCTTACAACTAGTTACCAAATCCATCTTTGAAAGCAATCAAATTGATGCTACCAAGTAAGGAGGAAAATATTAATGAGGGATGGGGAAGTGGGAATAAAAGATTGAGTTGGGTATGGTAGAGTAAGAGTTTCTTTTTTTTTTTTTTTTTTCCTTAAGATCATATTTCTAAAATTGATTTTTTGATTGAAAAATAAGATCATATAATAAACTATTTGAAAGGCACAAAAGACGAACAAGAAGTCCATCAAACAAAACAAATCCAAAAACAACCCATCCCAAAAGAGAGTCCAATAAGGCGATTGATCCCTAAAAATTCAAGAATTCCTCTTAGATCCGCTCAGACTCAAAGAACGTGAAGCAGACCACACTGCCACAACATACTTGCATTGTTATACCTACCAAAGCCTCTAGATCACATCTGAAAAGCCGATATAGACAGTGGAGTGACCCAAGCTTCTCTCAACACCCAAAATACCCCAACAATGAAGAAAGACAATTTCATGAGAATTAGAGGCAGACTTACACATAACACACAAATCCAGGAAATCCTCATGTAGGCTCTGTGCCCTTGCTGGACATATCAGTCTGGAGCTTATTGAAAACAAGGCCTAAAAGCTCAATGGAACTTTAGCTTTCCAAAAGATTAAGAAAGCCAGAAATGAGTAGGAAATCATTGGCAAATACTCTATATCATACCTGTTTGAAAATAGCAATAACGTATTGCAATGGATTTTTTCGGGCGTATATGGGCCTTGTGTGGATGCAGATTGTAGAGGTTTGTGGGCAGAGCTTAAAACAGCTTCGGATAGGTGGAAGTCCCCCTAGTGTATTGGCGAGGATTTTAACGTAATCAGATTTCCACATGAAACAACAGGGGCCAGATCTTTCTCTCCTTCCATGGTAGATTTTAATGACTTCATTAATGCAATGGAGTTAGTTGATTTACCTCTTGTAGGGGGAACTTTCATGTGGTCTAGAAACATTGAGATGAATCAATGCTCGAGAATCGACAAATTTCTTGTGTTGACAGGGTGGATCGAGAATTTTGGGGGGAGTTCTCAAGAATGTTTACCTAGGATAGTTTCAGATCATGTCCCGCTTGTTTTGAATTGTGAAGGGGTGCGAAAAGCGTAGTCTCCCTTTCGTTTCGAAATAATTGGTTTGAAGAGCTTGGATTTATGGACTGGGTGAAATGTAAGTGGCAATCCTATTTGGTAGAAGGGGGATCCTTGTTTTAGGTTTGCGAGGAAGTTGAAGTGCTTGAAAGAGAGAGGACCTTAAAAGATGGAACAAACACCTTTGGAACCATTAGGGAGAGGCTGGATAAGGCCCTTGAAGAGGTGAGATCCTTGGATGTGATAGAAGGTGCAAGTGGTGCGAACAGGGACTAGACAATCGTGCTCCAATCGAGAAATTCAATGACTCCTCAAAAGTGAGGAAATTAGTGAAACTTGATAGCTCGGGTTCGGTGGCTGCGAGAAGGGGATAATAATACGAGGTTTTTCATCGAATGACAAGCATTCACAAGCAAAGAAATCAGATCCGTAAGGTAAGCATTAATCTTGGGTTTTCTTTGGAAGGTGAGGATGAAATCGGGGAGGGCATAACGGGTTTCTACGAAGGCTTGTTTAAGGAAGAAGAGGATGCATTTATTAAGTGGAAGGGGTTTCTTTTAAAACTCTCACCATGGATGATCGAGAGGAGCTGGAAACTCCTTTTTCGAAGAGGAAGTGTTTGCGGCAGGTTCAAGATATGAGAGGAGATAAAGCCCCGGACACGATGAGCACGGTGGTGAAGAGAGACGATGTTCTTGATGTCGGTTGGGAATATGGTCTAGTTAAACCTCGTGGAGCCGCCCGCCCGATGGGTGGGCTTATCGCTTCCCAAGCACCAATACTACTATTCTCTACTATTGGTGCGCTAGTGTGACTTGGAGCCCATTGATCCGACAAGTCTTGCCACAGATTATGCGATGCACCTTGATCGCCCACCGGCATTTTTGAAACATTACCTTGACAAGTTCCATGTTGTTGTTCTGAATACTAGTCATCATTGGAATAGAGGGAAACTTAAAGCTAATCGGTGGGTCATGCATGTGGGGGGTGTGCCTAATACCAACAGGAAGATAGCAGATATTGGAGGCGCCAAAAATTTCACAATATACAGTATTGTTAATTGGGTAAATTCACAACTACCTAAACATCTAGGCTTGAAAGTCTTCTTCAGGTCCATTTCACCTAGGCACTTCTTTAATGGAGATTGGAATACCTTGGAGGTACCGTGACAATACTACCCCGGACTATTGGAAGTCTTAGAAGAGGAATCGAGCGATTCTATTGTCAGGCGCTTAAGGGAACAGGGGTTAAGCTTTTGGATATAACAGCTCTATCTCAACTGAGAGACGAAGGACATATATCTCGATACAGCATTAGAGCGTCTCCAGGAATGCAAGATTGCTTGCATTTGTTGACACACATGTCCTAACAGATACAAGTTGACATGTCCACTTTATGTCGTTCTGCCATGTCTCGAATCATAGGACATTTTGACAAATAAAACCGAATATCTCTCATTGAAATTCACAGAAAATTTATCATAACATTGCGGTGCAATATGACCTATTATGTGCATTCTTTGATCTCGCATATCTAGTGTTAGAACTGATGGTATTCCACATTTTGGAGGGCATTAGAGGAACGAACACAATGACAAAACCACAAGCAGGAAGTGAACCTGACTTTGGTTTGACTCTAAGAGAGTTGAACAAATTACAGAAAAAATGACAAAACCCTTAAATTTTTGTTTCAGTACACAATTTGCCCCTTGTTGGAAGTAGTTGTTACAATACATTCATACGTACAGACAAATGATTCATACATATATGTTAAAATTGGTTTGACTTAAATGATGTTAAGGAAAAGAATGAAACCCTTCAATTTGATTCAAAGGCAACAATTTCAACAATTTCATACATGATCGATGGGACTTGGGAGTTCAAATTGCATACCTTGTTTAATTCGACGGAGAGGGAATGAGATGAGATGGTTTTTGGCGTCGGAGGAGACGCCAAGACCACGAAGCTACTGAAGAAGACGCAGAGGGAAATTTAGAGCAAGGCGAGGGAGAGAGCGAGAGGCGAGAAGAGGTGGAGCGATAGGTAGAGAAGAGAGGATGACGGGCATATAAATACCTTAGTGTCTCTGATTAGGTTAGGTTAGGTTAGATATACTGCGTCGTTTTAGATTAGTTTTTTCAATTTAATAAAATAAAATTCATATAGGATTAATTGCAACTGAAATTAAATGAGGAATTTGAAACCAATGTTTTATCTGTTTCAAAATCCCTTGCAAAATTTGGCGGGTTTCTTCCCTCCAATTTTTCGTCCAAAATAGAATGTCAATTTTTTAGTTTCAAAATATAAAAATCTTATATTAATAAATGCAACTGAACTTGAAACGGAAAATTGAAACGGAAGCTCATCTGTTTCAAAAACCATGGCAAAATTAGGTGGCATTCTTCCCTCCAACTTTTCCCCCGAAACAGGATGCGACAAAATAATTTTCCATTGCAATATGAGTTGCAAAATTAATTGTGCACGTCAATTTCCCTTGAGTACTTTTTATATTGAAACTGATTTAAATTCGGTTGCAAAATACAAGCGAAATTGAAAGAAATTGAAACAAGTTCATCTGTTTCAAAAACCATTGCAAAATTAGGCGACATTCTTCCCTCCAACTTTTTTCCCGAAACATGATGCAACAAAATAGTTTTCCATTGCAATATGAGTTGCAAAATTAATTGTGCACGTCAATTTCCCTTAAGTACTTTTTATATTGAAACTGATTCCAATTCGGTTGCAAATTTCCGTTTCAGTTGCCCTGTTTTCTTGTAGTGTTTTGTGCTATTTGGCCGTGGTCGGCAATAGAATATCACCTTAAGACTTGATGAAACTCTAAGCAGAATAATTTATACTTGAATTGAGTCACAAGAAGGCAATCTATAGAAAATATATATAGAAGAAAGCTAGAAACCCAAGTTTTCAATCTCCGTCCATACCATCCCCCTTTTCCCCAATGTCCAAGGGGGTTGAGCTACAAATTGACCTGAAAGCACCAGAAAGAAACTTTCATTTTATGCATTCGGCAAAAACAAAATGTTCGCTTGGACGAATGAAAGGCCAACCTGGTGTAGACGAAAATTGAGTTCATTAGAAAGCAATCTATAGAAACTTTTAGAACAAAACAAGCAACTGATGGCATGTTCAAATGACATTGACGAACCAAAGAGGAAAACGCGCAAAAGATATAGGAGGTGGTGCAGCTTTCATCTATATTGGTAGGGTCTTACAATTGATCTTGAACAATTGATGTTAATCTATCTTTCATCTATATTATAGGCTTCTCTACCCTTGACATGGTAGATTAAAAGGACAAAACATTCTTGAATTATTCTTGTCTAATAGCTTTGACATAATCTGTTAACACTTGAGTTAAGAGAGGTTAGTGACAATTTGGAAACCGTGCAACACTTGAAGTCTAGACTAAATTTCCATTGAAAGATATTGTAAGTAAAATTGGGGTTGGCTGAAAATTTGATTCCTTAAGTTTGGTTGCTGCAGACGATGCCTTTTTTCACCTAGAATAAGTTATATTGGCCATAGTTACTTGTTTACCTAAAATTAAGTGTTTAACTGTGTTGCGAGTATATCGTACAATGGGAGAACCTGATCATGATTTTGAAGGGTTGCGTGGAACTTTTCTATTTGGATGCTCGTGGTTGTGGTTTGGATGAAGAAGATGAGGAACTACTGAAGCTTGCTTCCTATATCCCTACATTTAAATGTTCTCGTATTTGTTCAGTTTCTCATGATTATTATTCTGAATTGTCTACTTACGATGAATATGGTTATTGTACTGATTATAATTATTCCTTTGAGTCTGATTGAGGAATGGATTATTGTTAAGAATTCTGATTGATTCATGCTATTTAATGATTTATGCTATTTAATGGTGTGAATCCTATCATGTTGAAATGTTTGCAGGTGGAGTTGAAGGTAGATCCTGCTTCTCGTGCCTACTATTAGGGGTGTCAATCCGAGTTACCAAACCACCAAGTCGAGCCGAACCATGCTGTTTGGTTCGGTTTTGGGTGCTATATGGTTCAGATCGGTTTGAGATTTTGGGAAGTCGAGCGGTTTGGTTTGGTTTGCGGATTGACATGTCGAGTCAAGTCAAACCGAACCAAACAAACCATTTTGAAAGCCGAACCACCGAAAGTTAAACAACACATTCTTTAGAATTCCTAACCATTATACTTTAGTACTCTTATACTATTAATATTTTTATAATATATAAAGGGTTAATATCGGTTTGATACCCTAACTTTGCCCGTTTTTCAATTTTGATACCCTTTGTACCAAGGCAATCAAATTTAAGCCAAACGTTTCACAAATTAATCAATTACAATCCAAGTCGTTAACTATTTATTAAATATTAACGTTGACCTGCTATCCTAAGTTGGAAATCGACAACCGGCTTAGCAATGTGTATGTGTATACGACCCTTGTTCATTTCTCCAAAATTTTCATATCTTCCATTTCCCCAATTGCTTCTTCTTGGGTGGTTCATTGTCGTCATCGTCCACCATCACCCCGGCCAAGATTCATCTCTATCCCTCCATCTCCTCATCTTCAAATTGTTCTCCCCACCGCTGCCTCAAGTGGCTCCGCCCTAATCAATCACATCTCCATCTCCGTACAACCCCTTTCGCACAAATCCACGACGACCTCCTTCTTCTCCAAGCAACCACCACTGAATCACCATCTTCAACCGCCACCGACATTCCCTCGCCTCGGGCCTCATGTCCACAAACCCGCCGGCTGCCCTCCCCCGCCTGTTCAAACATCTCACCGCCGTTTCTTCACCGCCTTCGCCAAATGTCGCGCCACTCCCATCTTATTCCTCTTTCTCTCCCGTATCTCCATCCATCCCCGCCTGGCCGCCTCCCCTCTTCTCTCTCTCACTCATCTCCCATCTTTCTCTCTCTTTCTTCCCGATCTCCCACGCCCACCATACCACTGGCGCCGCCCTTCTTCCATATCCGCCGCCTCAACATCTCCCACCTTCATCTCCGTCAATCTTCATCGGCACAAAGCCACCTTTGCTCTCCATCACCGACGCCGACCCCTCCATTTAATCACCATGGGTGAGTTTTAACCAATCACGCAAAGCCATCATCTCATTCCGCTATTCACCCCGATTCGGGCGGCGTTCCACGATCAATCATGCTTGCCGCCAGCATCGACAACAACATCCATATCACCGGCTTCGAATCGGGTCTCAGAATTACGGCGAATACAACCTACAAAAACAAGTTAATCGTTAGTATTTAACGGATAGTTAATGATTTGGATTGTAATTGATCAATTTGTGAACGTTTGGCTCAAATTTGATTGCCTTGGTATAAAGGGTATCAAAATTGAAAACGAGTGTTAGGGTATCAAAATTGATATTAACCCATATATAAACTATAAGGCTAATATTAATATTTAGGAATTTACCTTTAGATTTTTGAATTTACATAAAAAATTTTAATATCATGTACGTTATTGTTTTTTATAATATTAGATCCAATTTATTGATTATAAGAATTAAAATTTGTAATTCTATTTGGAAGTTTGTGCAAATTTTTTAAAGTAAGTTTATGAATATAATTGTATTATATTTAATTTTTTAGTATTTTCTTTAACGTGTTTTGATAATATTTTATTGGTTTACTTAAATTTTGAATGACTAGAACTCTTTCTAAATTCAGATCGAATCATGAAACAAAACCGTAAATCGAACCACGAACCAAGTCGAACCATCATGGTTTGGTTCGGTTTAGATCAAGACTTTAAAGCAGTTTAGCTCCGATTTGATTTTCCTCAAACCGAGCAGTAATGGGGTTCATCCCATAATTTGTTTCGATCGAATCAAGTCGAACTATTTACAATTACACCCCTACCTATTATGTTTTGAGGTAGGCATGACTCTAAGGCCACAAGGACATTTGGAGTTGGAAAATTTATAGTTTTTGTTGATGATTAAACAATAGCAATAAACTAGGACTAGGTTATCTTTGTTGTGTTTGGATACTTAATTGCATTTAGGTAGCTTATAAAATTAAAGATATTGATTTTTTACAAAATTATACAAATGATCTAATTTGTAGTTTCAATTATCTATGGTAGCTTATTTGTATTACATTTGATCATTTATTTCTTGTGTTTTCTTCATCAATTTATATGATGTGTGGTTGTTTAAGGCGAGTGTTTTATTTTACTATAAATAAATGTCAAGAAAAAATATAAAAAGAATAAACACGTATAATTCATATGGCAAGTGTAAGGATGTTGCCATGGGCAAGAGCAAATCTCAATTACATTATTACCATCGTAAACTTTATTTATCAACTAGTTTTTTCAACCCGTATGCTAAACGACGTCAACTAAATCGAACATAAACAAAATAAAGATGATAAAAAATGTTAAAGGATAAATAAGAAGAATCAATTTATTATCAATTACACATAAGTATATCACTAATCATTATAGATTCTAAAAAAATTCTTATACACAATATTTGTTGTCTTATTAGTTGGTTTTCATTTTTCACCCATATTAAAATATTCAAACCAAAATAATTTGTTATTCTTGAAAGTGCGACATCTAACTGCTCATGGTTAAATATTGGTTTCTTAAAAAAGATATCTACGTGTAATTATTGACTTTGACACTTGTTAATTGTCATTGTATATGATACCAACAATGATAATTATCTTCTCTAGAACTTGAAAGACAGTTTTACATCGGATGAAGTTAATGACAATCTTGGGATAAAAATATTTTCTTGAACATTGGTTTTTTTCAAAAATTTGATTCAATAATGTGATTCCAAATATTTATAATTATTAGTCTTTTCATTGCACAACCCTACAAAGATGGTCAATGTCGCCAATATCATTATTGGAACATCAATTTTAAGTGTCAATTCATGGCACGACAACCCCAAACACTTTATGTCATTCAAAAACTCAGAATGAATGTATTTGAATAAACTTATTTTTTTTCCACCCTATAAATAGAATCTAAACTCAAATAAGTTCTTCATTTTGAATGGTTATTTTTATTAAATTATATTTGTATTTTTATGAATAAAGAAATTTCTGATAAGAAAATAAGTTAAAATCAAAATAACGAAATTATTTTTACCGTTAACTATTATTTTTGTTTTCAGAAATTATTTTAACTTCGTAACTCCATTATATTTTTTTATTTTATTAACTTCGTAACTATTATTTTTGTTTTATTTTTTTAGAATTAGTTTTACAGAAAACTTTTGTTCCGTAAATTATTTTTATTATTTTACTAATCAGCTTTAATTTTTTTTGTTTTATTGACTCAGTAACTATTATTTTTGTTACATCAAATATTTTTATTTTACTAACGTATTTTTGTTTTACATAACTATTTTTAAGAATTTGTTTTAAAATTTTGTTCCATAAATTATTTTTATATTTTACTAACCTCACTTTAAAATTATTGATGTTTTATTGACTCTCGAACTTTTTATTTTTGTTCCATCAAATATTTTATTTTTACTAATTTATTTTTGTTTTATAGTTATTTTTGAAGAGCTTGTTTAAAACTTATTTTTGTTCCGTAGTTATTTTTACTATTTTAGTAAATTTCAATTTAAATTTTGTTTTTGTTTTATTTGACTCAGAATTATTATTTTTGTTCATCAAATTATTTTTATTTTACTAACTATTTTTGTTTT
>CM028379.1:4770428-4930927 GCA_013146195.2 Codonopsis lanceolata
AAACAAAATCGTACATAAACAAAATAAGGAGGATCCGTTTATTAACAATTACACATAAGTATATCACTAATCATTATAGATTCTAAAAAAAAATTCTTATACACAACATTTGTTGTCTTATTAATTGGTTTTTCATCTTCACTGCATATCAATATCTTCAAACCAAAATAATTTGTTACTCTAGAAACTACAACATACAGCTATCTATGGCTAAATACTTGTTTTTTTTTTTCTAAAAGAGAAATACGTGCAATTATTGACTTTGAAACTTGTTAATTGTTAATTGTCATTGCATAAGATATCAACAATGTAAATTATCTTCTCTGGAACTTGAAAGACAGTCTTACATCGGATAAGTTAATGACAATCTTGGGATAAAAACATTTTCTCCAACATTGCTTTCTTTCAAAAAATTTGTTTCAACAATGTGATCCCCAAGATTTATGATGATTAGTCTTGTTCAATTACACAACCCTACAACATGGTCAATGTTTCTCAATAACATTACTGGAACACTAATTTTAAGTGTCAATGCATGGTCTGACAACCCCGAACACTTTATACTATTCAAAAACTCTGTATAATGAATGTTTTCGAACAAACTTAAATTTTTCCCGCCCTTCAAATAGAATGTGAACTCAAATAAGTTCTTCCTTTTAAATGATTACTTTTATTTAATTATATTTGTATTTTATGAATAAATAAATTTCTGAGAAAAAAATAAGCTAAAATAAAAATAACGAAATTATTTCTACCGTTAACATTTTTTTTGTTTTGTAAATTATTTTGATTTTAACAACTTCCATTATATATTTTTTTATTGACTTCGTAACTATTATTTTTGTTTTATTTTTAAAAATTAGTTTAACGGAAAAAATTTGTTCCGTAATTTTTTTTATTATTTTACCAACCTTAGTTTAAATTGTTTTGTTTTATTGACTCTGTAACTATTATTTTGCTGGATCAAATATTTTTATTTTACTATCGTATTTTTGTTTTACCTAACAATTTTTAGAAATTGTTTTAAACTTTTGTTCCGTAAATTATTTTTATAATTTTACTAACCTCAGTTTAAATTATTTTTTGTTTTATTGACTCTGTAACTATTATTTTTGTTCCATCAAATATTTTTATTTAACTAATGTATTTTTGTTTTACATAACTATTTTTAATAATTTATTTTAAAATTTTGTTCCGTAAATTATTTTTATTTTTTTGAGTAACCTTAGTTTAAATTGTTTTTGTTTTATTGACTTTGTAACTATTATTTTTGTTCCATCAAATATTTTTATTTTACTAACGTATTTTTTTTTACATATATATTTTTAAGAGTTTGTTTTAAACTTTTGTTCCGTAAATTATTTTATTTTACTAACTCTGCATTAAATTATTTTTGTTTTATTGATTCTGTAACTTCTATTTTTATAGTGGCTTATTCCATAAATTATTTTTATTTTACTAACCTCTTATATTTTTGTTTTATTGACTTCAGAACTATTATTTTTGTTTTAGTTACAATTTTTAATGTTTAAAGAGAGAAAAAATGTTTAAACATATTTAAAAGAGAGGAGATGGTGGTGATGAGAGAAAAAATATGGAAGAGACGAAAGAGAGAAAGAGAAATACAACCAGAGAAGATAGGGGAGAGAAAGAGTGAAATGGTAACTCAAAAGTCAATAATTCAAATGTGAGATTTTGGAGGGAGAAATCCACCATTGCCATTATATATATATATATATATATATAGATATATAGATTAATACATCGTTATCATCGTAAACTTTATTTATCAATTAAATAAATAGATACCTATTTCATTAATATGAAATTTATTAACGTTGAATTATTTACAACCAACAAAAATATTTGATTAATATATGGGAGGACAAAAAGTAATTAATGAATTTTTTTATAATATATATAGTCTTTAAATTGACATATATATTTAGATAAAAATAATTCAAATTACTAAACTACACAATATTTTTTCATAGAATATGAATTTATAATATAATTCTTTCATTCCAAGTGTGGTGGAATAATATAAATAAAATAATAATAAATAATAGTAGTTAGGTTTGTTAGTTGAGATGAAAAAAGATATGAAGTTTTTTTTAAAAATATATAAAGAGTGATCATTGAAATTGTATTTTTTTTAAGTGTTGAAAAAATGCAAAAGAAAAAAAAAAGTAACTGTAACATAGGGTGCATCAGATGCTCTAAGAGCAGCTACAGTGGAGTAGCTTAAAGGAGCATTTGTGTGATTTTTGAAAACAATGAGAATCTCATTTGGTAGCTTAATTGGAAAAGCAGATGTTGGGTAGCTTGGTACACTACCGGAGCCAAATGGAGCAAGCTAAAAATAGAGCAACCTTTTCACGTGGTGCCATTTGACTGGTCATGTTGATTTTTTCTTTTTATCCGGTTTTGGCCTATTTTTCACCTCAAAAATTATTTTTTTAAAAAATTCTACATATTTTTATCTATAAATAGAGACTTGGTTTGTTGAATTTGGATACCAACTCAATTTTCTATATTTTTATATAAATAATTGAGATAAGGTTAGTAGAGATATAAAATTATTGGGCTTTGTGCCACAATTATTAGATATTTTTTTATAAAATAGCTTAGAATAATTTAAAGATGTTTTTTATTTATTTTTAATGATTTGAATAGTCTGGGCAGAAGGTTTGCTCTCATTGCACATGCTCTAAACTAGCTAGTTACCGGTTACCGGTTATTTTGGGTAATTGTCTTTTGGCCTTCGATTTTCATAACCCCCAAGCAAGTCGTTAAACCCTACCATTTTTCAGCCCAAATCTTGCCGGGAAATGGCATCGCTGATCTCCGAAACCGTCCCGAAATTCACCGTTGAAACCCTCCGCACTGCCGCCAAACAATCCGAGCGATGCTACACTGTCCCCGTCCGTCTCCGCCGTGCCATCAAAAAATACCTCCGAGGTTTGTGATTCTCTCTATCTTCGTAGTGTATATATATATATAATTTTTGTAGATTCAATTAGTAGATTCATTTCTTTAATTTTTGTCTGGGGAATTGTAGACCAAGAAGCACCTAACATGAGGCGGAAAGTGTTGAGCTTGTCACAATCATTCGACGGAATCAAGGAAGTAAACCTACAGTTGGCGGCAACTACTTCGAAAGAGCTTATCAGTGATCCGCTGAAATCGGAGAGTTCAAAGAGATGGAAAATCAAGAGCTCTTACGGTGACATTGGTTTCAAGTACAGTGATGAACAGACGATTGCCTATGTTGCTTCCAGAATGCCGGCTGTCTACTGTGCTTGCTTTCGAGTTCTCAGTGAGGTAATCTCTTTTTCAAATGCATTAGTGTTGAATTACCATAAATTTGCTTTGTACTAAACTTTATAACAAACATTATCGATTATAGAATCAAGCATTCCAGGCTGAAAAACATGGCCTTGGAATTAAATATTATATTCCCACCGTTCAAATCAAAGAGTTCATGGCTAAAGAGTTTGTATATTAGTAATCTGTCTAGTTGGTCATAGTTACAAAAATGCTTGAGCTTAATCATGAAAGGTTGTGGAGATGGTATGCATAATTTTTGAAAATGGCTCTTTAAGTGGAACATCCCATCCCATCCATCCCATCCCATCCCATCCCATGATAGAATAGTGAACTCTATAGATGGAATGGAAGGAGTAACAAACTCTGTTTCATTGGATCATACGGTGTGAGGGGTAACGTTCGAACATCATATGAATTGTAAGCGTAAGTTCTTAGAAAACACAAGAGTTTTTTACTGTAGCATCCTATAATGAAAAGTAGGACTCCTTGAGCGGGAGTGACGGAGTACTTACCAACGCATGTTTGTATCTAGAAGTTCCTAAAATTGCAAAAAAACTTTTGGGGATGGTTAACATCCTGAGTTTACAATTCGATCAAAAGTTTATATCTTGGGTGTGATCACTTTACTAGGGGTAAAAATGTGGGATCAGAAGTACAAATTTTTCTTTATTTGTTTTACTATCTTGTTTAAGTTTAGGTTAAAAGAAGGCTGCCGGGGTTTTCGCCAGCTTCAGTGTTGGATTTTGGTGCGGGTACTGGGTCTGCTTTGTGGTGAGGATATGCTAATCTGCTTCTGTTATCTATTGGTTATTGGATACAGGTAGTTCTTGGTTGCTTATGGTGGTATTTGGACAAAATTGTACAGGGCACTGCGTGAGGTGTGGCCACGGTCTTTGGAGAGAAT
Organism: Codonopsis lanceolata; assembly: GCA_013146195.2. NCBI lineage: Eukaryota > Viridiplantae > Streptophyta > Magnoliopsida > Asterales > Campanulaceae > Codonopsis > Codonopsis lanceolata. Next base: position 4,774,663 of record CM028379.1, read on the forward strand.
TAATTTAATAGAGCCATCTCAATCTATGCAGCGTGCTGGTCAGAGCCTTATAAAAGGTAATATGTGATCCAGTCTGCCTCCTCAAATCTCAAATTAGTAACTTGACATATCTGATCTGATATGGTCAATGGCAATATCAGTAATTTTTTGTGCTAGATAGAAACTTCCGCATGAATGAGTGCCTTCTCAGGATCGTTGTACCTCTACTAGGATTGTCTTTACGGATTACACCATTCTACACTTGCCTTGTATAGTTCAAAGTGTATACTGTGCATACTGTGACCCAAATTTCAATTTAAATTTGATATTTATATTTTTACTTTACAGGAAAAAAGAGAGTAAGTTATTAAAGGGGAACATGATTTTACCTATACCTTCAAACCAAACAAATACGAAAGATAAATAAAGTTGAAGCTCACATTGCAGGATTCAATAAGACCCGAAACATTTTAAAAGAACAAAAAGAAGAAGGAAAATGAAGGCAAATACTCAAGTGTTCGAAATATCTGATTCTCTTCTGCTCAATAGGAGTAGAACTTTATAATCAATATAAGAAGTCCAAATTTCCCTTAATAAACTATGGCATGCATTTATCAACATGAGAAAGAGAATGAACATTTATGTGATGAACTGAAGCTGTGATAGGTATTCCTTATTACATAAGAGTAAGTGCTTAATATTTGTTGGTTGTGGTTAGACTATACTTGTGAACTGTCAGCCTCTGTGCTTTTGGGGAGAAGGGGAACTTCACAAGGAGAGTGGTGACAGCCGGTTTTCAAACAAGTAGAATTGAAAAGTTCTTTGAGCAAAATGGTCAATTTCATATGCTTCACACAATTCCAACCCACCCCCGGTTAAAAAAAAGATCAACAGAAGAGTTGTGTTTTCAAGTAAATTTATTACTTCTATCTTCTCAGTGCAGATCAGAAAAATTTGCCACTTATTCACAGCTATGATAGCCTTCTAGCACTAGCTCGGCAAGTCAACAAGTCTGAAAGACAGCACGACCTTGTCATTGCTGTAAGCTTAATCTTCGAATGCTACTCCTTCCTATCTTTTTATGCTCTACTCCAGCATAGTGGCAAAGCGTTTTATCTGAAAGTTTATTATTTCTAAATCTGAGAAGATTTTGGATGATTTGCTAAGACCAGGTTTCTGCTTCTAACCATTGTGTAGTCCTACGTACTTGGAGAGATAGCATCGCTGAAGGACAGATTTACTATTGTGCGCCAGCTTTGGGATCTTACCCGAGATGTTCTGGTAAACTCTGAGGCCCATGGATGAGTTTCATGTTTCACAATGTGCATGCTTATGTTGGGATTGGGAGTATCTGGGATTCATGGTATTGATACCCATAGCTCAATGGCCATATTTATTCTCAGTTTTCAGTTTAAATCATTGAATTCTTGCTTCATGTCTTCACTAAAAATTTCAGTTGCATCTGTTCAATATTTTCATATTTTGTTTCTCTGGATAAAGATGTGTATATAACCGACGGACAGGGACAAATCTTACAAAACGAGCTCTATTTATATTCATGAGCTTTCTGTCTTGCCATCATATGGGAGGTGCATGGTGGATATGGGTGTTTTACTTATCCATGACAAAGGGAAAAATGGACACTTAATGATGCACGGACAAGCCCACCTCATGTCCAAATATATGCGGCAAATTATTTGGAGGTCCAACCGGTGGTTTTAACAATGGAGTTACCAGTTTTATAACGATCTTCAGTAATTTTACTTATCAAAAAAAATAATAATAACGATCTTCAATAATTTGGAATTTTACTTAAGAATTAATTATTAGGTACTCCCTCTGTCCCTAATTGAGTGTCCCGCTTTTAAAATTTGTCTCAAAATGAGTGCCCTTTTTTTGTATATAGTTACCAAATTCAACTTTGCTATCTATCATGTCCCAATATACTAGCCAAACTACGCTGTAAACACCAAGGGCATTCACATATTTGTACTACTAAAATCAATGGCTTAATATCAAATGCCTTAATTTTCCAAAATACTGAAAAGGGACACTCAATTAGGGATGGAGGGAGTTACTTATCCAAAAAAAATTAAAAAATAGGGATGGGAGGGAGTACTATTTTTTTAATGTTTCTCTTTTTTGCTATTTTAGTATCTAGGGTAGATCCTTTTCTTTGGGTAGGTTATTTAGAATGTTCTTGTAAGGGTAAAATATATAGTTAATCAATGAATACAATGGTTTTGGATTATCGTTAATCGATAACACTTTGTGTGTATTCTTGGGTGATTGAATCCCCTTCAGAACAAGCGTTGATGCGCGAGTGAATTAATCTTTACTTACTAATAAACATTCTTTGTTTAGCTAGCAGTCGGTCCCGATCAAAGGCATCCGGGAGGAACCTTGGGTTAATCCCCTTCCATGCAGATTGAATTTGGGTTTCTTGCATTAGTTTTGGCATTAAAGCGAACCGATCCAATCGTTTATTTTGTTACGTCTCAAATAGTTGTATGAGTTAAACTTCATCATCATCATCTTGCATATCTGTTCATGAACTTTATTGTTGCAGTGTCACACATTTCGGCTCCGATTAAAGGCACCCAGTAGAAACTTAGGGTTTATCGCTTTATGTGCAGATTGAACTTGGTTAACCACCATCTTTTCCTGCATCATTCAGATAATGATAAAGTAGGTATAGATATTTTCTTTTTGGGTACTAATAGGTCAAGATATTGAAAGCATTGTCTGTAGGATTTGTATGCAAGGGAAATATTAAACCTTGAAAGCTTATACAATCCCAAAAATCACTGAATCATCTATAGCTCAATATTTGGCTACCAAGTACCAATTGTATTTATATGGCTTCATACTAGTTATCTTGAAAGAAACTTCACTTGTCTTTTGGTGGTAAATTTTGTGACGGTTGTCATAGAGCATCCTGTTACTGTGGTATCATTATTGATGTAATTTCATCTTCACCATCGTCCTTTTAATGTATGATCATCACCACCATCATGGTTTGAGAAAAGGTCACTGCCAAGTGTTTGTCAATAGAGGGTGGAAGGGGTGAATAGAGCTCAATAAGTCTCGAGTTTTGTGTCGTAATGATTGACCTTGCACTCTTGTGATTAGAAGATTATATCATTCTCCAAGCAAGGATGGCCCATCTGCAGAAATTTGTTTATATGTGATAGTATGGGATTTTTCTCTTTGTGACATGCTATATTGGAATAGACATTAATTATGCTTCTTCAACAACTGACTAATATATTCAGGCTCATTTATCTTATGTATAGAGCTAAATATTTTGTGCACTTGAGTTCCATTGGTATTTATTCGTACAACTTTTCAAAATACATTAATGTTCATTTCCTGAATTCCAATTCTGGAGCAGGTTTTGGTAGAACCTGGAACACCACAGGGGGCTAATATCATATCTCAATTGCGATCTCATATTCTTTGGATGGAGAAAAGGGTAAAGTCTTTCTTGTTCAGGTTTTTGTTTGGGTATTTTCATATAAGTTCACTGTTCATCCCCAATGACTACATTTTTTCCCAGCTAATCCCTAGTTTCATATTGGTGTATTTCTAGAAATGCCGCAAATTAGAGGCCACATCAAAAGTTGCTTCTAAGGATTTGATTACAGAGAAAATTGGTGTACATATAGTTGCTCCAGTGAGTTACAATTGCTTCAATCAATTGCATTTCTTTCAAATTATCCTATTAATGGAATGCCGTTTCATATAGTAATGTTTCTATTGCAGTGTCCGCATGATGGAGCTTGTCCATTAGATAAAACTGAAAAATATTGTCATTTTGTCCAGCGCTTGGAGAGGACGACATCACAGCGTGCATACAAGGTTTTTTCTTATTCCATGTTGGTAGAATTCTACAAAGAATATAAATATATACCCCGCCACAAGTATTTGTTTCATCCAATTATCCATGGTATCGAGCAAGTTGGAGCATATGTATATTGGGTATCTTGTTAGCCTTGTACAGTCCACAGCAGCTCCACCCATGTGCCTATGCTTAATCGTATAAGTGACTGCAGAAACCTTGTGGAACGTACCATGGGTAGTCTAGCCTGACAACTTATCAAAGATTTATCAAATGAGTAAAAACATATATTTGACTGTGGAGGGTTTGAAAAACCTACAGGCTTCTCAAGGTATCCTGCATCATTTCCAAGGTACTGAAATATCCACTTAAACACCTAATTTGTACCTCCTTGTCCATACTACAACCTCAATCATAGCCTAACTTATACTCCCTCCATTCTAGGGAAAGAGTCCACCGTTCTATTTTAGGACGTTTCATGTAAAGAGTCCACTTTCAAAAATTAAGCTATAAGGTTTTTTGAATTTCCAAATACACCCTTTTATAACTTTATTCATAACACAATTGAACAACTATAATGACTATATATTCACCATTAGGAATGAAGTGTTATCCATGCCTTAGTTACACACTCCCAAATTATGTCCAGGTTCAATGAACCTAAAAGGCCGCCCTCTCTTGAGGCCATTTCATCTACTGCAATCTCCGGTTCCTCCTCATTTTATTTGCTTCCTAAAGTTAAATGTCATTTCTAATATTATCTTACAAATTTAGTTGTACGTTCTTTTAAACATACAAATGGCATTTTTGCGATATCATGTTTTTCTTAAAAAGGTTGATTTTCAAAAGTGGACTCTTTACCCGGAATGGAGGGAGGGGAGTATCACTCAAAACATCAACCCATGTTGCAGCTCCCTAGCAATCGACCTTTGATGGACCTGCTCCTATATTAACAATCAATGAGCTACAAGCATAGGGCCATTGAAAACCCCACTCAAACCTTTAAAAATAGAATCGGCTGAAAATGTGTGGACATAAGTGACAAACATGTTTGGGTTTGAACTAACAAGATTGAGAGGGGCACCCTTTGAATAAAAACTAACACTTATATGCTTTGGCAGTGTATACAGTATACAAATGACCAATTACAATATGACACGCACATTACTTTCTCCAATCAGATTTGAAGTGCAATAAATTGTCTGGAAAATAGTACACGGTCATGTAGGCTGTAGCTATTTGTATGCTTATTATACTGTACCAAGTATAGAAGTTTTATCCCTTTGAATAGCCTGGCTGTAGGCCACTATGACCAACCTTTTTGGCAGCCAAATTTGCCGGTGACCAACCACATAACAGCCCCTAAGGGGGTGGCCCAGTGGTAGACATGGGGCTTCACAAAGTGTGAGGTCTCAGGTTCGATCCCTTCCCATGCTCCCCTTAGGAGAAAAAAAAAAGATTAAAAAAAAAAAAAACCAACCACATAACAAAAAAGCACCTCTACCAACCCTTCCTAAGTGAAAATACTGACAACGCAGAACTATTAGAAACCTTGGTAACCCTTCCTATTTCGGAAACAAGGATAGCACAGATCTGTTAGAATTTCAAAACTGGCTGGATTATTCAAACACCATTGGGAGTTGCCTGTCAGATATCACGACTGCCAAAAATGAATGCGTTTTGGTATGTTGAATTCAAACAGTGATTTTACTGGGAAGAGGGGGGTTGGGTGGGGGGGAGGGGGTTAAAGATTTACATCGTGAATATAAAACTACCAGATGCTCTAGATTCGCCAGATCTTGCCTCTTAGTTTTAGCTGTGAATTGGTAGTAAGCTATTTTGTCTCTGAAAAACCTTGTTTCTTTCAGACAAGTTATTTTATGTATTGTCCTTATCTATATTTTTTGGTATTGCTTTCTAGCGGTCTAAGGGGGTGCCTCTACGTGGCTTTGAAGATGAGAAATTCTGTTATGTTGCTTTCAGGCGAGGACCGCGACCAAGGTGAGTATCTAGCTGCTTTATTCAGCTATGCACTATTGAACTGTCTAAAATAATACTAGCAAAAATAAATTCCTCACTCTTAGCAACTACTGTGATTCGAAAAAGTTGGAATATAATGAAAAGTGCTATAGTTGTGTGATTTTGAATTTAGCTGCCTGTTCACAAAAATTCTGTATTTATTTGTTTAAAACAGAGAACCTTGGCCACTCGATGGTATAAAGTTTGAAACTTTGAAAGAGCAGCATGCTAAAAGAAATCCAGAAGATCTTGTTGACTATGGTATGTTACATGTGCATGTTCAACATCAATTAAATCGTGGCTGAGGTTACTTATTTGATTAGACTGGTATCGAGCATGTAGTAACACTTACACTTTGCTTAATTTTTGGAATAATTGAATTTCTAATTGTTCATCATCTTGACAGAGGATCCATTTGGTTCTGAACTTGAAGAACTTCCAGGTGAAGAGGATATTGTTAAGTTTGATTCTGATAAGACAGGAAGATACATGGTTACTGAGGATGAGGAGGAAGAAGAAGATGATGAAGTAGAGGAAGGGGAAGAAACAACTAGTGCTGATGTTGGGAGTGGTTGGGGAAGAATTGTCTATAGTCCTGTTCGTAGAGGTAGGCTAGTTGAAATGAATATTTGTCGATCAACCAATCGTGAAGGCTCTGAAGGATGTTTTGAACGGGTTGTTGTCACAAAGAGTAAGAACCCTACATTGCATCATCAAGCCCGAAAATCGCTTTGGGGCGACTTGTGGCCCTGTTAAAACAAGAAACTCCTGTCATCATGGTCGCATATCATAGATTTTATGTAGCATGCGGAGATGGTTTCCGTAATATAAGCCCTGACCTTCAAGTCAAGAGGCCGATTTAGTAGTTTGAACTCATGACTCCTACTGGAGCATAGAGCAAGCAGAATCCCAGATCCTATAATTTGAAGGCAAAAAGCTAGGTAAGACGGTCTTACAAGTATTTTATATAAGACGGATCTTTTTGACCCGACCACCGTATGACCAAGTCAGCAGAGGCAGAGACAGTTGATTTTGAACTTTGGAACCCTAAATTCTAAGTCAACAGGCATAGATATGCGTAGCCTAATTTCATAGTTCGAACTTCGAACCCAAAAGTCCGTAAGGAGCCGAGGATCCTGACTTTATATTGTTAACCATGTGAAGAGCGCCCTTTTCTTTTACTTTCTTTTTTTAGTCGTTTTCCTATCTATGTTGTTTGAAAATTCATACATTCCTAAAGTCTTGTTTGATTTAATACTGATATAAAGAAAAATTAATTGATTTTCTTTTAAATATAATTATTGTTTATTTTTTTAATGATGCTTAACTTTTTTTTTCGTACATAAAAGTTAGATGGAGGAGCTTAATTGCTTGAGCCAGGATCCCAAAGGCGGTAAACGACTTCTTATCTAGTTTTAACATTGTGCTCTCATGGGTCAAACTTGAGATCTATGTTTAAGTTAGAACAACCCATAATCTATTGATCAATTGTGACATGATATAGAATGAAAAAAATGGACTATTTTAGAAAAAAAAAAAACTTGGTTTACCATTACTTTTACAATTATTTTTGCAATTACGCCTTGATGAAGACTAAATGTGTTCAGTGAACTAAAATATTATGTTTACAACTATAGAGTAATGTTAGTCTTATAATTAATGTTATCTCTAATGTTACAAATTGTGTTGAGAAATATATAGTTGATTTTTAAACTTTGTCTTTTAATATACAAGTTGTAACACTACTGGTAAGGATATCATTACTTTTTGTTAAATCATACTTGTATAAATAGTTATAAATATAACAGTGTTATTTAGTGAAAAATAATTTTACCCTTCACTGTTTAGTTGTAGTTGAACTATCATTGTTGTTTTAGAAATTGAGAGTAATACTCCAACATACTAGTTATAGAGTCGGTGTTCCGCACAGGTTCTTTTGGTAATAATATTAATATAATTTTTAAATGTGATATAGATTTTTTCTTTTGGTAATAGTTGTAGTATACTTTTTTAAAATTTAGGCATTATGATTAAAATGTTGGAATAAAAAATAATGTTGGATACATCTCTTCTATTGTTAGTAAAAAAAATTATCTAAGAACTTTTAAATTAAAATAATTCTTTGTGATCAATGAAGAATAAATCATTTTTATTGTTAAGATTTTGCCTAAGAACTTTTAAGGTCAGCATCAACTTCTAAAAATTGTGAACATATATCCTATTTTGTTAGTTTAGTAAAAGTCATTTATCTAAGTACTCTTCTCGTTTCGGGCAAAGAGTTCACTATTCCATTTTTGGATGTTTCACTTTAAGGGTTCACTTTAAAAAATTAAGGCATAAAAATGTAATTTTATTACTAATGGACTACTAAAAGTGTCATTTTCTTAAAAAAATTTGATTTTCAAACGTGAATTCTTTGCACGGAACGGAGGGAGTACTTTTTAAACGAACATCAATTTTCAACCAATCTTTGTTACATCACTTTTATTGGTAATTATAGTAGAGATACATTTTACATTGGTTATAAATTAATGTTGATTTTAGAAATTATTAAAGTACTCTCCTAATAATTGTTGAAAAATTAGTATTTTTAGTGAAAAAAATTATGTAACTTGAGACACGAATTCTTTATGTGTTTTTTATTTGTTGGAGAAGGTAATTGTGTAAACATGTTATACTCGGTGAGAGCATCAAAATGATATATTTATTTATCTAAATCGAGTTTTGCTAAATCAAACAATAAATCAAACAGAACTCATTAAAAATCAATAAATATATCATTTTGTACATTTATTATTAATATTAGTTCAATGTTATTTCATCCGTTTCAAATTGACCTTTTAATTAAGCTTTTTCGTGTCAAAATAACTTTATGGATGAAGTTATTCATTCTCACTATCTTTAAATGAGTCTATTTTTAGTTGTTCACAAAAATTAAGTAACTTGATTTTGGATCAATTTTGTTGCATGTATACATAAATATCCTTACAGTTTACTTATAACATTGTAAATCCACACTAAAATATAATAGGTGTGAAAGGTGGGATTAGTAAAATGATTAAGAAATTAACACTCATTTCTTATAAGAAATTACAAATTTTATAGAAAGGGTGACCAAATGAGTATCAAATATTTTGCACCAAACGAGTATCAAATTGTTTGCACAAAATGTAATGACATCTTATGTGTCATCTTGTTGTTTCGCATGGAGAAAGTATTACTTAAAGGGTCTATTTTTTATGTACGACTTCAAAATAATTTTTGGTTTTTCACTTTCTTTCTCCCCCCCCCCTCACGGCCTCACCTTCTCTTTCTATCTTTTACTTTTTTTTCCCCAATCATATAAAATAAAAATACTCATTCCGTTCCACTCAAATAATTTATAAATAGGAGTTACATAAATAATATTAAAGTTGGTCATAATTACAAAAAAATGCTTGATTGTAATCAATATATTAATATCAAATATGAAGGGTAAATTTGAAGTATATTGAAGATTGTAGACATAATTTTTGAAAGTAGACTATTAAAATGAAACATTCTAAAATAATATAGTGAACTCTTTACCTTACGGACGGGAGAGTAAAGCTCCGTTTGTTTCACGGGAAACAATTTCTGGAAAATAAAAAGATTTCATTTTCAGGTATTTAATAAATCTTTTGAAAATATGTCAGAAAACATTTTACCGTGTTTGACAAACGCACGAAAAATGTTACGGAAAACAATATATGAATAAATCCAAAAAGTATATTATAATATTAATAAACATATTAAATATAAAATAGTGTTGACTTTAAGTAATTTTCTTTTAATAGCCTTCAATTTATGGTGTGAAATCAATAAAGTCCTTTTTTTTTCAATCTTGCAAATACAAATAATTTTTTTTTTGATAATTGATATGAAAAAATGTTTTAAAAAATAAAATAGATAATGTTTGGACATCCTTAAATAATATAATGAACACTAATTTTAGGCTCAGTTTGTTTCACGGAAAATGATTTCAAGAAAATATTTTCCTCATTATTCGGTGTTTGGTAACCTTAGGAAAATGTAGTCAACGTAAAACATTTTCCGAGTCAACAGAAAATCAAACCTTTTTTTTCCCGGAAAATGACTTACGGATTTAGGCTCCGTTTGTTTCACGGAAACAATTTCCAAAAAATGATTTCTGGAAAATGAAAAATGTTCATGATTTAGGCTCCGTTTGTTTCACGGAAACAATTTCCAAAAAAATGATTTCTGGAAAATGAAAATTTTTCATTTTCAGGTGTTTAGTAAATCTTTTGAAAATATGTCAGAAAACATTTTTGGGTGTTTGGCAAACGCACAGAAAATGTTACGGAAAACAATATATGAATAAATCCAAAAAATATATTCTAATATTAATAAACATATTAAATATAAAATAGTGTTGACTTTAAGTAATTTTCTTTTAATAACCTCCAATTTATGGTGTGAAATCAATAATGTTCTAAAAATCGTTAGACGACCGCTAGGCGGCATACCAGCGCCTAGCGCCTAGAGGACTAGTCGGGGCCTAGAAATTAAAGTATAATTAGCCTTATTTTGAAAATTTTTCTTAATATTATAAACTTAAGCCTTTAAATATACTAATAAAAAATATCACTAAATAATTTAAAAACTTAAAACTTATTACTTATTTAATACTCGATTCTTAGTTAATACCACTAAATACTTAAATAACTTAATACGTTTAATACATATACTTAAAATTTAAAATTTCTTAAAATTCTTATTTTTGCCATTTCATCAAACACATCGACTAAGTTTTATAAATTTAAAAAAATTGACTAAAATTTAAAAATATATAAACAAAAAAAATATGAATTCTAAATTTATGAGTTATTTGTAAGTTTCACCTTAAGTGGCCATCCATAACAATTACATTGTAATTCTAACTACTAAAAGCCCACAGAATGTACAATTTTCTTTACTTTTCCTACATTACCTGGCTGGGTTATCTTTTCCAGCAGTTTTCACTACCCCAGCCTTCGGTCATCTCCTTTCTGTGTTTACCCCAGCTTTCGGTCATCTCCTTTCCGCGATGACAAAGGCATGAAGCGGCAAGGATTTTTCTTTTCTTTCCATCTCAATTTTCTTTGTTTTCTTCTTTATTTTTTTTTTATTTCTCTTTTCTCGTTTCATCTTCTTTCGAAAAACGGCATGGAAATCAATAAAATAGATAATGTTTTGACTTCCTTAAATAATAGAGTGAAAGTGAACACTAATTTTAGGTTTTGTTTGTTTCACGGAAAATGATTTAAAAAATATTTTCTTCATTTTTCGGTGTTTGGTAACTTTATAAAAATATAGTCAACGTAAAACATTTTCCTAGTAAACGGAAAATCAAGTCTTCTTTTCGGGAAAATAACTTAAAATTATAATTTATAAATAATGTGTACAAACTCCATTTATATTTCGAAACAATTTATTTGTTGAGTAAAATATTATGCGTGTATATAAATATGTGCAATTGTGGAAGGGCGCGGAGGGGTGCTCGAATATTCGGAAAATGACTTACGGAAAATAAATCCGTAAGTCAATTTCCGAAAAGAAAACTTGATTTCGGTTGATTCGAAAAATCTTTTACATTGACTAGATTTTCCTAAGATTACCAAACGCCGAAAAATGAGGAAAAAGTTTTTCAGAAATCATTTTATGTGAAACAAACGGAGCCTAAAAATTGAAATACAAAAATCTACCTAAAACCCTCTGGTGTCGTTTGGTAGCCAAGACTAAAACTAAATAGGAAGTTGTCTGATGTTTGGTAGTCAAGACTAAAACTAAATAGGAAGTTGTCTGATATTTGATATACTTACACAATAGGTGATTGGGAATAATAATGTAAATTATACGAATAAAGTCATTATTTTATCACTATTAATACCAATGGAGAGGATGGTATTACGGGCACCCTCATTTAAAAAAAAGGTAATGCTAGGGCCACTCTAATAGCACTTAATTTTGGGTACTAAATGATGTGGCATCTTATGTGTCATATTATTAACATAACTTTTTAATTTATAGTGGAGCCCATAAAATGCCAAATAAGATGACACATTGGAAACCACATCATTTGGTACCCAAAATTGAGTACTATAAAAATTAAGACTAACATTTTATATCTAAAAACTACCTACGATATATAAGTGATGATTAATAACGAAGACACTAATAATATTTTGATTAATAATACTCCACTAATATCCCTACAAATGCCAACGTAAAAGGTAAATAAATAAAAAAATCACGTGAATGTTGTGAACGGCAACTAATTATAAGTTTTTGAACTAAGTGCTGAAAACGAGATTTCTGTCTTCCTATTTGTTTTATAGAAACACAGTACATAGTTTATCGTGCAAGTCACATGGTCATGGACCTATTATGGGTACAGTACTTTTATGACACTAGAGAAAAATTAGGACGGTATCATTTTTTAACGTTAGCCTTGCCTGCATGTTAAGATTTGGGATCTCCAAAAGCTGGTTTTTGACCAGTGCAGAAATTAGAATATAGCCAAATAAATTTGATATTTAGTTTATTTTAAATCAATAATTAAATTAAGATAAAAAAATAAATATAAAGTGGTAAAAGTATTACTATTTAAAAAAAATAAAATTTCAAATAAGACAATTATTTTACCTACTTTTATTCAAGCCTATAATTCTATATATATTTGATTATTATCTAAAGCCTCGTTTGGTGTAACGTTTTGAAAACGTAACTTTTTCAAAACGTAGTCTTTTTCTTGTAAACATGTTTGAGAAACTAGTTCAAAACGTTATTTTCATAAACAGAATAGTTGTAAACGTAACATATTTGTAAAACGCTCCAAATTGGAGCATTTTAAAATGTTACACGTTTTTAAAACGTTATATTGAAATATTTTAAAAGAAAAAACGCTACATTTTTTATCTGTGTTTTTTATCAAAATGTTCTTTCAAACAATCACTAATGTATTTAAAATCAAGTGTAGCAGATCCTACCGTTTGCCTAAAAGATATTTTGGGCTTCAAGTTTGAAAATAGAAAAGGAATTCAACAGCACTCACGTGGAAGTAGGATGAAGTCTAGAGTAATTTTGAAGTCTAGGATGAAGTCTAGAGTTAAATACAAAATGAGAATTGTGCTAGTAGAATTATGGTGCTCGTGCTCGTGCTCGGATGTTGCCATTCTTGTTCCTATCGTATGTGTTCGAGGTCTATTCGAGGTCTAGTATATAGACTTTCAATTGTTGTGCTGAAGAACGACACTCCATCCACCTCGGATAAATGTTTATAGTGAATAAAATATAAGGATTACAAAATATAGTTAATGATGTATTGTAAAATATGTTGTGACAATAATACCAATTACACAATCTCTTTTATTAATTATGTACTACCTATTACACTCGTTCTCTCTCTAAAATGTGCAATAATTATAGTATTAAATTAATGGATACATTAGGAAAAATGGTAGAAAATTTGTATATCAAAGTGCCTTAGTCAGTTTGTCCAAAGTCCCAGGGATACTCACTTAAAGGCTCTTCACAGGGTATTGAGATATGTCAAAGCATCACCAAAACAAGGTATATACTTGCCATCATCTAATCTGCTTAATTTGAGAGCTTATTGTGACAGTGACTGGACAGGGAATCCCAATGACAGAAAGTCCATCACAGGCTATTGTATGATGTTAGGGAATTCATTAATTTTCTGGCAATCAAAGAAGCAATCAGTAGTTTCAAGGTCATCCACTGAATCAGAATATCGAGCTTTAGCTACAACAAGCTGTGAAATAATGTGGCTTGACAACTTATTGAAAGACCTACAAGTCTAGTTCACTGCTCCTGTTCCTATATATTGTGACAGTTCTTCAGCTATTGCAGTGGCTAGCAATCTTACATCATGCCAGAACCAAACACATTGAGCTAGACTGCCATTTCATTCGGGAAAAGATAAAGAATGGGCAAGTGTCATTGCATCACGTATCCACTAAGAATCATGTGGCAGATTTATTCACCAAATTTCTAGGCAAAAATCTGCATTGGAAGTTTTTATCCAAGTTGCAGGTGGTTAGCATCTACACACACACAACTTGTGGGGAGGGTGTTAACATTGACAGTGGAAAAGGAAAAATCAACAATCTGAATATCAAGCATGGGAATGAGATAAGAGCTTGTGCTAAGTATGGAGAAATAAATAACAAGTTAAAGAGATTTCTCTATTCTATAGTTAAGGAAAGCTTTAGTAGTTGGATGTAAATCTTTTATTGTTTAAGGGGGTTATATGCACATAGGTATAAGTGTTCAGTTAGTTTGTTAGTCGTTTTGTTTCTCTCCAGTTTGTTTTCCCAGGCTTGTATATATACTCCCTTAGGGTTATGTAAACTCAAGCAATTTCTATATACGAATACTCTGATTCACCAAGATCCAACAGTTAGGATCTCATTCCTTTCTTTACAAAAATTTTTAGGAACATTAGTTGTGACATCCCAAAATAGAAAGTAGAAACATTTATCTAAGACGAATGTAATATATAGTCTAAGGCTAGTAAGTGAGTCGGTTGATCTGAGCTTTTTAAAACATATGAAAATTTTAAATTTTAAACAAGTAATCGACTCGGCGTTAGAAGCCTTAAGGTTAAGTTTGGTTCGTTTACATTACAAAATCAAACTGAATTCGAGCATGGTAGGGTTTATCCTCGTTGTCATCCCATGTTTTTAAGAGTGTATCATAAGTTCATAACTAATACTCCTTCTGTTATAGAGAAAGAGTACACTATTTTATTTTGAAATGTTTAATTAAATAATTTATTTTTAAAAATTAAAGCATATAAATGTCAATTTATTACTAATAAACTACTAAAAGTGTCATTTTATTAAAAAAATTGACTTTCAAACTTAGACTATTTGCTTAAAACGGAAGGAGTGATATATACTTATAATTTTGATAAGTTTTAGCTTATTTAACTCGGTTGATCGAGCTAGATCATAGAATCAAGTTTGGTATTGTGTTTAAATTTGAGATAGAGGAAACTATCAATTATGGACCTTTGATCCATGTAATTTTCTTTCATAGCCTCTGATCACTTAAAATTTTGGAATAATTTGAACATGGAAAAATATTCTTCAGATAATAAGGTCGATCAAGGTCTATTAACTCGGCCTTTTGATAGACATTTGATCGACCCAAATATCGAGTTGATAGACACAAAGATTGAGTTAATCGACCTAAATCTCACTGTATTAGTTTTGAGAGCCAAACGGATATTATAGACAATTCATCACAGAAGAAACTATGAAAAAACATTTTTTAAAAAAAGTTAGATTAGTTTTGTATTTTGTATGTTTAAAAATATTATAAATAAAAATACCCCTTTGAGATCAGTGGCGGACACATGGCATATGGTATGGGGCAGTTGCCCCCACTTGAGGTTTTTTCTGTGAAGGAATTTTTTTTAAATAATATGTTATATTGTACATTTTGCCCCCACTGAATCAAATTTCTACAATTTGCCCCCACCTAAATAAAAAACAAATTATAATTGTGATTTAAATTTTTAAAATATTAATACCCCTCATTTTAAAATAGCCCTAATTTGAAATAATCATAATTTTGAAATAGCCCTAATTGAGTATTTAATTTATGTAATTGTTGTGAATTGTGATTGATGAATTTGTGATAGATGATATATTGATATTATGATAATATTGTTTTATTTCCTAAATTTGTGTGTTCATTATCTTGGTAGGAATGTATATTTATTTAATTAGAGCATTTTAATTTGGGGATTGAAATAGTTGATTTATGAGATTTTTTTTTATTTGTGTAGATTTCCAAATTGTGGTTGATTTAAAGGAATTTGGTTTTAGTGATTATGGAGAAAATTTTTAAACGGAAACCAAATTTGTGATCAATTTATAAATGATTGTATTGTATGTTTTATTGAAAAATATTTGCTTAGGAACGTTACAAATGATGATGTAATTAAACGTTTTCAAAGTATGAAAACGTGTAGGAGACAATTATGATTTATAACTTCATTAAATTTGTGCACCCGATTGGGAAAATTTCTGCGTCCGCCACTGTTTGAGATACGAACGAATTAGTTTAATTTGCATCGTTACTTGATAAGTTAATGTGATTTTATATTTGGTTATGATTCATAATGTTACTGGACACCGTATGCTCATTTCGTGCATCACGTGCATCACTTTTATAACCATAGTAAAATTGACTTTTTAAAATGATACGTAAATTCGTTAAATTTAAATTAATGTTTTGTGTTTTATTAAATTTAAATTAATGTTAATTTTTTTATTTTAATTTAATAATTAATTTAAAATCAAATTGTGGACCAATTGCTCATCAGTTAAACCCAAAAAAAAAAAATTTTGGTTTTGATAGGACTTCGTTCAAAAAAATTTGATTTCCAAAACATTCAAAAAAATTTTACCTGGATGTGGCTACATTTACACCGTGCTTACAATTTTTTAAAAAAATTAATTAGTAATTTAATTGTGTTTAGTTACTAAATCAAATTAATTAGTAAATTAATTGTGTTTAAAATATTTTTAAATTTAGAATTGTTAAATTAAATTTAATAAAAAAACAAAAAAATTAATTATGTAAAGGGTATTTTGGTCAAACATTTTAAAAAAGTGTTGTATTAAGCATTTTATAGGTGCTGTATTAAGTATACCCCTTTTATAATTGTGTTTTTGTTATGCTTACCAATTTACGATCGAGCTTACAACGTTTTAAACAAATTTTAATGTTAAGTGTGGTTTGATTAAACCTATATTTAGATCTTTATAATATTAGATAAAATAAATTAATTTCAAATAATAACATTAACATGTCAAATCATTACTGACTTAATCATGCAACGACTCTAATAATAAAACTCATACTAATAGTTAGAGGTGACAAATTTTGCTCGTGTCCATTTGCCCATCCAGATCGTTTAATAAATAATGGGTATGAGCATACCTAACATTTTAAGTGGGCACAAATGGGCATGCCCATTTAAGACCATTAATTATGATGGGCTAAATGGACGCCCACATGGGTACCGTGCTAAAACTTATTCTCTTGCTCTTTAAATTTCGCTCCGATTTTTACTTTCTCTGATCTCTTAATAATAACGTTTAACATATAACATTTTATATATATATATATATATATTGAGTATCTAGAAGATAAGTGTAACCACTAAAGACCGCCCCCAACAAAATTCCTAAATTATTCTTTTCTTTTACTGGTATTAAGAAAGTAAGAATTGAACGCTTAAATTTTACGTTTTGCTAAACTTATTCTCTTTGGAATGGAAGAATTTCATTTATAACTTTCTAAAATTTATTATTATATATATATTGCAAAATTATGTCGTGTGTTAGATCCCCCCTCCTCCCGCCCCCGATCTCACTTGGATCCGTCACTGTAGGATCTACGTTCTCAAAGTAATCTTTTTGTAATTTATTGTTGCAACCTTCTCAAAGTAATTGTTGTAATTTGATGAATTCGGAGGTTCAAATTATCTGAATTTGTGAAATCATATTTTAACGTTCAATCAATTATTTTATCAATCAACATCAGTCCAATAATCTGGTTAGCATGAAACATTTAATTTTGGTCAACTTTACAAATTAGAATCTCTAAAAATTAGAGAAAAAAATTGAATGAAAACTAGCAATTGATCGAGAAAGATTCTTTGAAAATTAATAATTTCATATATATATATATATATATATATATATATATATATATATATATATATATATATATATATATATATATATATATATATATATATATATATGTGACGTCTCGAGCCCGAATGTCTAGATTCTACGCATGACCCATCGGTTAGAACAAATAACTAAGCTCCTAGGTCGATTTAGATTTTAAACCTATCAACCATAATCACACCTTAAAGTCTATAAACGATATTGATGTCTAATGGTAGTGAAGTGGTCACTTATAATCACACACAAAAATACATATTTGTTTTTTTTGTTTTTTGTTTTTTGGTAATATACTAATATATATATGGTTATTTGTAATTTTTGATAATTTTTTGTAAAATGAAATTATTTTTTTGTAATTTTTGTATTTATTTGATAAGTGCATGTTAATGAGTGAATGAACGTCCATGCCCATTTAGTACCTGCCCATATATACTCATGTTATTAAATGAGCACTTACTTGCCCGTCCATTTGAGCCCGTCCACGCCCACCCATATCCATCTATTTGTCACCTCTACAAATAGTAGAAGCTCGAGGTGGTAGTATCATTTTTCTTAAAAGAATTGTCAATTGTTGCAAAAATATATCTTCTCCCGTAAAAGTCTCTCGTCTTTTGAACAATTGAACTGGTGTTTTGTTATTACAAAAAATAATTGCGGTTTTTTGATGTAATGATTGTCTACACTTTTGAAGTGTCCGATCTTGCTATAAATGTGTACAATTTTTAACCGGCAACTTTTCTCACTCTATTTGTGGAAAGCTATATATGGAAACAATATTACAAGGGATGAGAAGTGGCGATCTGATAAAGTGGCCGCGATGCATTAGTTTATTAATTAAAACTTGGTTCATAAATTTTCCTTTTAAAATATTTTATTTAAAGAGTTTATTTTCAAAAATTAAGGAATAAAAATGTCAATTTATTACTAATGAATTATTAGAAATATAATTTATTTAAAAAATTTGACTTTCAAACTTGAGACTTTTGCCCAAAACGAAAAAAGTATTTGATTTAAGTATGTGTTAAGAGGACAGGGGAGCCAAGTGTGTAAGTGGCAAAGCTCTGTAAAGAACTATAGGGGTGTCCGGTGTATTTTTGTCATAGTTTAATGATCTTTGTATCAAAATGAGGATTAGCGGTTAGGAAAGAGGAATCTTCCAGAGTTCCAGTTGTAAAATATACGGCCCGCCTTTTTGTTCAGTAACTAGAAAATCAAAATTAATGAGAATTCTCTATTCTCTCTCAATTTTCAATAATTCTCTCTCTCTAAATTCAACATGGTATCGGAGTAAATCCATTGTCTCTGCTTTCGCTGATGAATCACTTATCCAAGGAGTCAATCAAGCAACTTTGTCTAGGGTTCTTCGAGCTGAAATTGAAGAATTATGATGGCTACAAATAATGGAGATTACAAAACTCGTCAAGGACCATCAGACGAACCGATGAATCAGAGGAAAACGAAATTGTGGACGAATATGATATAGATGTGCCATCACTTCAACTTCATCCATCTCTCCTTCTGTTCATCCATCCAAATGACCATCCTAGTATGCTTTCAATTTCGTAAATTCTTATCGATACAATTAACTTTGGTTGATGGAGAAGTATAGACACCTCAATTTCGTACCATATTACAAATGTCCTAGAAAATATTATTTCAAGTTAATTGGACTAACAAACGTTATCTTTTAAACATTTCAGGAGTCATGACATCAAAATAAACTTGAAAAGACATAAAAGGACAAAGATAACAAGACATGAGTGAAAGTGAAACTTTTTGTGAAGAATTACAAGATGGGGCACCGCACATGCAGTTGTGGGCGCCATGCCCCATTCTTTTTTTCTTTTTGGTGCTATCCCATTTTGTTCACTGTCTATGTTGGTTGCCCCCTACCCTCGTTCCTTCGTCCCAAAGGATCCTTCCTCAACACACTATGTTTCCCTTTCTTCCTATAAATACGAGAGTTCTCCTCAGATCACACATTCCTCTCATCTCTCTGTTAGGCTGATAGTGAGAACCCCCCTCGCCACAATCTCTCTCTCCTTTAGATTGAGAAAGAAACCCAGAAGACGCCCACTCTCTCCGTCAAAAAACCCACAAACCTAGCAAAACAAAAAAGCCCAACAAACCCCCCAGCACAAACCTAACATACACACACCACATACTCCCATTACACCCACTGCCGAGACAATCAACATATCCAGTCGTTACGCTACCCAAACTCATAAAAAATTCACAACAAATACTGTCGTTACACTACTGAAATTTTGCCAAAATATAGACAACATACACATACATACAACAAACAACACACACATACACACATCAAACAACATACATATACACACATCGCCTTTGCCTATTTTGGGTTGAGCTCAACATACTCGCATACACACACAACAACAACATGAACAACAAAAAGACTTCCTTTCTTGGAAAGACATGGGAAGCACACGTAGATCACCTAAGCCTTGGCGTACCGGGTTCAAACACTCACGTCCCAAGAGATAGGTTCTGTCCCCGTAGTTAATAGTTTGTTTACCTGTCTGTTTATATTTTGGCGTAAATAAGTTTTTTCATGTTTAGTTAGTTTCTTTTTATAATAATGTAAATAGTTGTTATTCTTTTTTGTCCTTAAGTGTATTATTTTTTGTTTATAAAGTAGCATAAAATAGTGTACATAAATAGTTCATTTTATTATTATTGTTGTATAGTTAAATAAATAGTAATCTTCTTTTATTTTCTTTTACGTATATGTATAAATATTTTCTAGACTAAAATTTGTACATAATAAAATAAACATATTTGTAAACTCATTGTGAGCAGTGGTGTATGGAGTAAAGGGGTTATGGCCCCTACGGCCTTTTAAAATTTCTCTACTACTTTAATGCATAATTTATTGAGCTTGGTTATTTTTAACAAAAAAATTGCACTATGGCCCCTGTAAAGACAAAATTTTGGCTTCACCACTGATTGTGAGACCGAAAAGGTGAGTTAGATGTCTAACAACTTCTCAATTCGTAACTTAGCCCCCGAACCCATATTTTTGATAAATTTTAGTTTTTCTCTGTTTATCTTTAAAATAGAGGTGGTGACTCTGTACATACATTTTTAAGTCCATGTACAATGAGGTCGAGTGTATTCCATGCGCTTTAATGTTATGAAACATGTCATTTTCACGTGACGACGAGAGTTTTGAAACGGGGTTCTCACAGTGTTGACTATGCTAGGGAGGTTTGTTTGTTTGTTTTTTTAAAGGGCTAAACTCATTTTTTCTTTGGGGTTGTTAATATGCTTGTTTTTTTATTTGATATTATTTGTTCTACCCATATTTATTGACTCCGTAATTCGTGTTTGGCTCTTTGGGCAAAAATATCAAGACACCCCATTAATGTTTGGATAAGGGCAAGTTATATATATATATATATATATATATATATATATATATATATATATATATATATATATATATATATATATATATATATATATATAAACTTATGTTCTACCCATATTTATTGACTCCGTAACTCGTGTTTGGCTCTTTGGGCAAGAATATCAAGACATCCCATTAATGTTTGGATAAGGGCAAGTTAGTCTTTACAATATGTTTCATTGGTCTACATGAAAAGCCCAAAAACGTCATATATTTTGGGATCGAGGGAGTAGATGACTCACACACATGCACGCACGTAGAGATTAACGAATATTAAGTAATATATATGTATATCTTACTAGGACACACCTTGACCATTTTTTTTATATATCTTAAAATTCCAAATCAATCTTATGTGCACAAAGTGAAAAAAAAAAGAAAAAGAGAATTGTTGTTAGAAAGAAAATCATTCGCAAAAAAAAAAGAGCAAAATGATCACCCCAAAAAAAGAGGGTCACCTTTTGAAAAAAAAAATCAATGTGATCATAGGCCAGCAAAAAATGGTGCATTTGGATTCATCTTGAATTTTGTGATATATTCCTAGGTCGTTTTAATGGTAGATCCCGGAAATAGTATATGTCATTTGTCCGAGATTTTTCGAATCTTAAGAAGTTGAAGTACAAGTGGAAAACGTTGGTCCTATACTTTGAAGAAGGAATCCATTATTCCAGGACCTAATCAGACTGTCAAACCAAGCTTTGCTTGTCCGACCAAACATATGATATTTTTTTACTTGTGTATACTTTGTTTTTCAAAACAAGTAAAGACATGACGAAATCCCTATCACCATTATCCTCAATCTTCATCTTCAAGTTCTTTCCCTTTAAACATTTCACAAATTCATTATTAATCGATTAGTGCATCATTTACTCTCGATTTCAAAAACAATTTTGTGAGTCTTACTTCGAGATATCGATGTGTTGTTTCTCATTGTATCTTGATTTGCATTTACTCATTAATTACATTAGGTTCTATACTTTGTGGCTAAATGAGCTGCGTACGAGTTAGCGTGACAACTGTGTATAGAACTTTGTCTTTAGAATATTTTTTAGACTTCACAAGTTTTCGGCAAAAGATTTCGGGTGAAGGCTTCACCAGCAGCCTTCACCAGCAGACCTTGTCTGTATTCGGACAGCATGACGTGTCAAGAATATCAGGATGTCCAACTCAAATGGATTATTTAATTAAACTATCTATGGTTTGAATTTGAATTAATCCATCATCATCATCAACTCCTGACTTCCAAGACACGTCTTTCCAGCTTTTCCAAAGAATGAAGACTTTCGCCTCCTGAACATGGCATAACAGGTTTACAGTCTGACACAAACAGACTGTACCAAATACTGCATGTCTGCAACTCTGTTTGTTGCCCACCTGCTAGTTCCAGCACTTGCTCCTCTCCATACCCTGATCAATTCCACATAGCGATGAAGTCAACAAAGCAGCTCCCTGCATTTAATGCTCCCAACCTAATAGAGTTGTTACACACTTCATCTTCTCCAACGGTGTCAAGAATGTTCCGATATAAATACTGCCATTGAAGACTGAAGAGACAGTGGGAGATAGTGTGATAGTGTGCAAATACGAATGCTCTGAATCTATTCAACAACATCAAGTCATAATACTCAGTGCATTCAAGAGATTGTTAACTGATCAACGAAGTCCTAAACAATAACAAAAAGATCTGCATCAACTGATAATCATTTACTCCTTGTTGTTGTACTAATCACTATTCTTTTGCACATTTAATATTCTGCCTTATCAGATATTCAATTCCCCCACCCCCAAACATAAGTCAAATATTTTGCACACTATCCATTAGAGATTTCTGTAATAGAACTAGTGGAAAACATAGTGCACATTCAAATCCAAGGTTGACTGCCTTGGTGGTGGACGTAACACTTTTTATAGTGCGAACTATCTCAAAATACATGTGTTCTTTACATTCAAATCCAAGGTTGACTGCCTTGGTGATGGACGTAACACTTTTTATAGTGCGAACTATCTCAAAATACATGTGTTCTTTACATTCTGTTGCTTATTGTTTTATACTGCCTTCGTCGTCTTAGCTTATTCCTTTGAACAACAAACTTTAATAATCAGCCAAGTCTACTGGTAGTGCTTGACTTAGTCTATCTTCCTAACAAGTCTTCTACTACTTCAACCTTTTCAATAGGTTGCAAGTACTTGTTTTAAGGAACTATTACGAAAAGATTTTATTGTTTACTAATTACTAAGCTATTCAACCCCCTTTTCTAGCTTAGTATTGTGCCATTTGGGACTAATTATTAGTATCAGAGCTTAACTATTCCAAAACAAGTTTTTCCAAGATTAACCTCTTGAGAGATAAAAATCCAATGACACAAACACATTACATGTTACCTACATCAAATGCGAACCACGTCCCAATATTGGACGAATGTCATTTCGATGTTTGGAAGGATAAGATAATGCGTCACATGAACTCTATTGACAACAGGTTATGGAAGTGCGCACCCAGAGGACGTCATGTATCAACGAAACCAAATCTTCTGGCTTCCGTTGGTGGAAATCCTCCAAAAGTTCCAAAAGAAGAATCAGAATGGACTGAGGACGAAAGAAAGCTAGTGGAGCTAGACAGTAAAGCCATCAACATCATCACAAGCTCTCTAGACACCAGCACCTATCAACAAGTGATCCGGTGTACATCTGCAAAAGAAATGTGGGAAGCTCTTGTTGAATACGTGGAAGGAGACCAAGATACAAGAGACAACATGAAGTACACTTTTATCCAACAATTTGACTCCTTCAAAAAATACCCTAAAGAAACATTGAGACAAGCATACGATCGTTATAGCGAGGTGATAAATAGATTTTTTTCTTTGGTAAAATTTATGGCAAGAAGGAAATGAACATGAGATTTCTAGGCTTACTAGGTAGTCTTTGGCACGTTAAGTCTACTGCCATGAAAGAATCTAAAAACTTAAATGAAATGACTCTTCGTAGTCTTTATGCAAGTTTAAAGGTTTATGAGCTCGAAGTTAGTCAAGCTCTAGAGCAGGATAAGCAGTTCAAAACTCTGTCCTTGCCAGCCATGGTACATGAAGCAATTCTAGTTGATGACAAACCCTTCACTTCCTCCAATGAAAGTGATTTTCTTTCTGATGAACAATTTGCTTTGTTTGTAAAACGTTTTGAGAAATTTGCAAAATATGGAAGAAAGGACACACACACCAGTAGCCTTTTAGAAAGACTGCTGAAAGCTCGTCTAATAATGAGCTTGTGTGTTATAACTGTAGGAAACCTGGTCATTTTGCATCTAAATGTTCAAAGCCAAAACTTAAAGCATACCGAAAGCCTCCAAATAAGAATTTCAAAAACAAAAGGGTATACTGGCTGAGGACATTGAAGAGAAACATGTTGTTACATGGTTTGAGATGGATTCAGAAGAGGATGAGGACGATTGTGAGCAAGCCAACATATGCTTAATAGCTCATGAATCAAGTCCCACCTATGACTCTGAACATGAAGTCGAACTCTCACCTGATCCCCTCGAAAAGGTTGAGACCAACTGTGAAAGCTTCAGTAAGGAAGAACTACCCAAGGATAATCAAGATATGCTTGAGGAGTTCAACTCCTTCAGAGTAGCCTATGTAAAACTCACGAAGAATTATGAAAAGCTTGCTGCTGAGAAATCTCTGCTGGCAGCTGAGATCCAAACTTTCATTAGCTGTCAACAAGAGAGTATCAATCTAAATGGAGAAAACAAAGTTCTCTGTGACAAAGTTGAGTGCTTGGTTGAGCACATCAAAGGACTAAACCATGAGAAAATTACCTTGTAAAAGACGATTGACTCCTGGAATAGTTCAAAGGAAACCTTTGAAGGAATCCTATCCAGCCAAAAGCCAAGTGGATATAAATCAGGCTTAGGCTATAATGATAAGCCCAACATAGCTTGCTCTTCTGTCACAGAAAAAGGTGAATCCTCCAAGACTGTTGTTGATCTTTCCTTCTCCAAAGAGACCTTTGGTAACAAGGGTAAAAATGGACTTGGCTATACAAGTATACCTTATGTTTACCCCAAAGTTCACAAAGGGAAAACCAAAGTAGCCACCTCAAATGAGAAGCTTGTAAAAGGAACGCTAGAGAAATCAAAAAGCTCTGCTAAGGCAAAGTTTGCTGGTGATAAACAAACGAAATCTCTGCTGGTACCTGTTAAGTTTGTCTATGAAATGGCCAAGGGTCCCAAGCCAGTTGACACTAAACTTAAAGGAGTTCTAGTGGATACTCCTAAGACTTGTAACACCAGATCAACCAAGGCTAGGTCTGCTGTTAATAGACCAAGGAATATTATCAAGAAACATCTTAAGTCTACTGTCAACAAGTGTGCTGAACCCAAGAGTGATGTTGTAAAGAAAGAAAGTCACAAGCCCTCTACAGCAAAAGCTGATCACAATTCTCCATGGAATTTTCATCTATGTCATTCATGCAATTATTTAGGCCATATGGCCCCGGAATGCCTACTAAGGTTCACAGCAAAATCTGAGAGACCTAGATATTTTTAGATGATGCATAATCATGCGATATACATTTAAGACAAATGCTGCATTTTTTTCAGATTTTTTTTGGATACATGCACATGTTCCAAGTATATTTTTTTATATGCAAAATGCAACAAAAATATTATTTTATTATTTCACGCATGCAAAGGCACCATAGAGATATTAATGCTTGCAAAAATGCAACATGGATTTTTTTTTCTTTATGCATGCAAAATGCAAAATGCAACATTGATATATTTTATTTTTATGCATGCAAAATGCAACATTTATTTCTCTTTTAAATGCAGAAGTAAAAATGGCATAGTTAATACAATTTACATGGGACATAGCATGCAACATGACTTAATAGGAAAATAGTTTACCTCCCTTTTTTTTCTATGAGACTGATTTTTTTTCTTCTTTTTACTAGGCACGCAAATCCCTCTCCAAAGCCCGAGCTAGCTGTGACAAGGTAGCCTCCATCTACAACTCATTGCCTCCGCAGGCAAAGCTTTTAGTGGAGCAGACCGGCTTCGGTGCATTTCTACGGGCTTTCCGTCCCTTCCGCAGTTATTTGTCTAATTTCAGGTTCTGCGGGACTATTGGTGGGACACCACCCGTACTTTTCATTTCAGCTGGGGCAAGGCCACCATGACTCTATGTGATTTCGCCGCAATCACAGGCATCCCTACTGGCACTGGCAAGCCCGATGAGATTCGGATCGACAGCGTTAAGAGTTGGCTAGAGTAGCATGCCGGGCAGATTGACGATGATGATTACGAGGCTGTGACTCGCGTCGCCAGGGCATTTCTGTTCTTTTTTCTGGGGATGTCTCTTTTTGCCAACTTATCCACCACTCTGCGGGTTTCTGTCCTGGGTTGCCTCCGGGACTTGTACTTGTTTCTTGATTATGACTGGGAGCAAGTAGGTCTGGCTGAGCTGTATGCTTCTATGGATCGTGCTAGCCACAACGATTATCGGGTCCTTAATGGTTTTGCTCCGGCTTGGGAGGTATTCTTTTCTTTTCCTACTTTGATATATATATATATATATATATATTTATTTATTTATTTATTTTTATTTATTTATTTATTTTATTTCATTCACTGGCCGATTTTTTCTTTTGCTGCATTTTTTTTTTTTGTTGCGGGTCTAGGCCTATTCTGTTTTTACTTTCTCCCCTGGCCCTTTGAAAAAGTGCATCCACGAGCCACTTTTCCTGGCTGAGTTCGTAAATGCCAACCGAGTAGAAGAGGACCGGAATGGCAATAACTTGGGCAAGGCAATGGTGTAGGATAGGATCGCGAGCTCAAGCTCGGGCGCAGTTCATTTATTTCCTTGGAGGCAACTAGCTGGACCATATCTGGTGTCTTTAGAGATGAGCCGCCACCGGATCTTAATGGTGTCCATTATGGTAGATTCGTTGTATATGGGCGAACAGGTCAACCGCCAGCATTTTCTATATCATGTGCCCCTAGTGACACCACTTGTACCACCAGCTTGGGTGATCGTACCAGATTTTCTACCGAACCGGTATCAGTGCCTGTCCAGATATATCGTTCCTTAGGAGGATTAACCCACCATGGCTTATGAGGACAGTTCTCCATCCTCCTCCCGTAGTGGCGAGGCGTGCATAAGATGTTTCTGATAGACCGATGCCTTCTCGTCTGATTCCTGATGCTCAGCTAGATTATTTCGTCCTAGTTGAGGATTTCTCCACCTTCCAGTATCATTGTGGAAGTCTTGTAGATGAAGTTTTGCCTGATGTCGAGGATCCCAGATCGGTTTCAAATTCATGAGCGAACCCGCGTGGTATATTTTTTTGCCTTTTTTTTCATACTTGCAATATAATATTTTTTATTCTCCAGGACTGATATTCCCTTCCTTTTTCTTTGATACCATCTTTATTTCAGGTCGATGCCTCATCCTACCGGAAGGTGGTGAAGGGCTTTTTCGACATCACCAAGCTATACCAGTGGCTGCTGGACAAGTTTACTTGCCGAGGGAATGATGTAGTGAGTCGGGCCAGGCGCCGAGATAACGATGATGATAAGGTCGGCAGATCGAGTCGTGCTTGGCCAAGAGGTAGGGGATATAGAGTTGGCGGGACCGGTCCTCGGGTTATGGGCGGAGGCTTTGATAGAAGAAGATCTTCACACGCCCATTAGCCTTCTTTTACATGTACTTATTATGGATTTTTTCTTCTTCCTGTACCAAACTCTATATATATATATCTAAATGCAATGCAGCCTATTTTTATTCCATGATGCTTGATTTAAAATATAAAGACTCAAATCATTTTAGAGATGCTAAAAATAAAAGAAGTTAAATCAAAGAAAAACCCAAGCAAAGGCACACTGTACTTCTAGGATGAAGGCTTTGAGGGATATAGCTTTGGGTTTTATTGGGGTTACCGGAGCTCTGCGGGGAAAGAGAGGCAGCCGCCTCTTCCTGTGTTTGATGGACTTTCTAGTTGGTGAGGGCTAGTGCCTAGCCTTACTCCTTTTCTTTTCTTTTCTGTGAGCGAACAAAGGCGAATAAGCGAAGCAGACGAGGTCGAAACCGGGATACCAGGCAGTTTCGTCATGACATCGGGGATCCATGGGCACTTCCCATGGTGGACTAGGCGCGGCGCCCAGAAGGGCTATGGACAGCGCCCAGCCTTCTCCTGTGCACTTCCTGTTTTGGCCCTATTCATGCACCGTTTTGATATTTCAGTCGTTTTCTCCGATTTTCAGTATAAAAGGGAACTTGAGTCAATGTTCAATCTCACATTGCTTCTCTTCTCTTCTACTTTCTTTTCAGACAGCAGGCATGTCTGAGCTTTCTTTGTTTCATCTTTCTTTTTATCGAATCAGGTATAAATGTTGCCCTTTTTCAGAAATGGCCGAGCGTACTCATACAGCCCTGGAGATTGAAATATATGAGACTTCGTTGGATTACTGGATCCTTTCTTTACGAGAGGATGAACGGGAATGGTTTGACCACGTTTATAGCTACCGCTGCCTCCTTTCATGGTGGGCACTTCGCATAAACTTGGATATGCTGAGGGCAGCATCTAGATTCTGGTCGACGCAAAGTCATCTCTTTAATTTTTCCTTGAATGAGATGTGTCCCACCTTTGATCGAAATTCTGCGCTGTGGTGGGAATACCGACTATCGGTCCCATTTCCGTGCCATCTGTACGGAGGCATCCCTTCATGGCGATAAGAAAATTGTTTGGCTCGACCCGTGCTGGAACTCCAAAATTTTACAATAGAGGTCATTTTAATTTAACTATTCTTCCTCTGCCTATACTGAATATAGGAAGGATCCAGTCTATTCACGGCGGCAGCTGGCTGCCCTCTTCCTGTGTGTAATGTGGCGATACCTCCTGGTTAGTCAACCCGGATTTATCGATGTGCGGGTTATTGATTTGGTTTTGCAAACTCGGGAGCGCCGGGTGAATACTGTCCCGATTATCTTGGCCGAGACTCTGATTGGCCTGGATGCTTTTTCGACCGGGGACGAAGTCTTTCCTTCTGGCAGCCGCATTTTAATCCATATGTGGCGGGAGGAGCATTTTAACTAGGTGATGTCCCCTGAGCTTGTATGAGGAGTATACATTCCCGGGCGCTATGGCTCTCGCGGCCATTATCCCCATGATCTGTCTACAGAGCGTGACTAGATAGAATATTTTATGCGCATTGGCTCCATGGAGATAATCTGGGTGGTCAGCCACTGGCGAATTCGCCACTTTTTTTTGTTTACTGGGGCTTATGCCCATGTCATCTTGCCTGGTCTCCAACATAACTCGTTTTATTTGTCGTACTGAGTCCTCCATCAGTTCGGAAGAGAGCAGATCGTCCTAGACGTGAACCGTCCTTTGATAGAAGTTATGCAGATATAGAAAGATGTGGGCGATCTTATCTGGGACATGTGGGAGATTGATTATCCCCTACGGGCCTCAGCTCACACTTTTTCTGAAAATATGTTGTTGTCCCATGAGTATCTATCATGGGTGTTGCTAGCTATTGAGAAGCATTCCCGTGTGATCAGGCATGTGTTGAGGAGAATCCTTTCTAGGCGGGTAACCAGTGGCATAGATGCCCGGCTGATGGAGATCGGCGAGGATTTGGAAAGTTCAGGGCTGGTGGTTCCCCAGGTCTTGCAGGAGGATTTTCGGTGAATGCACGACTTTAGGGCCTCAAATGGCACACGATTCTGACGAGGCGGGACCCAATAATGTGCCTCCCAGATTGAGCAATGCGAGTCAGCGGAGTAATCCTCAGTGGACTAATGACGCTGGCCCAAGTCAGGCTGGCAGATGGAGAACTACTTACAGAGATGATGGTGCTGACCCAAGTCGCCCTGCTATCCAGGATAATGGCGATGCTGATGGCGAGGAGGAGGATACCTCTGAAGGTTCTCATGCTGGTGAGGCTAGGGCCTCCTTTGCACCTCGCTGAAATATCTGGTCTCGGCTGGGACGTCGCAGACGTTGAGGGACCGTTTCTGAGCTGCATAGAAAAGAGGGGGATTTGGGGGGACCCATAGGATGTAGGCAATATATGTATATGTACCTGTACAGAAATAAATGATAATCTAAATATCTTAGACACCTATTCATGCGTTGCACCTTATGGATTTTATATTTTGATGTGTTTTTATTTTGAGCCCCGTCGTGGTTTTTCTCTTAGCCAGTCAAAAATAAAAACAAACTGCCTTTCCCTGCCATAAGAAGTCTTTTTCCTGTGGTCAACATGTCTGATACATGTTTGACCTTG
Source organism: Codonopsis lanceolata (assembly GCA_013146195.2). Taxonomy (NCBI): domain Eukaryota; kingdom Viridiplantae; phylum Streptophyta; class Magnoliopsida; order Asterales; family Campanulaceae; genus Codonopsis; species Codonopsis lanceolata. The sequence continues at coordinate 4,804,977 of CM028379.1, forward strand.
TTTGTTGGAGATTAGATGCTGGGGACTGCTTTCTCTCTCCTTCTCCTGATTTTTCTTTTGTTTTGCTCTAACTTTTGCCTAGACTGCCCTTTCGGGTTTTCAATCTAGCGAGCCATTATTCTCCTTGCATATATCGTTTTTTGCTCTAATTTTTGCCTAGACTGCCCTTTCGGGTTTTCAATCTAGCGAGCTGGAGTGAGATACAGTTGCCAAATATTTTTTATTCATGCATAATATCTTTTAAGTTTGTCCATGTTGAAGGGCTGAACGAGGTCTTCCCCATCTTGGTTGATGAGGAGCACCGCACCTCCTGATTGAATCTGCTTGACGATGCAGGGTCCCATCCAAGGAGACTTCCATTTTTCCCTAGTGTTGACATAACTAGTGGGTGTTTCACAGAGTACCAGGTCTTTTACTTGGATATTACGGCCTTTGACTCTTTTGTTGAATGCTCGAGTTACTCGTTTCTGATATGCTCGAGTGTGTTCTAAAGTTAGAAGTCGTCATTCATCTAACAGGGCTAATACCTCTTAGCGCTATTTGACCCAGTCAATTTCAGATACATCAGATTCCATCATAACTCTTAATGACGAGACTTCTATTTCAATGGGTAGCATTGCCTCCATACCGTAAGCTAAAGAATAAGGGGTAGCCCTAGTAGGTGTGCAAACTGAAGTGCGATAGCCCCCAAAATGTTAGCGGCAACTTTTCTGGCCAGTCTCTTCATGTTTCAGCCATTTTTCTGATGATGTTTTCTAATGTTTTCTGGCTGCTTCGACAGCACCGTTTGCCTGTGGTCGTTACGGGGAAGACCATGTCTCTAGATTTTGAACTCGTCGAGCAATCGGTTCACTTCCCCTTCGAAGTGCGTACCGTTATCAGAAATTATTTCAAAAGGGACCCCGTATCTGTATATGATGTTGGTTCTAATGAATTCGACACTTTTCTGGCATTCAACACTTTGTAGGAAAAGGCTTCTACCTATTTTGTGAAATAATCTACAGCTACTAGGACATATTCGTGGCCATTGGATCCTTTTGGGTGAATTTGACCTATAACGTCAATTCCCCATGTTGAAAATGGCTAAGGAGATGTGGAGTTGTACAGTGTATGCGGGGGAACATGTTGCAGATTTGCGAAGCGTTGACATTTGTCACAAAGACGCACCCATCGGATACAGTTCGTTTCTAGTGTACTCCAGTAGTACCCTTGTCTGATTATTTTCTTTGATAGCATATGCCCGTTCATGTGTGGCCCACAAGTATCACCGTGCAGCTGGTCCATAATTTGTTCGGTTTTAGCCTGATTGATGCATAACAGGTTTAACCCTTGGTAGTGCCTTTTGTATAGACTACCCCAACTAATCACGAATTGCGATGCCCACCTTCGTAGGGAGATTTTCCCTCTTCTATCTAGGTCGGGTGGATAGACCCCATTCTGAAGTAGATTCATAATGTCTAGGTACCAGGGTTCGTTATCCTTTTTAGGAGTGGCAACAATTTTAAAGCAATAGGCAGGAGTAGTCTTTTCCCCGACTACAAATGGTTGGACGTTGATCTCTGTGGGAGCTTTGACAAATAAGGCTAAAGTGGCTAAGGCATCACCGAATTGATTTCTATCTCGCGATAGATGATGAAATGAGATATTATCAAATTCTTTTGCTAAGGTTGTCAATCTAGTATGGTATAGCTATAGCCAGGGATCCTGGGTTTTCCACTTCCCTTTGACCTGGTTTATAATTAGAGCAGAGTCACCAAAGACTTTAAAGTCTTTAGCTCCTTTTCTGAGAGCCTCTTCTAGACCAGCAATGCAGGCTTCGTATTCAGTAGTGTTATTTGAGCATTCGAATTCTAGCCTTATAGCCAAAGGAGTGTGGGAATTTACTGGATCAATTAGCAGGATTCTTATGTCGAAACCTCTATTGTTGGCGGCCCCATCAAAGAACATTGCCATTTGGTGTCATGATCAGTAATTTCTAAGACATCTTCGTCTAGGAAACTTGGCTCAGATACATCTTCTGATTCTAAAAGTAGATCAGCTAAATGGTTTGCGATCACGTTGCCTTTGGCTAAGATACATCTTCAAATTCGTTGAGCATGAATGACCATTTAGCCAGTCTGTTGTAGAGTGATGGCTTTCCAAAGATGTATTTCATGGGATCCATTCTGAAGATGAGCTTGATGGACCGGGCCTGCGAATAGGTTTTGAGCCTCTCTGTTGCCCAGATTAAACCAGTGCAGTTTTTCTCTAAGGCCGAGTAATTTCGCTCACTTCCTTGTAACTTCCTACTTATGAAGTAGATGACATTTTCAATGTAGGAATCTTCTTTTTATCGTGCGAGCATAGCCCCTACTGCCGTGTCTGTGACAGTTAGGTATAGGAGGAGGGGTTTATGTGTATGAGGAGGAGCTAGCAATGGTGGGCTGGCAAGGTATTTTTGATATTTTTTAGGGCTAGCTGGCATTCTTCGTCCCAGACTAGGTCAGTGTCCTTCTTCAGGAGTTTGAATAGTCACTCACATTTGGAGGTTAGCTTCCTGATGACGCGACTGATATACTGCAATCGACCCAAGAAACCCTTGACTTCCGTTGGGGTTTTTGGCTGTGGCATGTCTATGATGGATTTTATTTTGGCTGGTTCTATTTCGATACCCTGTTCGGTCACCATGAACCCTAGGATTTTGCCTTTGGTAACTCTGAATGTGCATTTGGTTGGGTTGAGCTTCATTTGGTGTTTTCTTAACCTTTCGAAGAATTTTCGATGATCTTTGACATGGGCACTATCTGTATCGTCAGAATGCACAATCATATCGTCCACGTATACCTCAACTTCTTTATGTATCATATCGTGGAAGAGGGTAGTGACAACCCTATGCTAGGTAGCCCCAGCGTTTTTCAGTCAAAATGGCATGACAATATAGCAGTAGGTTCCCAGGGGGTGATGAATGAAGTTTTTTCTTGGTCTTCTACTGCCATTTTGATTTGATTGTAGCCCAGCATACCGTTTATAAATGATCTTATCTTGTGAGAAGCCACAACGTCTACCACAATATCAATGTTGGGTAGAGGGAAGTCATCTTTGGGCGATGCCTTGTTGAGGTTGCAGAAGTCCACACAGATCCAAACCTTTCCATTGGGTTTCAGAACAGTCACTATATTTGACAACCAAATTGGGTATTCAACTACCCGGATGAACTTGACGTGCAGCTGTTTCATGATTTTTACTTTTACTTTCAATGACCATTCTGGCTTGATTTAGCGGAGTTTCTGCTTGACCGGTCTAGCATCGGGGTATGTTGGGATTCGGTGCTCTACTATTGCTGGATCCAACCTAGGCATGTCTTCGTAGGACCATGCGAAGACATCTACAAATTCTCTGAGTAGGCTAACCAATGCTGCCCTTTCTGACCCTTGCAGGTAGCTGCCGATTCTGACAAATCTTCTTCTGACGCTACCGATCGGTGCTTTTCTTGGTGCTTGTCTGACTTGGCGAGCTCAAGTAAGTAACCTTTATCGTTTGGGTCCATTTCGTTAAATGACTCATTAGTTATGTTAATTAATTCGTCTTTTAACGTAGGTGCAACTAACGAATACGCGAAGACATCAAGATTTTCATTATTAATAGCAAACTGTACAGGGTTAGTTACATTATTGAGGTCCTGGGGTTTAAGGTCCTTAATTTTAGAGAGCGGACCGATAGATGACTAGTCCGTATGGCTAAAGGAAAGATGGGGAATAGTATATCTGAAAAGGTCCACCATGTCTGCGGTTGTCATGAGCGGGCCGGTCGAGTTGTACCAATTCTGCAGGGGGTTATCAGCAATAGACTCAAATTTAGCCAGGAGCTTTTCATAGCTAGTCCCTATGTCAATCATGCCCAGGAAACTATCTCCCATGAAGTCATCACCTAATAGGGCCAGGGCATAGTCATCTTGATCTATAATCCAGGTATTTTTAATTGTTACAGTTTTATATGCAGGGTTGCGGGGCTCCAGGGTAACCTGTTCCATTTCATTAGTGAGGAGACTGATGTCTTCAAAGATTTCCCAACCAGGGCGTCTCTTCCCATTTTGGTCTAACCAGGGTTTGGGGAACATGAGATAGACATTTGTTTCTCCCTTCCTTACAAAGTAACCATTTAGTGTTTTTCTATATGGTTGTAGAAAAGGATCTATGTAAGGACGCTTTTCTCGTTTTGCCTTGTTTTTCTCACGTTTCTACCTCATAACTCCAACTAGCTCAACTGGCGTAGGTTTGTATCCTAGACCAAATGGAAGGATACATTCCTTAAGTTCATCTTGGACTAAATTGATAAGCCCCTACTAATTTCTGTCAAGACCCAGACCAGGCATGTAATTCATTTTTGGAGCATGTTTAGTGGGACTATATCTCCAAAGACTGTGGTTTTTTTACTAGTAATGTCAATTTCTCGCCCATATTCAATGGCATTGACTCTTGCTTGAGGGATATCTTTGAAACCACTGAGGAAGATGCACGTGTCATCGTGCTCTATTTCAAGGATTGGGATGTCCCTGTTTTCTTTGTTTTCCATGATCGTATCGGTAAATATGTTACTATGTGGTCATCGTGGATAAATTTGACACGCTGATGCAGTGCGGAGGCTACCCCTTTCACCCCATGGATCCAAGGACATCCCAGCAATAAACTGAAAGTAGTAGGAATGTCTAGGACTTGGAACTCAACTGGCATAGTTAGTGGCCCAATAGTCACCATCAAAGTTACCACCCCTAAGACACATCGACTAGTGTTGCCATATGCCCTTATTGTCTGCGATGAAGGGGTCAGTTCTGATATCTTTGTTCCCAGTTTGGGTAGCGTGCTTGTGGGATATACATTCAAAGATGAGCCGTTGTCTATCAGGACTCGAGGAGACTTTTTTTCCATGACCCCCACGGTGATGTGGAGAGCATTGATGTGGTTGGTTCCTTCTCTTGGCAGATCTATATCAGTAAACATAATCACATTTCCAAAGTGTATGTTTTCAATCATTTGGGTGAGCTCATTTGTAGAGGTTTCAATAGGGATGACTGCCTGACTTAGGGATTTGGCCAGTGTGTCTCGATGAGTTTTGGAAGCATATAGCAAGCCCCAGATAGATATGTTTGCTTGAGTTTTCTTCATCTGAGCTAGCAGGGTGTCTTCTATACTTTTAGCCCCAGTATCTATTTCCTTGTCTTTGCTAAAGTGGTCACCACTTTCTTGGTTTGGTTGGTATGCCCGACCAGATCTGGTAAGATGACTGACATCCCCACCGATCTAGGTGGCTTTTTCAGTGCTACTGGTATTTTGGCTGCCCATGATAGTGTCCCAAGAAAGCATGTTGCATCTAGGCTCTTTTATTGGTAGAGAGAAAGGAACAACGATATATGGTATTGGCCTTTCATCCCTTTCAAATTTGGGTACACAATTTTCTTCACCAACCTTAATCATGTTGATTTGAGGTAAAAGGTTATTGACTACATTTGGCATGAGGGGAGGTTTTTCGATAACCTTATCATCTATCAGGTCTTAGATTGCATTTTTGAGTATGTAGCATTTGTCAGTGAGGTGACCACTACAGCGATGGTATTCACAATACTTGGCATGGTTCTATGAGTTAGGTAGAGGATTCGGCGGCCTGTAGTTTTCCATAGGTTTTAGCACTCCCTGTGCCATCAGTCCTTGCAATATCAAAGATTGAGGGGCTTGCGATTCATCATAGTGCCTATTTCTCCTGTTTGGACCGTTATTTCCACCCACTACATTGATGGACCTATCTGCTCCATAGGACCATGGTACAGTGTTATAGCTCTAGGTAGGAAAATTGGCTGATGGCATAACAGGCGTATTTCCTACCATGTTGACAACTGACCCTTATACGACTGTTTTCCCTTTTGAGTAGCGAAAGGAATTGGGAGGTGTACCGACTTTTAAATGTCCAATTCGTATATCTTCGTCGATACGGATCCTTATCTCCTCTATTTCTTTGAAGTTGCCATAAGGGAGATACCACATATGTTCCAGGTAAATGGGTTGGAGGTTTCTGATGAACATTTTGGCTGATTCAGTCGAATCGGACATGTCTAATGTCTGAGCTATCTTTCTTTTCCACCTGACTGCAAAGTCTGCGCATGTTTCTTTTTCTCTTTGGGTGCACGCCTCAAGTTCCTTTTTTATTTTCAGAGCTAGTATTGTCTTTGTATCTTTTTAGGAACTTCTCAGCTATTCGGTCCCAAGTGCCCATGGTACTATTTTCTGCTAGCATTAGCCATTGCTTAGCTGCTACTATCAAGGTAAGATGGAAATTTGAGGCCATAGCTTCAAAACTAGCCCCTCTTGACTGCATGCCAGTAGAGTAAGATTTTAAGTGAGAGATAGGGCATCCAATCCCATCGAATTTTTCTATGTTGGGCATTTTGAATTTTGAGGGTAGTATAGCCGAAGGCTGCAATGTTAATGCCCATGTAGAAAATTCTCCCTAGTTTAGGACTTTAAGCATCATTCCTTTTAAGTTCTCCATATCTGTCTCTAATTTGGTGGATTGTGGTGCTGGGTTTTGGTATATATTGGAGGAGTTAGGGGCAATTGGGTTTATTCCTTACTGAGGCATTTGGTAGGGATTCTGAGGAGGTAGGTTATTTGTAGTTTTAGCTTGATGACCAAGATCATTGAAAGGTAAATAGGTCGTCACTTGCCCTTGCTGGGTATAGCTTCTAGGGTCCATATGTGGGCTATTTTGAAGTGGATTGGTGATGGGAAAGGGAATATCATTTGGATTTTAAGGGATATTGGTATTTGGGAAAGGATAGGTTGGATTTGGAGAGAAAGGGTTAAAATTTGGATAATAGGGGTTTGGTGGAAGATTTGGATTTGGGGTGTTGGTGGTTGGGGGTAGGTTAGTGTTTGGCTGAGGGTTTGGGTTTAGAGGAGCATGAGAAGTAGATGCTTCTTAAGGGGTTTCAGGGAAAGTGGTTCCCTCACCACTGGGCCTTGGACCTTGCATGAGGTTTGCTATCTGGCTTAATATGCGATTAGCATGTGCACCCAAATTTTGATCTAGCCATTGTTGCATAGCCGGAGTTGGAGCGTACCCTGGAGCCTCTGTATCAATACCCACTACAGACTGCTCATTCTTGGCGGCCATTCTGTTCAAATCTGTACTCTATGAACTGATTATAATACTTTCTGATCTGACCCCTATGCATGTATCCTGTATCAACCGAGCGGTGCTATCTCTTCCCTTCCAAATTCAGGCAAGATTTCTGAGGAAAAGGGGTTGAAGGTATCAGGAGGGAAGGTTCCAGGCTTTTGGGTTCAAGTACAGTGTGCCTTTATTATTTTATTATTATTATTCAATTTCTCCTAAGATGGATCGGACAAGCACCCGCTTTGTTTTGACAGTCTCGGGACTATTCCTGGAATAGTGGATTCTTTCTCTAGAGTATAGGATCTTTGTATTCCACTTGCCTTTCGACTCCCCAAGATTGGACTGATCTTAGGCGAAGGACCTATACACTTTCTGGGATCCATCATTCAAATGGTCTAGGTCGAATATCATAAAAATCATTGGTCAACCTTTGTGCATATATCTTTATTCACACACACACACACATATATATATATATATATTTGCTCTTTTTTTTCTTGTAAGAGGGATTGGTCAATTGGTCCATGAAGTGTCCTAAGCATCTATATGTATTTAACGTTGGCTGATGCAGGGGGTAGGCTGGTCATGGTGTATGGTAGCAATTCGGAATATTTCTACATGCGTGCATGTGTGTGAGGTATCTAAAAAGCAGTAAAGTCTTTTTTTTTCAGATATAAAACAGTAAATAAAGCAGTAAATGGCCTGTCTTTCTGTTCTTTGTGGATTTCTCGGCTAATTAGTTTGAATCCTCGAAAAGACGGTGCGAGCGAGCATGACGGCCATTCAGATCAATAAATAGAAAGAAAAGTGGTAAATCTATCTGTTCTTATTCATTACAAATTGGTCTTAATCCCCAAAATAAAATGACTGAATAAAATAATTTTTACATATTTTGCGACAAGTAATAAATAAAGTAGAATAAAATAAAGCGATAATAAGCCTCTGTTTTTTTTTTTTTTGGTTATCCTACCCGAAATTCTATTTTTGGTTTCCTCCCTTCTTTTTTTTATTCGGAACGAAGCTGCTGCAAGTTTTCATATATATATATATATATATATATATATATATATATATATATATATATATATATATATATATATATATAAATGTAATATTTTAACTATTAAAGAAATATAATAAGCATATTTAGCCAAAAACAAAAGCAAAACTTGTTTTTTCCTTTTTTTTTTTTTTTTGAAAATGAGTCTAGCCCTCCGTTTTTATTTTCTTTAACATAAAAAAACAACGTCCTCAGTAGAGTCGCCACTGTGAGTGCCCCGATTTTCAACCTTTCCCCCGCTGATAAAAAAACGGGTAGTTTCGAAACATTAAAAGCGCATGGAAAACGCTCAGCCTTAATTGTGGACTCAAAATGTGATCAACAGAGTCACCATCTTTATTTTAAGGAAAACAAAGAAAAACCAAAGATAACCAGATTTGTAAAAGGTTCGAAGGCTAAGTTACGAGGTGGGAAGGGGTTAGGCACCCAACTCACCCTTTCGGTCTCAAAATAGTTTTTGGCTAAATATGCCTTTTTAATATTTATTTAACAGCTGAAATAAAGCATTAAATAAATAAAGCATTAATATATATATATATATATATATATATTTGCATACATATAAGGAAATTATTACAGAACTTACAACAACTTTCTTTCTGGAGTTACAAATATATTTATAAAAAAATTGGCTATAATAATGGTTTTTTTTAGTGCTATTTTCTATAGAATTTCGGGCAGCATAACTGCTTATTTTGCTTACATTGGACTAGTCCAAATATAACTTTTTATAAATAAAAACTTTAATAAGCCTACCTTTTGAAGCGTGGGGGTTTTATCCCGTACCAACTATCTTCTGGTAGGTCATAGGGTGTGCTCGCTCTGTCCTTCAAGGAGAGGGAGTCTTTTTGCTGCTGCTTTGTTGTTGCGGGGATTCAGGCAGAGTGACTGTTCCTTTGGGTTGCTTTTCACCTTGGAACCCGGGTGGCACAACTGCTTGCTGTTGTTTAATTGCTGGCGTCGGAAATTGGGCAGAGCAACTGTTTGTTTTTTGCTGATTTGACGTTTGGATTCGGGTAGGGCAACTGTTTTTTTTTTTTGGGATTTTTGGACAGGTGGAATAGGGCGTAATACTAGTTGGGTAGCTAGGGTTCACTTTGGCCGGTAGATTTTAGTGTTTTGGGGAGATTTCGCAGAGCTTCGGGGCTTGGGGAAGAAATTCTTTCGGCGCTCTCTCTCAACTGCGCGATGAACTCACTGCGTATTGTGTTTTTCACTGTGTGCATTCTGTGTGAATTCTGAAAGTCGGGGCCTCTTATTTATAGGGTTCACTTTCTGTGTTTCATCGGCTTGTACCGCGCGCTGAGAAGATTGCACTTTAGGCTAACTGCTACAGTACCTTTGGCATTGTTGGGCGCCGCCCATAGGGGATGTGGGCGCCGCGCCCAAGGTGGCTGTGGGCGACGCCCAGGGCCATTTTTCTCATGATTTTTGGCATTTAAGCCCTCTGCATTTCACTGTTCATGCATCCTACATTTTCTTTTGCATTTTTAACCCTGTAACTTGACATTTGTTAGCTTTTTAACAGGTCTTGATATTTCATATCATATTACATACCAGTTGTATGAAATTGGGGTGTCTACAGCTGGCTGCATCATTAGCATCATTAGTAACGTCGCCAACAACCCTGCAATTCAACCATATCAACAGTTCCTTGCCAGCTCTCGTCCAAGGCCAGCCAAAGCACTGCCAGCAGCCCCGTCATCCCACACAGGCAACACGTTCTGCCAGCATGCCTACTGGGTATCTCGCCAAGAGCTACTTCCCAAACCTCATTAGCAGCATCGCCAATGACCCTACAATTCAACCATGTCAACAACTCCTTGCTAGTTCTCCCCCGAGGCCAGCAAAAGAATTACCAGCCGTCCCATCATCCCAAATGGGAAACACATCCTTCCAACATCCCTATGGGATATCTCGCCAAGGGCCTCTTTCTAGAACATCCTCAGTAACGTCATCAATGGCTTTGCAATTCAATCATCTTCAATGCTCCCCACACGACTTTATACGATCACTGCAACCAGCGTACCTTTTTAATTATTTGCTTTCATTGCAATACACACTAGTTATGCAACCCTGATGTGAGGCTTAGACCTTTCCATTACTTTCGGGTCACGCAACCCCGACCTGAGGTTAGACCATTCTTTTTGCACGTTGGTCACGCAAACCCCGATGTAGGGTTATACATTTCTTTTTGCACATTGGTCGCGTAACCTCGATGTGGGGTTAGACTTTTCTTTTGCACAATGGTCACGTAAACCCGATGTGGGGATAGACCTTGGTATTTTCTTTCTGGTCATACAGCCCTAATGTAGGGTTAGACCTTTTGATTGCTTTCGGGTCATACAACCCTGATGTATGGTCAGACCTTGTTATTTGCTTTTTGTTCATGCAACCCTGATGAAGGGTTAGATTTTGTTATTTCTTTCTGGTCATGCAACCCCGATGTGGGGTTAGACCTTGGTATTTGTTGTCTAGTCGTGCAACCCCGATGTAGGGTTAGACCTTTTTATTACTTTTTAGACGCGCGACCCCGATATGGGGTTCGATTTCTGTTTTTCCTTCGGTCACGTAACCTTAGTATATGGTTTGACCTTTTTTTTCTTTTTTTTTCCTGATTTTGGTCATTTCCGTAAGGGGTGTAAACCTTGGGTCTTTGGAATTTTCTACAGACAAATCACAGTTTTACAAAGCGTCTGTTTTTAGTCATTCCCACAACGGGTGTACACCCCAGGTCTTGGGAATGATCCACAAATGTCATGGTTTTATAATTTTTTTTTTGTTTTTTGACCATTTCGGCAAGGCTTTGAACCCCTGGTTTTGGGAATGGTCAACACACGTCATGGTTTTTGCAAAATTTCTGGATTTTGATCGTAGCCCGCAAGGGGTATACCCCGGGTCTTGGGAATGATCCACAAATATCTCACTTTTACAAAACGCTCTACCTTTTATCGTCTCTCGCAAGGGGTATGCACCCCGAGTCTTGGGATCGATCTGCAAAATATCTAGTTTGTACAAATTTCTGATTTTTATCATCTGTATAAACCCCGGGTCTTGGGAACGATCCACGAATATCTCATTTCTACAAAACGTTCTGCCTTTGATCTCGCAAAGGGTATACACCCCGGGTCTTGGGAGCGATCTGCAAAATATCTTGTTTGTACAAATTTATGATTTTTATTGTCTCCCGCAAGGGGTATACACTTTGGGTCTTGAGAGCAATCCGCAAAATAACTCACTTTTTCACAAAATTTCTGATTTATATCGTCTCCCGCAAGGGTATATACACCTCGGATCTTGGCAATTGTCCACATCTACACCTTGCATGCATTTTAATTCACATTGCTTTAAAAGTTGCACCGTATTTCAATTTAGAAGCATTTCAATTCACAAGCATTTTAATTTACATGCATTTCAATTGTACACATGTCTTTCAACATACATAGTCTTTGCATTTACACTTGCATCATAGTTTTCAGCACCATACGAACTACGTTTGGTCTGATTCCTTTTATAAGGATACCTTGGTGTAAGAGCCCCGTTTCGAACCTCTCATCACTACTGAAAAGCGGGTGGGTTGCAAAACTTCGAGCGCGTGGAATACGCTCGACCTCTTTGTGGACTCAAAAAATATGTTAACAGAGTCGCTACCTCTATTTTATGGATTAAATAGAGAAAAATCAAATATACCATAATGTAAGTGTGCAGAGGTTAAGTTACGAGTTAGGAAGGGGTTAGGCACACAACTAGCCCTTTCGGTCTCAAAATAGGTTTTTAGCTAAATATGTTCTTTTTATGCATTTAATCAAAATAATTGCTTGTATTTGTTGAATTTTGCTGATGTTGTGTTTGAATTTCGATGGCGTAACGGCTGTGTTGGCGGCTTTTTGGAGCCGGGTTTAGGGCGAACCTGATCGGTTAACTAGGTTTCTATTTGGACGGTGATTTATAAGTGTTTAGGCAGGATCACTCAGCCTAAGGGGAAATAATTTATACAGCGTAACAACGCTCTGCTTTGTAAAACTCTCTCTGTAAACTCTACGTGAATTTTATCGTCTGATCTCTCTCTCTCTCTCTCTCTCTCTCTCTCTCTCTCTCTCTCTGTCTTTTTTCACTGAGAGGAGGCCTCTATTTATAGGCGGAGAGGATGAAATCTTAACAGCGAAGGAAGAAGGCAGATATTTTGCATTTGTGCTTGAAAGTGTTGTACCTTGCGCTAAAAAGGTTATACATTAGAGGAAACAATGGGAGGCTTAAAACAGTTTTAGGCGCCGCCTTATGCATTTTTTGGGGCAACGCCCATTTCTGTATAGGGTAGCGCCCCCTTTTGTTTTGTGCTTTGCGGAATTTTCACTTTCCCCACTTGCTATTTATTGTTTGTCTTTTCCTTTTTCTCATTCTTTCTTTGACACTTTGGCCCTTGAAAGTTAACGCCCGTTAGTCCTTTTGACTTGATTTAACATTTTATAGAATGTTTAAAGTAGGGGTACTAAATTGAGGTGTCTATAGTAAGCAACCTATATTCGACCATCATAAATGATTTCTTCATATTTTGAATGACTTTTTCATGTGGATGTTCCCGCAAGGGGTGCAAACCCCAAGTCTTGGAAATTGTTTACACACAAAATGGTTTTTACTTGTTATCAAGTTTCTGCTTTTAATCATTTCCCGCAAGGGGTATACACCCCAGGTCTTGTGAGTGATACACAAATATTTAATTGTTTGCAAATTTCTGGGTTTAAATAGTTTCCCGCAAGGGGTATACACCCCGGGCTTTGGGAATGATACACAAATATTTCAGTTTTTGCAACTTTTTGGTTTTTTAATCGTTTCCCGCAAGGGGTATACACCTCGGGTCTTGGGAGTGACACACAAATATTTCTTTTCTTTGTTTTTTTTTACAAATTTATGGTTTTTGATCGTTTCCCGCTAGGGGTATACACCCCGGGTCTTGGGAGCGCTCCGCAAATATTTAAATTTCTTGTTTTGTTCATTCTCGCAAGGGGTGTAAACCCCGAGTCTTGGGAATTGACCCCACACACATCACATTTACTTCATGTGTTGCAACATATAACATTTAGTTTCTGGATTTGCATCTTTCGGCTTTGGCCGAACTACGTTCGGTCTGATTCATTTTATAAGGATACACATACAATCTATTTCAATAGGCCTGACCGTCACCTCACAAAATGTTTTCCATCATACCACACAATGATTTGCATCACAAAATGTTTTGAACTCAAAAATTTTCCCCATCAAGCTGAATTATGTTTGGCTTGATCCCTTTTATAAGGATACGTACGTAACCCTTCGGGGCCCAGCCATGCTTTTCCCGAAATTGGGAGTCTATTATTATTAAGGACGTTCGTTTACTTGTAAACTCCGTCATTAAGGGGCTCTGTAGACACCCGAATTTCGTACCCCTGTTATAAATGTCCTAGAAAATATTATTTCAAGTTAATTGGACTAACTAACATTATCTTTTAAACATTTCAGGGAGCCAAGACATCAAAACAAACTTGAAAAGGCATAAAAGGACAATGATAACAAGATAGGGGAGAAAGTGAAACTTTTTGTGAAGGAATTACAAGACGGGGCATCACACATGGAAATGTGGGCTCCGCACCCCGTTTTTTTTTTTGTGCTCACATTTTGTTCACTGTCTCTGTTGGATGCCCCTACCCCCATTTCTTCATCCCAAAGGATCCTTCCTCAACGCACTAATATCTCCCTCTCTTCCTATAAATAGGAGGGTTCTCCTCCTTAAATCACACACTTCTCCCATCTCTCTTTTAGGCTGATAGAGAAACCCACACACACAATCTCTCTCTCCTTTAGGCTGAGAAAGAAACCCAAAAGACACCCACTCTCTCTCCGTCAGAAAACCCACAAACCAAGCAAAACAAACAAACCCAGTAAATCCCCCAGCACAAACCCAGCATACACACACCACACACTCCCATCACATACACTCTCTCCGTTAGATTGCCCAAATCTTACGGAGACAATCAACAGACCCAGTCGTTACGCTGACCAAACTCACAAAATTTACAACAAATATTGTCGTTACGTTGGCGAAATTTTTCCAAAACACATAAAACACACACACACACACACACACATAGCAAACAACACACACAAACACATATCAAACAACACACACATACACACATCGCCTTTGCCTATTTTGGGCAAAGCACAACATACTCGTATACACACACAACAACAATAGGAAAAACAAAAAGACTTTCTTTCTCGGAAGGACGTGAGAAGCACACGTAGATTGCCTAAGCCAAGGCGTAACATGTTCAGACGCTCATGCTCCAAGAGGTAGATTTTGTCCCCGTATTTATTTATTTCAGTTTGTAAATAGAAAATTGTATGTATATATTATTATTCTCTTATAAATATTATTAATAGTTTGTTTTCATGTCTGTTTATATTTTGGCGTAAATAAGTTTTTTCTTGTTTAGTTAGTTTCTTTTTATATTAATGTAAATAGTTATTATTATCTTTTTCCTTAAGTGTATTATTTTTTGTTTATAAAGTAGTATAAAATAGTGTACATAAATAGTTCATTTTAATATTATTGTTGTATAGTTAAATAAATAGAAATCTTCTTTTATTTTCCTTTATGTATATGTATAAATATTTTCTAGACTAAAATGTGTACATAATGAAATGAGCATATTGGCAAACACATTGTGAGACCGAATTATCCCCCGAACCCATATTTTTGGTACATTTTGATTTTTTTTGTTTATCTTTAAAATAGAGGTGGCGACTCTATCCATACATTTTTGAGTCCACAATGAGGTCGAGCATATTCCATGCGCTTTAATGTTTTGAAACACGTTGTATTCATGTGACGGCGGGAATTTCGAAACAGAGTTCTCACAAGAAGATCAATCATTATAGCTCTTTTTGCTAAAACAAACTAGGTTTGATCAATGGTAATAACAAGAAACCTACAGCTAGGTCAAAATATATAGGTCAATGGGAGAGATGCAATCATATGGTCATTTCGAGGTTGTTAAATTTTGTTTCACGTGAGATCAAATCATATGTAGTATATTTGGATACGAAAAAGGTTATTTGGAAAGACTTAAACGCTAGATTCTCTCAAAGTAATCTGCCTAATATTATCATCAAAGAAATCTGAGTATCTCAGCTTATCACACCAAATTTAGGGCTCTATAGCCCGTGGGATGATTGTTGAGTCATGCTAGTCTTCCCAAATATGCATGCAATTGCATGTGTGGAATGGTGAAAAACAAAAGGAATATGAACACGAGCAGTTATTGATTTAATTTTTGATGGGACTAAATGACTCATTCACTGTCACTAAAGGCCAAATTATGTTACTGACTCCCTTACTTAGCTTAACTAAGGCAAGAAATCTATTGACTCAAGAAAAGAGTCAAAGGACACATAGTTCAGAAGTGAGAACAAACATAGAAAACATTTCAATAGCCTTGTTGAGTAATACCAACTACAAATCCTTTAAGAACAGTAATGGTAGTAAACTAGTGGAGGAGGCATACGAAAAAAGATTTACTAGTGGAGGGACACATAAAAATAAAATGTGGTGTGATCATTATCATGGGGACACTCGCTCCAAGGATAAGTGCTTCTTCTTACATGGTTATCTAGAGTGGCTTGCTTTGTATAGAACTAAACCTGATGCTTACAAGATGCCAATGAACAAGCCAAAGGGCATGGTAGTAAGTGTTTACAACATGGTAGGAAGTGTGTCTAATGAGTCTAGAGCACATGATCCATTTCATTGATTTACTCCAGCCCAATACCAACAATTGCTTTCATTGATTTCCAACTTTAGAGCCCAAATGGAAAGTACATAATCCCATATTACAAGTAATTCAAGCTTTGTCAGTCTACAAAACTAGTGAGTGGATTGTAGACACTAGTACCACCGACCATATCACTGCATTCTTTGATGTTCTTGTCAATTTATTCTTGTTGATTTGCCCATATCTGTTCCTAATGGTCATACATCTAGGATTACACACAAGGTACTGTACATTGTCTTAAATGATGCTTGTATGTTTCTACTTTCAAATACAATCTATTATTAGGAAGTAAGCTCACTTTTGATAATAAGATCACACTTGTCTTTTTTGCCTCCATGTATGTACAGCAGGACCATGTTCATAAGTAGATCAAAGGGACTGGTATAGTGATTGATGGTCTTTATAAACTGTGTACTTTACGTGATGAATCGGTTTCTATAAAGTGTAATCCTTCTTTAGGTTGTAATAATTCTCAAACACCTTGTTCCATGTCTAGTAGTAGTAGTAAAGAGATTACATTCAGGCATTTGAGATTTGGTCATGTTCCTCTCAATTCTCTGAAAGATCTGAGTATTTGTAAACTTGATAGTACTTTTTCCATTTCTCCTTGTGATGTATGTCATTTTTCTAGATAAATAAAGCAACCCTCCATGTTAGTACATCTCATTCTGATTCTTTATTCTCTTCTTCATTGTGACATTTTGGGGCCTGTAGACATTACACTTATAACAATTACAATTCTTTTATGACAATTGTTGAGGATAAATCCATAACCACATGAACATTTTCACTTCATTCCAAATCCTAAGTGTGTTCCTATCTCACCAACTTTTTCAATTACATTAAGACTCAATACAATGCTACTGTGAAAAAAAATTAGGTCTGATAATGGGACTGAGTTTTTCAATGAGTTTGTGACTCCTCTTTTAAATTCTCTTGGCATAGCCTATCAAAGTTCTTGTGTTGCCACTCCTAACAAAATGGCAAGGTTGAGAGAAAACACTGGCATCTCCCCGAACTAGCCAGAGCTCTCATATTTCAATCCAATCTTCCTATTTCCTTTTGGGGAGACTGCTTGTTGATTGTTACTTACCTCATTGTACGTATTTTATACGTCTTTATCGGGTACTTTTATGACTTAAAATGAGCAATTCCATGAGGCTTTTGACTACTGACATGTGTTTTTGAGCTATTTGATGAGTTTCAAGGTTTTAGGTAAATTCATGAGATTTATGAAGCTTTTAGTGAAGATTTCGAGGAAGGGGGCAAAGTTCAACATTGGAAAAAAGGCAAAAAGAAGATTCTGGCCACCTTGCGGCCGCAAGGTCAAAAGACCTTGCCTTCGCAAGGTAGGCAGAAATATGGCCAGTCAGAATTAGACCCTTGCGGACGCAAGGTCAAGACCCAATGCGGCCACAAGGTCCCCAGAACCGACTTTACGGGGTTTTTGAACTGGATTGAACCTCCTATTCCCCTACAACTCCTTGGTATAAATAAAGGACGGTAGCTGAAGCCAAAGTACGTCCAAGAAGTGTTAGAAAACAACTTTAGCTTAGGAATTAGATTGTATTACGTAGTTTAGTTGTTGTAATTACAGTTTTGAAGATAGATCCATGTATTCCTTCATCTCATTGTGCAGTTCATCTTCAAGGATGAACTAAACATCCATTAATCTAGGAGTTGGGAGGTAATTTGTATCGAATCTATGACTTAATATATATTTTTATTCATTCAATTCTTGTTGATCATGGTGTTTATCAACCCCTTTATTATCTTACTTTGAACAAATGAATGTAATCGCAAGTGATAAAGGCCTAGAGGTGCGGATACCTGCACGGCCATATGCATATGTCGTACACTGGCTCACAATCATGATAAATTAAACCTATCGATGCACGAGAGTGATAAGTTAGGGTCAGGTTCTACATATGACCTAAGTGACAGTTAGGATCCATATGTTCTTGTGCCTAGGATATAGAATGGATAAATTATTTGGAGATGGAGACTGAACGGTAATTCGACAAGCTATATCTATCTTTCGTGAACGAACCCAAGTTATTGAATGATACTTTATCTAAATAAGCTATAGAATAGATACAAGTGAAACCCTAATCCTATATTTCCCTCCTCCATCAGATCATTACAACTGTGATTTCTACGTAGTTTAATTAGATTTATTGTGTTAGTAGAATAATTAGTTTAAATAAAATCAATAAAACAACCCCCCCCTTAGTTTAAATAGCTATCGATAATCTTGACATCGGTATTCTTCTTGTCACTGTGGTTCGACCCTTACTTCCCAAGCTATTCTACAATAGTCTTGTCCACTTGCAAAGAATTAATTAAAATAAGACACTATCACTCATAAATAAACTTCCCAGTTCCATTCTTTAGTTTAGAACTGCTTATGAAGTTCTTCTTGGTCACAACCCTTCCTATTCTCATCTAAGGGTCTTTGTTTGTCTATACTCTTAGTCACAACAAAGATAAGTTTGGTCTTAGGTCTAGAAAGTGTTTGTTTCTTGGATATTCTTTTGGGAAAAAAGACTACAAACTCTATGATTTAAATACTAAACATGTGTTGTAAAGTAGGATGTTGTGTTTCATGAAACTCACTTTCCTTACTCTTCTTCAGCATCTACTTCATCTTATTCGTTACCTTCTTTCAATTCTATTGATCCACTGGATGAAGATTTGTTTCCACATGTTTCTCCCATTGATCAACTTGCATGTGTTACTCTATCTACTTCATCTCATATTGTCTCTTCTGTAACATTTTTATCTTTTGATAATACCCAACTTGTTCCTACTAAACCTATTAGAAACAGAGTTCTTCCCTCTAACTACAAGGATTATACTGGGCTACCCTTCACAGTACCAACTTTTACTGCTTTTTGGGACTCATGTATCCTACCCTATCTATTCATAATATTCTTTCCTACACACATCGTTCTCCTTCATATCAACTAGTTTAATATTTGTTCAAAATCCTTAAAACGGTTTTAACTTCGACTTTGTATCAAGTCTAAATCTATCTGCTAAAACCTTCGGCAGATAAGATATCCTCTTTTGTTTAAACACATAAGATACCCCTTTTTGACTTTGTTTAAGCAACCTTACATTCTACCTGCTTAATGTTTCATGTACAAACAACTACAGCTAATAGTGTTAACGTCTGCTTATACACTTAAAATTTTCTATTTGCCGAAACATTGTATCCGTTGAAATATATGACATTCGCGTGCTTATTATAAAACATTATTTTGGTCAATTTTTTCAAACAAAAGAGCTATTCACATGTCCTGTTAATAGAAGACTTTCAAGCAGATCTTAAATGTTCTTTATATATTCAAACCTAGCTAACCAATCTCTTTAATATTTCATGCTAGGGTATACTCTTTGTATCTTACAGTTTACAGGATTTATAGGCATTCAATGATAGATCATGATCATCATTTTGTCAACAAATCCAAGACTTAACCTTGCTTTCTCAAATGACTACAATTTTGGACATCTCAATAAAACGCTTAAGGCAAGGATTGAAGAAACAACCTTTTCACCGAACTACGTGCTCAAGCATTCAAAAATCTCAAATCCTTTAAGCACTCAAAAATAGACAAACACATTGAAGCTTTTATTCAAACCCAGAACTTCAATCTTTTCTTTAAGAACTTCTTCTCTCAAACACTTACTAGATAGTCTCTCACATAATATTCTTTTCTAGGTTTTATTTTGAACAATCACTGATCTATTGTTCCTTTATTCTTTCAAATCCTTAAAAGATCTCGGGTTGTTGCATGAGTTTGATTCTTGCTAGATCAAACTCCTCAAATACTGGCTTTTGTTGTACACGGATCCATTAGCGATCACTAAGCATTTCAAAATATTTAGTGCATTACAAAATCCAAATTTCACCAACTTGGTAGTGGACGTAGTAGTTTTTAACACTGTGAACCACTCCAAATACTGTGTTATGCTACCTGTTGTTTTTACTGTTCATACACTTAAGCAGGTGCTATCTACATAAGTGTTTAACAGTTACATTCATGAATTCTTTACGTAGTTGATCTTATATATTGTACTTCAATTCAGTCTTTATACTTAAGTGATCAAAACAAAACCAAATCAAATTGTTTTAAGTTCTGCAGTTGCTACGTGCGTATTTTACATCAGTTGCTGAAAACTTATCTTTTTCGCTGCAACTCTTAAAGATTTTCAAAACAACCCCTAAAGTTTTTAAAATGCTATTCACCCCCCTTCTAGCCTTATTTCGTTGCTTGTTAGACTTACAATTTCTAACATTGACATAATTTTTGTGCCTAGGACTTACAGTATGGCTGTCAAATACACTCACTGATGCCAGACAATGGCCACTGAATTAGAGGCCCTTGAAAGAAACAAAACTTGGGGTTTACAAAAGTTACTTGAAGAGAAGAAGGTTGTAGGGTGTAATTGGATTTACAAAGTAAAATACAAGCCTAATGGCTCAAAAGACAAGTATAAGGCCAAGTTAGTTGCCAAGGGCTACAAAGAGACTGAGGGTCTAGATTACTTTGAAACTTTTGCCCATGTGGTAAAAATGATCATTGTTAGAGTGTTATTAGTTAGCAGTTGTTGCTATGAATAGCTGGCCACTTCACCAGATGGATGTCTCTAATGCCTTCTTACATGGGGATTTGCAAGAAAATGTGTTCATGACGTTATTGCCCTCCATCCACCGTTCCTACTACTCCTGTTTGTAAGATGATCAAGTCTCTATATGGTTTAAAACAGGCTCCTAGGCAATGGTTTTATAAATTATCCACAACTTTGAAGTTGTTTGGCAATACACAGGTTGCTAGTAATCACACCTTGTTTACTTAGGTCTCTGATATCTCATACACAACCCTTTTTATCTATGTTGATGACATTTTTATCACTAAATCCTCCCCTGCTGCTATTGCTCAACTTCAGGAGTATTTACGCTCTTAATTTTCAATTAAAGACTTAGGTCAATTGAAATATTTTATAGGCCTCAAACCGGTTAAAAACTCCTCAAGGATATGCTTTCACAAAGGAAGTATGCCTTTGACATCATTAAGAAAACTTGTCTTACGTTTGCCAAGGTGTCTCCTATCCCTATTCCCACAAATCACGGTCTTTCTATTTATTATGGTGCATTACTTCCTCATCCAAATCAATATAGGAGAATGGTTGGTAGGTTGATCTATCTTACCATTACTATAATTGAGATTGCCTGGTCAAGGTGTGTGTTTCTCTACTACATCCTATCCAGTTTTTACTACTTAATGTAATGCAGACTGGGTTGCATATCCCACCACTAGGAGATCTATTACTGGTTTTTGTATATTTATGGGCTCCTCTTTAATCTCTTAGAAAAGCAAAAAACAAACTACAGTCTCCATATCCTCTGCTGAATTTGAGTACACGTCTATGGTCTCTACCTATTGTGAACTAGTTTGGCTTAAGAATTTGCATGATCTTCGTGTTCCCATTTCAACTCCCATTTCTCTCTATTGTGACAACAAAGCTGCATTGCATATTGCAGCTTATCCTGTCTATCATAAGAGAACTAAGAATATAGACATAGATTGCCACATTATTAAAGAGAAAGTGGACCAAGGTATGATTGCTACCTCTCATGTCCCTTCCAAAGAACAACATATGATCACCAAAGCTCTTCCTCAGACTCAGCTGGTTCATCTATTACCCAAGTTGTGTGTGGTCAACTTGTTTACCACTTCCAACTTGAGGAGGGGGGGGGGTGTTAAAAGTATAGAGGAGCCAAGTGTGTAAGTGGCAAATCTCTGTAAAGAACTATAGGG
The DNA here is from genome assembly GCA_013146195.2 of Codonopsis lanceolata. Classification (NCBI taxonomy): domain Eukaryota; kingdom Viridiplantae; phylum Streptophyta; class Magnoliopsida; order Asterales; family Campanulaceae; genus Codonopsis; species Codonopsis lanceolata. The sequence goes on from CM028379.1 coordinate 4,826,819, forward strand.
GTGTCGGGTGTATATTTGTCATAGTGTAATGGTCTTTGTATCAAAATGAGGATTGACGGTCAGAGGAATCTTTCAGTTGTAAAAATATGCATCCCAATTTGGGGGCTTTTTCTTCTTTAACTTGAAAATCAAGATTAATGATAATTTTCTTTCCTCTCAAATCTCGATAGTTCTCTTTATGTGAATTCAACAGTATGATATTATAAACTTAAGTTTGTAATATTTTAAATGTTATTGTCATCATATCAAATTTATTTAAATCTATACACAGTCAGATTAAATTTGCTATTTTCTAAGTAATGAGATGTCCATTCAAAATCACCACTTTCTTAACTATCAAACTGCTATAACAATAAAACTCGTTGAAATATCACAAACTCTAGTTTATAATATCAATTATCAATTAAATTAGTTATTCTTTTCATAATTATGATTTTACTCGGCCCAACATAATAATTTACTAATTTTTGTTCACTTTTTATAAAACAAAATTAATATTTCAAAAAGTATACCGTCATTATTGATTTAGCATGCATAATTACTAATGCCTTTTTATTTGCAGTCTTTTAGACTTTGTAAAAAATCTAAAGTCATGTTCTTTATCGTAATTTTCGTACCTTTGTTTGTGATTTTTCCCCTCAGTGTTTGGTTTGACAGACTTCTCTTCATCTTTTTCTACTATTTATTCGATCATTACAAATCAAAATTTAAAATATCAAGACCATAGTTAATTAGTTATTACTCCATCCGTTCCTCCCAAAGGGTACCTGTTTGAAAAGTTAAATGAAGTTAGTAATAATTACAAAAATACTTAAGTACAAGAAATGTGCTTACAAAATAAGTAGAGGGTAAAAATTAAATGCTATGTAAATTGTATGCATAATTTTTGAAAGTGGACTCTTATAGTGAAACATCGCAAAATAGTATAGTGGACTATTTACTTGGAACAGAGGAAGTATAACCATAAGTCATTAATATCAGTGTTCTAAAACTCCCCGCCTAGCTCCGCCTAGGCTCTGTCTAGGCGCTAGGTCCCTTTCTACCGTCGCGACTTTCTTAGTTGCCGACTAATCGACCAAACCTCACCTACCTTAATTTATTTTAGTAGCTTTGATTTTGTGACATGCAGTGACCGGAGAAGGAAGGGGGCGAACTGGAGAAGGAAGGGAGAGTGGTAATGGTGAGGGAGGTAGAAAGAAAAGGGGTTTGATTTTGTGGATATTCGGTGGGATGAGAGAGAGGATAGATTAAAGGGTTAGATCTAGAAGGAAAGAGATTGGAGGATGAAAAAATAAAGAGAGTCAATCTATCGGAGAGAGAGGGAAGAAAAAAAAGAAAGGAAGTGAAAAAGGTTGTCGGTCTGCCAGATAGATAGAAGAAAGAAGAAGAAAAAATGAGGAGAGTCCGTCTGTAGGTGGAGTAATTTTTTTTTTTTTTTTTTTTAGTTTTAAACTTGGCTGGTTTATTGCTTTGAGGTTGTTGAGAATTGAGATTAATGGTAAGTTTGTATATTTTTGTTCATTTTACAAATATAGACAAGTGTTTGATAAAATGACAAATATAAAAAATATTAAATTTGTAGTCAATGTGTTTGATTTTTGATGTAAATTATTAAAAAAATGGTAATTATGCCTTAATTCTAGTCCCCGATTACGCCCTGACTAGTCCCTTAGACACTAGGCGCTAGTGTACCGCCCAACGGCCGCCTAATGATTTTTAAAACCTTGATTAATATAACTTGATTAGGGATTATTCAAATTAGTATTTCTCTAATCAATTACGACTTCACTTGCTCCGGCACAATTCATTCACAACTTTTGTTTATTTCAAAAGTTAATATGCCTACCAAGAGCCCAATTAAGCACCTATTTAGAGTATAATCTTGAAAACTACTTTTAATGCAGCCGAATTTGTAAATGACTGGTTATTGCTACAAAACTTACTATATTTAGATTTTTAAAGTTTGTCTTTGGATGTTGTTAGCGAAACCTTACTATTTTCATATATACTCTCTTCATTTTCAGAAAAAAAAAAACAAAAAGAGTCATATTTGACTTCGTACACATATTAAGAAAATTTTATTGATTTTATTTTAAATATTAGGATGTCATGTGTTTCGTAAAGGCGTCCATGTGAAGTGTGAGACCCATCAATTAAGTAGTAAGTTTATTGATTTTTTTTTATTTTTAAAAATTTGATGGAGTAAAACTTTTGTAAAAATGCCATTTTATTAAGAGTAATATGTTATAACTTATGGACTTCGTTATGAGGTTTTGAGTTTTTTTTTTTTTTGTGATTAAAGAAAAAAATAAAGAGAAAGCTAATGAAATCACAAAAGCAAGTCACTAATCATCAAGTATGTCAGTATCTTAATGATTTTCCATGTGTAATTAATAAAGCCTTTTTACGTGTCAACTTTTTTTTTTTTTTTAAGTATTGTGTTACAAATTTACTAGTTTTTAACCAACTGAGCTAAGCTCGTGAGAGCTTTCTTTTTATGCATTATTTTTTTGTTAAACTACTCATTGCTACTACGGAAAAATAGAAATATACTCGATAACACATAAATCGAAGAAAGCTTCCACCTGCATACCTGAGAGACTCTTTTTTATGCATTATGAAAAGCTTAGCCACTCGCTTAAATATAAATATTTGTATTTGTAAGCACTCCTATTAAACTTTTTGAAATTTGTAATGATTAAATTTGTCATTATACTTATTTAATAATGATATATTCGTTAATTTATATAATTTCTTAATATTTGTGTGCAATAGCTAAAAGATACTCTCTTAATTCTTAAATAATCATTCTGTTTGATCTACTACATCGTTTAAAAAAAAATTTGTAAGAATGTTTCCAATAGTGTACTGAAATATAAATGTTTATTCTTACTTTATTTTTAATAACGAATAGTCTTTCACAAAGTAAAATTGACATGTCCTTAACGATGCCAGTTTGGAACAATTTCAATAGTCAACTCCACTTAAGGCTTTGATTTAGCTTATTAATATGTACTGATGATTTAGCTTTTTAAAAGTGTTGATTAGCTTTTATAAGTTAGTGTGTGTATTTGATTAATAAGTTAAAATAATGTTGAAATCAAATATAAAGACTAAATAATATCATCACAAAATGTGATTTATATTATTATTGTTATTATTATTATTATTATTAGTATTATTATTATTATTAATAATAATAATATTAATTTTAATCATATTATTATCATTACTATTTATTTATTTTATGTATTATTATTATTATCACTTTTTTATTATTTTATTAATATTAATACAAATTTTATCACTATTATTAATTATTACTATTATTATTATTACCATTATTATTGCCTATTATTATTATTATTATTATTATTTTATTAACATTAATATTACTTTTATTATCATTATTACTTGTTAATTTTAGTATTTAATTTATTATATTAATAATATTATTAATGTTATTTATATTATTATTATTATTGATTTTATTATTATTAATATTATATTTTATTATTATTATATTGATATTAATATTACTTTTATTATCATTATTACTTATTATTATTACAATTATTTTTACTATATTATTATTAATATTAATTTTTAGTATTATTATTATTATTAGTATAAATAATAATAATAATTATTATATTTATCATTATTAATACTATATTTATTATTTTTATTATAACAATTATCATTATTCATATTATTATTTATTAGTATTATTATAATTCCTTTTATTATTATTATTATTATAATTATAATAATAATAATAATAATAATAATAATTATTATTATTATTATTATTATTACTTTTTGTTTTTATTATTATTATTAAGAATGGTAATCTTTGAATATATAAAACTTCAATAAAGAAGAGGACTCACATGTTTTTGAAAAGTAGAATTAAGCACTAGGCTTAGTGCTTACATCTTATGGTCTTACATGTGCTTTAAGTGGGTTGTACATGACTTATGACTTATCTTATCATAAGTGAAATCAAACGCTTCAAAAACAACTTATGGTAGTCATAAGTCATAAGCACTTCCAGATAAGTCAAATCAAACATGCCTTGAATGTAATTTTTATTTGAGTATGTCTTTGTAAAATGGTCTTACGGATTCAAATCAATAAAATTAAGCCTCATAAAAGATAAAATGAGGACTAATGTAACGAGAAACTCATCAAAGAAGACCACATGTTACCCTTCAAGGAAACGAGCCAAGCTGCGAGAGAGAAATATGCAGAATAAGAGGGATTCAAGTCGAATCAAAAGACCCAAACCCATATCTATAATTGTGTCACCTCACCACCTATTGATAAATCTTCATTGTAAATCATTCATGTGGAGGTTTTAAAAATTCTTGATTTTTTAGCCATTAACTAATAATATTACATAATAATAATAATAATAATCAATATGATAAGTGATATTAGTATTAGTATATATAACTTCTTCTATTATCAATAGTAGAAGACTTATATTTAAAAACTTTTATAATTTACATTATTTCTAATCAATGTGTGATATAAAACTCTTCAAGGTGAGACATTTCTTCTAATGACTCACTTCTAACACCATACTTTAAACATTGATATCTTATTCATCAAAAACTTGATTTGGACAGATAAATATATCATTTCGATGCTCTTTCCGAATATAACACATTTACACAATTACTTTTTCCAACAAACAAATGACACGTAAAGAAATTCGTGCCTCAAGTTACACAATTTCTTTCACTAAAAACACTTTTTTCAACAAGTATTATACTTTAAATCTTGATATCTTATTCATCAAAAACTCGATTTGAACAAATAAATATATCATTTTGATGCTCTCACCAAGTAGAACACATTTACACAATTACATTCGTCCACAAACAAATGACACGTAAAAAACTTCGCGCCTCAAGTCTTCTTTGACTAAAACACCAATTTTTGAACAATAGAAGAAATGTATCTCACATTGGTTAGAAATTGATGTTGGTTTTAAAAATACTATTATTAAGTACCAATAGAAGAAATGTATCATACATTGGTTGGAAAGTGATGTTGGTTTTCAAAGTCATTTGATAAAAGACTTCTACCATTATTACCAATAGAAGATATATATCTCACACTGGTTAGAAAATGATGTTGATTTTAAATTATTTTATATTTTTACCAATAAAAGAGATATATAGCACATTGTTTAAAAAGAAAATGTTGGATTTTAAAGTCTTTACATTAAAGACTTTCATTTTTACCAGAGATGTATCTCACACTTGTTACAAAATATTCTACTATTATTACTAATAGAAAAGATATATCACATATTGGTTAGAAATTGATGTTGTTTTAAAAAATATTATTATTAATTACCAATAGAAGAGATATATCATACATTTGTTACAAAGTGATTTGGTTTTCAAAATCTTTTGATAAAAGACTTCTATCATTATTCTCAATAGTAGATGTATATCTTATATTAGTTAAAGATGATGTTGGTTTTAAATTATTTTAGATTATATAATTTTGTTACTATTATTAACAATAATATATATATATATATATATATATATATATATATATATATATATATATATATTATTGGTGGTGACATTGTCGTTTTGTCCACGTAAAAAGCAAAGGTAACCATGTTGTACGTTCGAATGATAACCTGGATAAGACAAAATAAACGCCGTTAAGGAGTCGGGAGTGCCCCGACTAGAACCCTCCGGCGTGAAAGTAAGATTTCCGGTGTTGTGTATAATAAATGTGTAACAATTATGATTGTTTGTGTCTTGGATCCAAATAAGTGAATATGATAAGCATGTTAGGATATCTGAAAATAGCTTGTCTTTTAACAGTGGAGAATGTCTCCTATTTATACTTGAACGGCCTTGTGAGGTGGCGGCCTCTGATAGGGGAGCATGTTACAGTTGGTAATAAATGGTCTGTAGCCGTGTCAAGGATGATTGGACTGGGCGCTGTTGGGGAGTTGGTAATTACGTGTGTCAGCTCCTTCGGGCTTTGGGAAGCTTCTTGTCAGAGCTGATGATCATTGATTGTTTTGCCGAGGCCGAGTTGGTTGAGGGCAGTGGCTCTCATTCTTTTCTTACCTCGGCTTAGTCGTACTTTCAAGAGTATTTTGCCGAGCTTGCCTTGACTCGGCTGCCGCGCTGGCCCCTTGGTGGTTTTTATCATGAGTGGGCCCCGTAGTGGGGCCGAGGAGGATATTTCGAGGTTTCATCCTTCAATATATATATATATATATATATATATATATATATATATATATATATATATATATATATATATATATATATATATATATATATATATATTATAAAACAGTTAGGTAATTGACTAGGGCTATTAAAAGGTTAAACTTAAATTATCTTTAAAAATTTAACGGTTAAGATTCACCTTCACATTCACATGTGTGAGTATTTATCCATTTTTAACTCCTTTTTTTTATTTCCCTATTACAAGTCACCCCCTACAATTAATATTATGAGTAATCACCCCTTTTTCTTCTCCCTATATTTTATCTTCATGTTACAAAGTCACACTCTGCGATTAATCTTCTGAACAGTCACCCCTTATAAAACATCAATCCCTCAACTTTTCACTTGAAGCAATGTATCATTCAAATGTAACATTTTTTTAAAATTGCACCTTCTATTTAGACACTGTCATTTCAACTGACGAAATCAGATATACTGGCACCATGTTATAGGCACGGACATGAAGACATAGTGTGTATATATATATATATATATATATATATATATATATATATAACACATTTGTTATAAATTGATGTTAGTTTTAAATTACTGTTACTACCAATAAATCTTAATTTGGTTAAAAAAAATTTATTTTTTTAAATAAAAATACTTCTACTTTTATCATCAATAAAAGATAAAAGAAGAGATGTAGCACATTATATAGAAAAAGATGTTGGTTTTAAATTTTTTTGTAGATAAAAAAACTTCTACTACTATTACCAAATGATGAGATGTATTTCACATTGGTTAAAAAGTAATGTATGTATTAAAAGTTTTTTTTTTATAAAAGACTTAATACTAATAGAAAAATATGTATTTCACACTGGTTAGAAAAGTGATATTGGTTTAAAATATTTTTAGATAATGTATCTCATATTGATTATAAAGGGATCCACGTTATTTAGAAACATATACTAGTTATAAAAGTCTTTAGATAAAATAATTTTTATATTTTTATCAATACAAAAGATGTATTACACATTGTTTAGAAATAGATGTTGGTTTCAAAACTCTTTAGATAAAATACTACTACTATTTTTATATTTATGTTATAATCAATAGAAGAGATGTATCCCACATTGTTTAGAAAGAGATATTGATTTCAAAAGTTTTAATATAAAAGATTATTATTATTACTATAGAATAATATATCTCACATTTGTTAGAAATTAGTGTTGGTTTTAAAAATAATGCTATTACCAATCGAATGTATACCATATGGTTAGAAAGAAAAGTTTGTTGTAAAAGTTTTTAGATAAAAGTTTTAAACTTTTATTACCAATAGAAATAGAAAAGAAGTATCTCGCATTGTTAGAATATGAATAATGATTTAAAAAGTCTCAAAATAAATATTTTAATACTATAAAGTCCAAAATTTAAGATGTCTACTAACGCAATTCATTTGGACGAATTTTTTTTATTTATAACAATGATGATAAGAATTGTACAATACTCCATCCGTTTTCAAATTATCGCCAACCTTTCCTTTTTCGTCTGTTCTTTAAATAATTGTCATCTTTCAAAACTTTCCTTTAAGAAAACATTTTTACCATTTTGCCCTTAATTTTTCTATATACTTTAATTATAACCACATACTTAAGGATATTAAAGGAAACCACACATTTCACCAATATTTATAATACAGTTAATTACTTTTTTTAAACAGTGTGCCGGGTCAAATTAAGCAATCTTTTAAAAATGGAGGGAGTATTGTTTTTATTATTATACTATTACTATTGTTATTACTATTGTTATTATTATTATTATTATTATTATTATTATTATTATTATTATTATTATTATTATTATTATTATTATTATTATTATTATTATTATTATTATTATTATTATTATTATTATTATTATTATTATTATTATTATTATTATTATTATAACAATAATATTATTATTATTCTCAATCACCAACGAGCTCTAGCTCAATTGGTACTGCTCACTTCTCTTAACGGAGAGGTTAGGTGTTCGAGTCTCACTAGAGACACCTTGGACTTTACAACTCTCAGTAGAGAGGTCGGGTGTTCAAGTCTCTTCAAAGGCATCGTTGTTGTTAAAGCCTTATCCAAAGGCCTCATTTAGCTACTCACTTATCTTAATGGAGAGGTTGAGTATTCAAGCCCTACCAGAGGCACCCTGAGACTTAACTACTCTTAACCGAAGAGGTCGGGTGTTCAAAGCCTCACCAGATGCACTATTTGTTCGAGCCACACCAAAGGCATCATATATATATATAATTGTAGACTTTCAAGACATTAAAAATAATAAAAAATTATTTTTTTTAAAAAAATTATTATTCTCAATCATTCATGTGTGACTCAATGTTTCTCAACCATTACTTATTAATAATATGTATTAATAATTAATATAATAATGAGATATTAATCTCTACTATTAATCTCTTCTATTGTTAATAGTAGAAGTCTTATATATATAAAAACTTACAACCAAAATTATTTTCAAACCAATATAGGATACATCTCTTGTAATAGTAATAAAATGTTAGATTTTTAATCTAATGACTTTTAAAACCAAAATCAATTTATAGCCAATATAAAATATATATATATATCTACTAATATTTCTAATAGAAAAAATGTATCTTACATTGGTTATAAATTGATGTTAGTTTTGAAAATATTTTGATAAAAGATTTCTATTTTTATCACCATAAAATAGATGTTTCTTACATTGTTTAGAAAAAAATGTTAGTTTTAAAAGTTTATATTAAATATTTCTACTCTTATTACCAATAAAAGATATGTATATCACATTATTTAAAAATAAATATTAGTTTAAAAAGTTTTTAGATTAAAGACTTTTTGTTACAAATAGAATAGATGCATGTATCTTCTATTGGTTACAAAGTATTCTACTATTATTATCAATTGAAGAGATGTATCCCACATTGGTTAGAAATTAATGTTGGTTTTAAAAATACTATTATTACCAATAAAATAAATGTATCATACATTTGATAGAGGGTAAAGTTGGTTTCCAAAATCATTAGATATAAGATTTCTACCATTATTACCAATATAAGATGTATATCTCACATTGATAGAAAGTGATGTTGATTTTAATTTTATATAAAAGACTTTTACTATTATTACTAATAGAAGAGATATTCTACATTGGTTAAAAAATTGATGTTGATTTTAAAAGTTTTTAGATAATTTTTTTAGTTTTATCATCAATATAATAGAAGAGGTATATCCACATTATTTAGAAATATATGTTGGTTATAAATTTTTTGAGATAAAAGACTTCTACTGTTCCAAATCTACTAGCTCTTAACCAACTGAGCTACGCACGTGAGGACAAAAGACTTCTACTATTATTATCAAATGAGGATATGTATCACACATTGGTTAGAGAGTGATGATGATTTTAAAAGTTTACTATTATTAACAATAGAAGAGAAGTATTTCACATTGGTTAGAAAAGTGATATTGGTTTAAAAACTTTTTAGATGATGAATCTCACATTGGTTATAAAAGTCATTAGATAAATGCATTTTTATGTTATTACCAATAAAAAATATGTTTCTCGTATTGTTTAAAAATGAATGTTAGTTAAAAAGTTTTTTTTCTACTACTATTATTACTAATAGAAAATATATATACCACATGGTTATAATGTGATGTTGGTTTTAAAAGTATTTAGATAAAAGACTTAAACTTTCATTCCACATTGTTTAAAAATGAATTATAATTTTAAAAGTTTTTAACAATAGACTTATAATATTATTATCAAGTTAGATGTTAATTTTAAAAGTTTTTAGATCAAAGATTTTTACTATTATTAATAATACAAAATATGTATCACATGTTAGTTAGAAACTTATGTTAATTTTAAAAGTATTTAAGTAAAAATCATTTAATATTAGTAACAATAGAAAAAAAATATTATAAATATAAAAAAGATTAACAATCTAATTATAATATACAAAAGTTATATTATCATTATAAAAAATATATATATCTTATATTGTACCCGTACGAAGTACGGACGAAATAACTAATTCATATAAAAGTAGCACGGGTCAAGCCATACGGGCCACCACATTAATGAAAACTATGGCTAAATGCTTTGGCCCTCCATATTTCAGAAATTGGTCGTCGAAGTCCCTTTCTTACCAGGTTTTGTATTTTTATGCTAAATTAACTTAAAACTTTAATTAATTTCATTTCTAATGCCTAGTAATACTTTATGATCAAAAGTGACATATTTATGGGCAAAAACGATATTTTCTAAGGCCAAAAGTGACACTTTTAAATGAAAAAATAATAATTTTCATTAAAAAAATGAAAAATGACACTTTTAATATTAAAAGTGATAATTTCATTTATAATGCGAGGTGACACTTCTATCGGTAAAAATCTCATATTTAATCATATTTAATACTAAAAAGTGACAATTTTAATGCAAAAATTAACATTTTTAAGGTCAAAAGAGTGGTTTCCATTTATAATACAAAGTGATACTTTGAAAAGAAAATGTTACACATTTAAGGCCAAAAGTGACACATTTAAGGTAAAAGTGACATTAATTTTTTTTTGACATTTTTCATTTATAAATTTGAATGTTGGCGCTGCAATTTTTAAAAACTGAGAGGTTGAGACTTGAGAGATAATTATTTTTAAACGAACAAAAAGGAAAAGAAGAACATTTATTAAGAAACAAAGCAAGTAACTTAAAGTAAATCATCATTAAAAAGGGGGAGTGTGTTTTAAAAATATTGATAAATTCTCATAAAAGTTATCATTAAACAAATGATAATTATTATTTATATCAAGTAAACTTCTTTCGTCCATGCAAATAATTTAATATTTTTGTTTGAGATATTTCACTGAAAGAGTCCAATTTAAAAAATTAAAGCATAAAAGTGGATTTATTACTAATTAATAACAAAAAGTATTATTTTTTTAAAAAAAATTGACTTTTAAACAGGGTCTTTTTACTCGGAACAGATGGAGTATAACAATTAAGCAGGATTCTATACATGGTACGGAGTACTATATACTGTGCAACAAATTAACAACTTTATGATCTCTTTCGAATAATAAAACCATTCACAATATATATTCGAACGTGTAAATCAAATAATAATCTGAATACTAGCATGTTAGTAAACTAATAGAATAATATAACAACAAAGATGCATAAAGGAAAGGAAATGTGGCCGCTGCCCTAAATATGTCATCGCCGTCGGCCAATTAGTATGCTTGATAAATACGTAGGTTACAATCGCTAATTAAATGAATTCCTTTTTAAAGTTTGAAATCTTTAGAAAGTTCAAAATATAGCTGTTGACAACTAAATTAATTTTTGAAATTAGTTAACTGATTGGATTTGTTAAGAATTAACATAAGTATTTATTTTTCCATTTTTTTTAAATAATATCCGCCGATAAATAACAACCACCACCAGAAAGTATATATGTCCAAGAGCGTGGATGGTGGTGGAGGGCTCATCGGAGATCTAGCTAGGTGACAATTTTTTTTGGGTGGATGGTTGTGAGGGGCTCATCGGAGATCTAGGTGTTGATTTTTTTGGGTGGATGGTGGTAGATTTAGGGTGGTGCAAATGAGAAGGAGGAAGGGGATGATGATGATGAAGTGAATAACACGGGGAAATTAGGGTTTGGAACATGTTTTATTCTTTATAGCAAGAAATGGAAAGAGCAAAAAGAGAATAAATGATCGTTGATTCAATATGGATCTTATATTGGAATAGAAGATGAAATACATTTTTGGAATAGAGGATTTGGACTCGGTTTCCAATGTGTTATGTGATTTGGCATTTTATGGGCTCCACTATAAGTTAAAAAGTTATGTTAACAATATGACACATAAGATACCACATCATTTCAAAAATCTCTATTAATCTAAAGATTACTCATGTCTAAAAATGTTCATAATAGGACCAATCATTTTTATAATTATAACAATTTAAATATTTCTTAATTATTATAATTTTAAAACATGAACTATTTGCAAGAGAAGAAAGACGTGCTCCATTTTTTATGCATTAATAATAACAGACGAAAAACTCTTGTCACGTGAAATTCACATGAGCATGATATGTTTAGCTAAAGATGATTTCCCGCCAACGAGAAAAATCATTGTTAAGAAAAAAAAACCCCAAAAAAATCAATCGACACGGACATCAATGATTTGTCTATAGACTATGGGAATGGGACTCAATAATTTTCTTCTCGGCACGTGACTTTCATTCTCCTTCATAATTGAGTAGTTGCAAGTATTCCGTGTAGAGCCTCTCTAATTGTTTAGTACCGTCGTCTCTGCAATAACAGCCGTTGATATTTTGATCTACGTCTATCAAATCATCTAGCTCATAGAAAAATGTGTCCGTCACCATATTAACTTCTCCCTCTGTAATTGTACTAGACGAGTATGATGCGCCACTACTTGTTGGTGTTGCAGGGTTGACTTTTGTTGACTCGGGCTTAGTTTGTTCCATGGCCATTGAGTTTTGAAATCTCGGTGGTTGGTAGTTATGGTCAGCAGCATCTTTTTGTTTTTGTTGATCTTCTTGTTGATCTTCTTCGTCTTCTTCTTCTTCGCATGACGAGGTTGTTAAGAGATCCATGACTTTTGTTGACTCAACAATACTACTAGTGCAATGAGAGGTGTGATCAATATCCTCCACCTTTTCTCGGATCACGTTTGGCTGATTAGCTGCATTTTTATCGAGATGAGCTTGTTTACGGAGATGGGTATTCCAATGATTCTTGATTTCGTTGTCGGTTCTACCGGGGAATTCTGCGGCAATGAGGGACCAACGATTGCCGTGGAGGGAATGAAGCCGGATAATGGTGTCATTCTCTTCCGGGGTGAAGTTACCTCTCTTGACACCGGGGCGAAGATAATTCACCCATCGCAATCTACAACTCTTCCCACATCGGAGTAGCCCTAGAGTATCACATTAATCAACAATGTCACATGTTAAGAATTAAGATTAATATATAAAACATTAATAAAACACTTTATTAAGAATTAAGACTAGCTACTAGCTAGAATACAAAACCAAGTAAAATTTGAGAGTGCACATAATAAAATTAATTACCAGCTTTAGAAGGCAAAGCTCTCCAATGGCCTTCACCATGAGTTTGAATGTAGTGAATGAGTAACTTGTCTTCTTCAATAGACCATGGACCTCTATTCAAACCTACCTTAGAACAACAAGGTGCTCTTCCCATATATTTGGATAATTCCTTCTACTACTATACTTTCAGGAGTCTATATATAGATCACACACACACACACTCAGTATGTTGAGAGAGAGATCTAGAGAGAGAGAGAGAGAGTGAGAGTGAGAGTGAGAGTGAGTGACTCTAACAGAGAGAGAGAGAGAAGTAAAATAAGGGGAAAGGGAGCTTGTTCGATCTCTTTTTAACTTGGGAGGAGAGAGATTTATGAGAAATTATCTGTACAAGGAGAGAAATGTTAGAATTATTTTATACTTAAAAGTTGTGATTATTTACAAGTTCTTATTGAAAATTTGTGGCCGGAGCCTTTTTGCCCACGTGATATATTTCGATTACACTAATATTAAATTGGGTAATTCTTTTGTAATAAAACGGAGTTTTATTCTGTTACACCTTAACCCACCAATATACGGTGAGTCTGGTAAAAAGGATCCATCTTATAAAAAAATATTCGTAAGACCACCTTACCTAAATTTTTGTCTTTTATATTTTTAAAAAACTAATAAATTCGCTCTTTCCTAAAAAAGAGTTTATCTTTTTCTTGTTTTGTTATTCTAAACAAAATGTTCATTTTTTTAAGATGTCATTTTTATTAATTACTCTCTCCGTTCCTGGTAAACAGTCCACTATATTATTTTGATATATTTCATTAAATGAGTCTATTTTTTAAAAAAAATTTGTCTACCATCTCTGTAACATTTTAACATTACCCTCCACACTTGATACTAACATATTATTATAATTAAGACCAACTTCATTTATAGTTAGACTAGTCTTTGTGCCCGTGCCTATGACACGGCGCGAGTAGGGGAGAATGTCAGTATTGGAGGGTGTAAATATTTAAATAAATCGATATATGATTTAATCATGTTTTAAAAAGAGTCTAAAATTAAAAATTAAAAATAAAGACCTCTCGGTAACCAATTAAAACAATATGATCATCCATACTTGAATAAAAATCTAAAGTTACTTTTGTATTATTTTTTTAGGGAAACAAGGTACCGGTACCTATTTATTTTTATTAATAGAAATAATATTACAAACTTGAGGGGGACAACCAGCCTTGCCCTTATAGGAGAGAGGACGGAGGAACCTGACCTCGAAAAGGAAATAATAACAACAAATAAAATCTAATAAATTTGAATTGGAAGTAAACATTGGGCATCTATAATTATAACACTACTTAATCTTCATCTGGAGGCTCTTGTTTCACAACAATTTCTGATAACACATAAATCAAGCAGATAAATTGATCAAGAAATATTTTTTAACCACAAAGCTTCAGCTTCTAATTGGCTTTGAAAAGTCAAAAAAATGACTCAATATGTAATGAGAGAGTTTGTAGATGAGTCATATGTGTTGCAATTTCATTCTCTATGTGAAACTTATAATTTTCAAACTTATAATTTTTTTATATGGAAATACATCAGCATTAAACTAAAAAACTGAAATCGGAATCAAAATGAACAACAAAAGAAAATTACAACAGATAACACATAAATCAAGCAGATAAATTGATCAAGAAATATTTTTTAACCACAAAGCTTCATCTTCAAATTGGCTTTGAAAAGTCAAAAAAATGACTCAATATTTAATGAGAGAGTTTGTAGATGTTAAGCCTACAATTTCATTCAGACAGCAAGGGGAGAGAAAAGCTGCTACCGAAGGTGGAGCAGAGAAGGCGGAGTGTTGGAACGGGCAGAGAGGGTGGCAGAAATCTTGGGCTGGAACGGGCAGAGAGGCAGCGGAAAACCTGCTAACATATTATTATAATTAAGACCAACTTCAATTATAGTTAGATTTTTCAAACATGATTTTTTAAAAAAATTGGAGTTAGTGACTCTAAATTGATACTTTAAGGGCATCAGCATCACAAGCACAATATTTTACTCCCTTCATTCCAAAATAATAACTTTCAATTTTTTAAAATTTGACGTGTATTTTTTAAATATGTTAGATATCTATCTAAAAAGTTAAAACTAGTTAAATTGACTTAAGAAAGTTAATAAGAGACACTAATTTTGGAAAGAAGGTAGCCATATTTATATAGAGGCAATCAATTTTTCCTAATTTGTGTGCCGAGACAAAATAAACTTTGTTTTAGAAACGAATGGAATAACAAATACGCCAAAACGTCCTAATTTTATACAATATAGTGAAGTGTCTTAATTAAGAAGTGAAATGATAATATATAAACCGTAACTCCAGCGAATAATAAAATTATACTTTTTTTTTACCAAAACTAGAGAATTATCAATTTATCGTTAGCAATCAATTTTTCAACTCCAATGTTTTATTCTGTTTATACCAAATACTTCATATTCCATAATGGACTGCAAAAATTGAAAATTGAAAATTGAAGTACTTATAATGTTTCCTCAATCGTAATTAAAAAGATACACTTTTGTCGACATCACTCCAGGGTACGAACGATGCAACTTGCAAAGACTTTGTTAAATTGTCTTTGATATCAAGACTTGAACTTGAATACTTACTCACACCCGTCTTATATGCTCAAATATCCATGAATTCAAGCTCAACATCCATGGTTGATTTTTGCATTATCAAGATTATATTTGTTTGCAAGAAGATAATTATATGAACGAGCTATTAATAATTATAAATATAAATATTGATTTTATAACACTATTTTATTGAGTAGTACTGCAATTAACAAATCCTTGCATCTTGTATCGGTAAAATATCACAATTTAAATGTTGGAAGGCCAATAGTGACTAAGTTTCCTAGGATATATTTCCTATTTGCATATTTTTTCAACAGAGTCAAACTGTGGGGGCAGTGCCAAACAATCGGTGCTACAAATCCTTAGAAGTGAGAAAAAGACAAAATTAGCTCAAAGACGAAGAATGGGTTTACACTTTACAGTTTACTCTCCCTAAAAGATTCACTATTCTAAACTTGTTTTATTTTTTTAAAAAAAATTACATTCAAAAATTACGTCTACAGTTTCCTTCCCACAGTTGCGAAACCCTTAAAATTGAGTAGAAATTTTGGTTGAGTAAAGATCAACATGTGGTATAACCATGTTAAAAAAAAAAATGAGAGATCGGAACTACTACCCCAAGATTCAACCTGGTTAAAAAAAATATTAACTAAGGTAAAATATTTATGTAATTATGATCAATTGTAATAATATTTTTTTTGAAAAAAAAAAAATACTACTCCCCCCGTTTCAAAACTATTGTCTGGGTTAACTTGACGCACGGTTTAAGAAAACACATTTGACTAGATTATTAATATTAGTTTGATAAGTAATCTATTTTAAGCGATAAGTATATCGTTAGTCCCTGAACTTTGGCCAAACTCATCATCAGTTCCTCAACTTCAAAAAGTTTCATCATTGACCAAAGTATGTCTTTTTTGCTCATCGGAGGTTCCTAACCCTAACGTCGTTTGTGTATTTTCGTTAAGTGAGCATGTGTCACTCACATACACAAAATAAGGGGATCATGTATAACATCATCAAAATAAGGGGGTAAAGTGAAATTTTCAATATCATCATCTCCAAAGTGAAAATTTTAATACCATCATCACATGCCCTTGCCGTTTTCCCCTTGCCTCTGTGCGTCTTCTCTCTCCAACCATTGTCGCCATCAGTCACGCCAGCGTCTTCCCAAACCTACTGTTCCACCATGTTTCGTGTCTTCGTTCCATTCCTCCACCATCACTCGCCACCACCGCAACCTAAGAACTAACCCTTCCAAGACGAGCCCGACCATCAATCACGCCAGAGCCACATCGTCCAGCCAGTTCGCCGCCCTCCAAGCCCTCGCAACTCAATTCTCGTATAGCAACACAATTCTAGCAATCTTTAATCCTCTATCAATTTTTTTCCTTCAAAGTTTTCATATTAATTGACATTGTTCTTTTCTTTGTGTGAATTATGTTTTTGGGCTGTGCAAAAATTCAATTGTAAACTTCAAAGCTTTCCACTTGAGCTTCCATATGTAAACTTCACCTCGCTTTCAATCCCTGATCTCTCTCAAAATTCTCATCAATACCCAACTGGATATTCAACCTTACAAGTCTTATTGTCCTTGATCTCAGCATGAATTCTTTTGGCGGTGCCATTCCTGAAGAAGTTGTGAATTTGCTGCGTGGCTCGGCGTTCAGAATGAACTCACTTCCATAACCCTGAAAAACACTGGAATCGCAGACGTCATACCAGAGGAATGGTTCTCTACACTAGCCCCCCAAATCACCTACCTAGATCTCTCCAACAATCAAATCAATTGGAAGCCACTAGCAGAGCTGAAATCTCCAAAATTGATCGTCATTGACTTGAGTTATAACCACTTTGATGGTTCACTTCCCCTTTGGTCCTCGAATATAACCCACTTCTATCTTCAAAAAAACTTATTCTCAGGGTCTATTCCTTCAAATATTGATAAGCTGATGCCACTCGTTCAATACTTCTTTCTGTCTGAGAACCGATTCAATGACACGATCCCATCAACCATTTGTACAATAAGAAGCTTGCAAATCCTTTCTCTCCGGAACAATCAAATTTAGAAATTTTCACTTTGCTCCCTTATTTTGATGATGTTATACATGACACCCTTATTTTGTGCGTATGAGTGGCACATGCTCACTTAACGAAAATACACAAACGACGTTAGGGCTAGGAACCTCCGATGAGCAAAAAATGTCTACTTTGGTCAGTGGTGAAACTTTTTGAAGTTGGGGGACTGATGATGGATTCGATCAAGTTCAGGGACTAATGGTATACTTATCCCTTATTTTAAAGTTCGTGTGTATGGGCTCATAATTAAAATATGATTAAAAAGTGAGTATAAAGTGGTAAAAGTGTTGTCCTAAAAAAGAAAGTTTCAAACAAGACAATTATTTTGAGACGAAAGGAGTAATACTTATATACTTAATATTTAGATTTTTCAAACATAGACTGAGCGTAACGAAGAATGTATTATTTTGAGCTAACGGACTATTCATATTGTTATATGATAGGAATCCCAACTCAACTCAATATGTTAATATTAACCCGTTTCAATCTAAAAAAATTATCGGATTTAGTCAGGTCAGGTTAAAACGAGATGAATCCGTTGCCCATTTTGACCAAATAGTTTTTACTTTATAAATGTATTGATTTTTTGAGAAACAATCGAGTTAAGGCGTGTCGACCTGTTTTAACTCGTTACCCGGTTTAACATGTCCCGATTCAACCCAACTCATTTCGAAAAATTTAATATTTAGATCCTAATGGGTTCCGACTCATTTTGACCTGTTATCCACCCAATTGTCAGGCTATTTATGTAGGCAATTAAAATTTGTGACGAAGGAGAGTGGATCCTCGAAATTTCTAATGACACGCTTATAAATAAACTTGTATTCATAAAATTTTATTGAAAAAGCTACAAAGGGTAGTTTGGTCTTTTGCAACATATTTCATATTATTTGCATCTATAGAACATAAAATCATCAAGGTTTGTTTCTTGGTATTCCATGTCAACCAAAATTGTGGAGTAAATGAATGCAGTTGACCCTTTGATTCGGAACATAAAATTGTATGTTTAATCATCACATGTTTGGTTTAAAATGTTTAAAAAATGAACAAATCTCATCATACTCACCACCTTGAACTTGATGAGTCATGACGCTATGGTGGTTTACCGTATTCTAGAAGATTCTCTCATTCTTTTTTTGTCTTTTTTTTTAAATAATTACTAGTATTTTTACCTGTGCCAATAACACGATGCCAGTATATTTCAAATATTTCAAATTACAAAATTTACTTTTTTTTTAAATTTATTTGTATACAAAATTGCGTGCATAAAATTAATGGGTTTTGTGGAAGAAGAATTAGTGGCCACCAACTGTAAATAGTGGGGAGAGTTGGAGAAAGAGAGGGGTAGTTACTCAACCTCCGTTCACACATGTAAATTCGGGGAGTGATAATAACCGTAGGATCTCAGTAAATGAATCAATCTCAACCGTTTTTTTATTTTTTATCAATTGTAAGCGTGCGACTATGAGCTGTATTGTATTATAGATTATTTTTAAAACTTTCTTTTAAAAAAAATATTTTGACAATTTTAATCTTATTTTTTTCTACATATTTTAATTATAACCACATATTCAAGAATATTTAAAAAAAATCACATATTTCACCAATATTTATAATACAATTAATTTTTTTTAAAGATATACCGAATGAATATAAATAATATATTAAAAACAGAGGGAATAATAAAGAATTCATAAATGCTTTAAGTATCTAAACTGATCTTACAACCACATGGTTGTTATTTTATTAATTTACATCAATTCCCATAATCAAAGTAGACTTCAATATTACAAAATGATTTCCCCAATATTTTCCATGATTTCTGCTGTCAACTTGTAAGTTATTGCTCCCTCGGTTTAGGCAAATCATGATTTATATGCAATGGCAAATCGATTTTCCTAGTGCATAAATGACCGGAACTACTTGATTCAAGTTAAAAAAAATATATATATATATATATATGATTTATATGCAATGGCAATCAACTCTAGTAATACTTATTTATTTCTTAATAATTAATTTTTTATGATTTATATATATTTAATAGGTCGTGAATTCGAGTTATAAAGGTACGACTATAGATTTTTTCAAATAAAGAAAAAAAAACTAGACTTTTCGATTGTGAACGCTTTAAATGGAACACAAGGAGTAATTGATATAAGTATTACTAAGACGAAATCTACCACTGTTCATGAACCAAGTTTATCATCATCATCAAAATGGGTTCTTAGCCTCCTACAATCACATGGTTTTTATTCAATTAATTACATCAATTTCCATAATAATTATCTTTTCTTAAAAAAAAAGGGGCAAATCGCATCATTGGTCCCTTGAGTATAGGTCTATCATAGTTTTAATCCCTTAATTTTTTTTTTTTAAAGATTTGGATCCATTGAGTATTAAATTTTTTCAACGACATTCTTTTTTATGGATGTCGTTAGTGAAATACCGTTAAATTGCCCATGTGTATTTTGTAAGGACTAAAATGAATTTTTTTTCAAACCTAACTTATATCAAAATTTACAATTGAATCCCTAGAGTTTAAAAAATGACCCTAAGCCTTCTTCCCCAATTTTTTGGTAAACAAAAAATATCATATAGCAAGGCAATCTGAAGCATAGCATCCAAGCAAGATATGTCCACCCCAAACTTAATTTCACATTGTCATCAATGTGAATGCAATATAGAACATGAGGGAAGAGAAAATATCCAGCTAGGCAGTCCAAACTCAATTCACCCCCAATTTGTGAACTATCCCCCAAAACAAAATTTTCATCTCAAATTACCCAATGCTTAAATACCCAGTTAAGTAGATTTCTGTGACTTGGGGAATTTCAAATAGTTGAATGGAAAGGAACTATAAGCACAAGCCACACATCATCTAATCGCAATGACGATTCGCAAATTTCCAACAACAATTTTGATTCCATAAAAAAATTTACGCACCCAGATTTTCAAGTTCTCAAAAATTTCAACAGGAAATCCAAAAATAAAAACCTGAAAGATCTTACTTGAGATTGTAGGATGTTTGCGAGGGAGAGGCAAACACACTGACAAGCTCGGGAATAACGCAAATTTGGTGTCTTTGGACGGAATATCTCGAGCTTTTGAGATTTTGTCTTTGCCGGAATTGATGAAGATGGAGATGAGGCTGGTACTTGGTGAAGAGGGTTGGAGGCTGGATGAGGTGGAGAGAGAAGAGGTGCGTGCTGAAGCCCAGCGATAGAAATGAAAGAGGCTCGGCCGGATCTGCCATTATGAATTGGGGGGAGCGAACTGGTAGAGAGAGAGAGAAACGGATGTGGGGGCGACTTAAGAGAAGAGCTGCGGCTTGCTTCGCTGGCGATGGAAGGAGGACGGGACAGCGGCTGGTGTTGTGTCGGAGACAGAAAGAGAAGCGGGAGAAGGGACGGGGCTTTCTGCTCTGGTGGGGGTTAGACCCTCGTACTGGAAATGCCGCCCCTTTGGCTGTGAATTCGAAAATCAATTCATGAATTTCCTACATTAAATCTGGTGCGTGCATCAAAAATTTGGGGCAGAAGGCTTTAGGGTCATTTTTCAAACTCTAGGCATTCAATTGTAAATTTTGATATAAATTAAGTTTGAAAAAAAATTATTTTAGTCCTTACAAAATGCACATAGACAACTTAACGGTATTTCGCTAATAACATCCATTAAAAAGATTGTTGTTGAAAAAAAATAATACTCAAAAGAACCCTAATTAAAATAAAATTATTAAGGAACTAAAACTATAACATGTCTATACTCAAGGGACTAATGGTGCGATTTGTCCTAAAAAAACTATGATAATTGGACTAATGGTACAACGTAGGTTTTAAAACCAATCTCCCAAAAATCTTGAGTTGCAATGATAAATCTTAGCAAATCTTCCACAAATCAAAAGATAATTTAAAATCAAAAGTATCGGTAAAAGAACCTCCGAATTTGCGGCATCTCCACAACAATCCCTGATAAATAAATAAGCAGCCGACAAGGCTTGTGCATTGCTTTCCACGTGTCATTAAAGTGGCAGTTAGGAGAATTTTTTCTTTATCTGTTATTTAAGGGCAGTTTGGGTATTCAAAAAAGCTTTTAAAAAAACAGTACACATTTTTATCTATAAATAGAGACTTGGTTTGCCTCATTTGGATATCAAATGAATTTTTCGCAAAATTTGAATTTATTTGTAAGTTTTATCTCTCTTCTCTTTCTCTCCAAATTTCATTTTTTTAATTAATCCATTTTTAAGTTGTGTATTATTTATTATTAATATTATTATTACTCCCTCCGTCCCTAAATTATCGTCCTCTTTTCCTTTTTCGTCTGTCTCAAAATAATTGTCCAGTTTGAAACTTACCTTTTTAGAATATCACTTTTACCACTTTACCCTTACTTTTTCACCCTACTTTAATTATGAGCCACATACACATGGACTTTAAAGGAAACTACACATTAAACCAATATAAATAATCAAGTCAATTGTTTTTTCTTAAACAGTGCGCCGGGTCAACTAGGACGATTATTTAGGGACGGAGGGAGTATTTACTACTTAAATATTTTATATAATTTTGAAATTAATTATTTATGTAATATGAAATTTATTTGTTGGTATAAATTGGAAGAATATAAAATTAATAGAGATAAAGATAGTGGAGTAGGTAAAGTTATTCGAGATAAAGATGGTGGGATATGTGAATGTGTTGGATTTTGTGCCACTATTGAGAGGATTTTTTTATTTTAAATCAAATGACTATCTAATATATTAGTTTATTGGTTTTTAATTGGTTGAGTTTAAATCCAATATCACTTTATCTATCTACTATACAATTTCTCTGTGCATATTGAGAACCTCATTTTTATTGTTTGCCTCCAACTCCAAAAGAAAAAGTCTTGACCTGCTTGACAATACTACACTTAGGTTAGTCAAAAGATTATTAAAGGAACCAAGGAAAAGTACGTCTATAGAAGTAAATGTTGATTTAAAAATGTCATTTTAAATTCATTTTAAGATGTTCGATTTTTAAAAAAATTATTTAAAAAATTAAGGTATAAAAGTGTCATTTTATTATTGAAGCTTTATATAAATATAAAAATAAAAATGAGAGAAGCATGAATTAAACGGGTTAAAATGGGTCAGAACGGGCTGATCCGTTTCGATCTGTAATTTTCCATCAAAAAACTTATATTTATATAGCAAAAAAATAACGGGCCAAAATGGATAACGAGTTCGACACACTTTAACCCGACCCAAATCGACCCGTTAATTTATTTTGCCAAAAAACGTAACGGCTCGGATTAAGTCGGGTAATTTTCAGACTGCGTTAGGTGAGTTAGCAGGTTTTGGATTGTAATTACCATACCTAATTTAATAGGAAGACGTTACCCATTTTGGACATAGTCAAATTCGTCTCAGTGGCATCAAAAGATATTTTGTATTCTGGCTCATATGTAAAAGGAAATATGCATTTATTAATTTATTTTTATCATGCTCGGTTCATACATTGATCACGCTCATACTGGCACAATTATTTATTGATAAATTCTCAAACCGGCGCCATGCCATCAGCACGGGCAAGAGTACTAGTCTATAATACAATAGAGGTCAGTGTGACACGTTTATAATTGACTTGGGATAAAAAGGGGTCATGATTTACTGTTTTACGGTGATCCAACGGCCCTTATTTCCCTCAGCTCTCACATGTGCGAATGACGGTTTACTGTTTTACGGTTTTACAGTTTTACAGTTTTATGTTATCTTAATTAACTTAATTAATTTAATTTTTTTCCGATCCGTAATTTCGTATACAAATTAATTGAAATATTTGTTTTTTTTCTTTTTAACTATTATCGTAATCTTTTTGTCCGACCCATTTTTTTCGACCCACAATTTTGTATACAAATTAATCAATTTACTGTTTTACCAAGATTCTACGGCTATTGAATAAAAAAATATTTTGCAATACCAATTTTCAAATAATGTCTCTCAATTTTTTTTAAAGAATTTTCATTGTAGTTTTTAATAAGTTGATGAACGTCAAATTTTTAAACGAAAAATTATGTGCGGGCATTCATTTCAATGTAATATTGATATATATGAAATATAAAGAATGTCCCTCTATCACGTTTAATCTCACAATCTCAACCGTTTTTATCACGTTTTTTTCCATCCCTATTTTATTACTGCGAAAATTATTGAGATATTACGGTTTACAGTTATTATTTTACATTTAATATTTTACAGTTAATATTTTACGGTTTTACAGTTATTTGCAAAAATTAGTTACCATTTTATTGAGATATAACGATTTTACAGTTAATATTTTACAGTTTTACAGTTTTATGGTTGCGAAAATTTGAATTTGTATTTTTTTTCTTTTTAATTGTTATCGTAATTAACTTAATCAATTTAATTTTTTTCCAACCCGTAATTTCGTATACAAATTAATTTTTTTTTAAAAAAACGTAAGTTTTGTAATTTAAAATATTTTTTTTCTTTTTAACTGTTATCGTAATTAACTTACGTAATTTAATTTTTGTTTTCAAACCGGCTTTTGATTTCAAAGACCGACCCATCACGATTAGGAAACATATCTTGTAGAGAAATCTTTTCAACCAGGTTTTTGTGTATATATATCTAAGGCGGCTGAGCATAAATAGATGACCTTAGGCCAATTCAGAAATCTGTCGCTCTTATTGTAGAAATATTCGGAATAGCCTATATCACTCTTTACACGAATACCTCTTTACGCAATCTACAAGCGTTTCGTTTGATTGTCAAAAATTTGATTATTTCTTCTACACGTTGTTCTAGTAGTTTATGTGGGTTTGTGATTCTCAAGATTCTATATCTTGTGAGAATTTTGTGATGCTGTAAGGTTCAAAAAGATTGATTCGATACAAAGGTTGATCGATTGATCTTACGGTCATTATCACTTTCCGAGTTCAAATATGTGAACGGCGGTTGAGCAACTACCCCTCTCTCTCTTCAACTCCCCCACTATTCACGGTTGGTGGTCGCTAATCCTTCCTCCACGAAACTCACCTTTCTTTTCTTTTTGATATTTTAATTAATTAATCAATTTTATGCAAAAAAAAATCATAAGTTTTGTAATTTGAAATATTTTTTTTCTTTTTAACTGTTATCGTAATTAACTTAATGAATTTATTTTTTGAAACGGAATCTCAATTTAATTTATGTCTAAGTTTTGAATATTTCTATTTTCATTTTTTCTTTCTAATTGTTATCGTAATTAACTTAATCAATTTAATTTTTTTTCCGACCCCCAATTTCGTATACAAATAAATTTTAAAAAAAATCGTAAGTTTTGTAATTTGAAATATTTGTTTTTTTTCTTTTTATCTGCTTCATTTATTGATAAATTCACAAACTGACGTCGTGTCATCTGTACAGGCAAGATTACTAGTCTATATTATAAAACAGCTCACGGTCTAATTGGTGGCCCTGATTGAATTGTGTTAAACACAACTAACGGTCCAGATTGATTTGTAAGCTACAAATGAACCCCTCAGTTATAGGTTATATTTGAATTACCTTTCTACAATTATATATAAAACCTTAAGGGCTTGTTTGGTAGTCAGACAAGAATAAGCAGTATTATTACTCCCAGTACTATTAGTGCCCTCGCTATTAATCCTCACTTGTATATCGGGGATAATTTTGAGATTACAAATGTTAATCCCAAATTTTTTTAGTGAGGGCGCTAATAATACCACCCTCATCCTTGGTATTAATAGTGAGGCAATAATGACTTAATCCGGATAACTCGTGTTATTAGTCCCGACCATCTATTGCGTACCAAACATCAGGTAACTCAGCTTATTAATCCTATCTGCCTTTAACTCTGGCTACCAAACGGCACCTAAGTTGTGAGTTTTATTTGAATTACCTTGTAAGTTATGAGTTTTGTTTATCCTGACCATTTATTGAATTGATCTCAAACTGACATCGTGCCTATGATACGAACACGTATACTAATCCTATACAAATTATGACCCGTGGTACTTATATCAATACAAGAAATCGTTCGTCTACCAACTAAATATGTTGATGGAATTTTTTATACCTAATTATCGATGGAAAACTGAACAATTACCATATGACAAAATTTAGCAAAAGAATGACTATATTACCGAAATTGTCTAAAGTTACAGTGCTTATTCTAACCGGAACCCACGATAAAATTTAGCTAATTATTGTGTTTTAAATGTCGCTTGTTTAAAAAAGATTATAAATTGCTCGCAATATCATACCTCAATTATTAATTCATAGTGTTTTTCTCATACAATGTACAAAAATAACTTTTTCTTGCTACAATAAGCGCTTAGTGGGAATGCCAAACTGATAGGGTCGGCCGGCCGGCAATGAGCAAGGGCGAGATTGGCAACCTCCAAGGGCTCCCAAATTTAGGGGCCCCCAAAAAAATAATAATAATAAATAAATAAAAATAAAATAAATAAATAAATAAATATATATATATATATATATATATATATATATATATGATGTGTGTGTTTATATGTGTATGTATCAATATGACTTTTATTACCTTCTTTTTAAGTTTTTGTAGAGAAGAATTAAGCCTCTCTCTCTTTTTTTTTATATAGAAAAAAGCACTTTAATACTTGTCATACCATTCTCCTATGGGCCCCTGTTTTTATCATTAATAAAGTAGAATGACTCAAAAATTAAATTAAACTTGTTTTGGTCACTAATAAGTAGAAACATAGTTTAGAAAAGTAAAAAAAGGAGAAAAGAAATGTGAAATATTTTGTAACGTTGGAATTTAAAAAACTAATAATTCAATTTTTGTACACACATAATACTTGTACCTACCAAAGGGGTTTGCATATTTCAAAGTAGATTTTACGAATTACGTGTTTAACGAATAAAAAATAGAGTAGGTTTTCCGTAAGACCTTTTTATGGATCTTAATTCATAAGATAGAGTTTCATTCTCTCATATCACAGTTCAATCCGTCAACACACGATAAATCGTGTAAGCAGGGTTAACCTTGAACTTTTGGGGGCCCATGACGAAAAAATAAAGGGACCCTTTCTAGAGATAAAAAAAAGGGGGAATTTCAAGTGGGTACAATTTTGAAAACATCTTTTCATCTAGAACCATCAATTTTTTGGACATTTCATATAATTACAAATTGCTTGCCAAATGACAAAAATGTCATTAATGAAAACTCTGATGCCAAGCCTTGGCATCAGGATGATTAATTCCAGACATCATGATAATTAATTCCAGGCATCAGGACTCTGATGCCAAAACTCTGATACCAAAAATATTGTTGATGCCAAAAATGCTGATGCCAAATCTTGGCATCAGGTGAAATGCTGATGCCTACAATTGTTGCTGATGCCAAAAATATTTCTGATGCCAAAAATGCTGATGCCAAATCTTGGCATCAGGTGAAATGCTGATGCCAAAAAATCAACCTGATGCCAAAAATCAACCTGATGCCAAAAAATCAACCTGATGCCAGGCTTCAGAAATCAACCTGATGCCAAAATCAACCTGATGCCAGGCATCAGAAATCAACCTGATGCCTGGCATCAGAACCTTCAAAATTTAAAATCAAAACTCAAAACCCAAAATCAATACCAAATCTGCATCCCAGTAATGTCACATACAAGTTTGAAATTGACAATTCAACAGCTCTATTGCTACTAAATTTTACATCGACTCTTCACGCAAAAAATACTCGGTGAAAACACTTTTTTCCATTGGCGGTGCAAGCGATGGCCCCGATCTCTGTTGTCATGGCTTCCGGTTCCTATTATCGTAAAAACTTTGTCCTTTCAACCATAGAAGTGGCACGAAAGTTTGGTTTCGGACGGATTGATTTAGATTGGGAATCCCCAGTAACACCACAAGATATGGACAACCTGAGCCTTCTACTCGGCGAATGGCGGGACGATCCAGATCTCCAGCTTCTCCGTCTCCAGCTAAGCTCATCGACCTCCGTTCAGCCTCTACATTTTCGGCACAGCCTCTCCTTGCCAAAGCGAGTCTGTGTCTTCACCATTCCTCTTCAACTCTGGTTATCCCTCTCATCTCCGGCTACCTCAACCAGCCTCTCTTGCTCTCTATCCA
Organism: Codonopsis lanceolata; assembly: GCA_013146195.2. NCBI lineage: Eukaryota > Viridiplantae > Streptophyta > Magnoliopsida > Asterales > Campanulaceae > Codonopsis > Codonopsis lanceolata. Next base: position 4,855,013 of record CM028379.1, read on the forward strand.
CAGTTTGGTTGGAATCTGCTGTGTGGCTTGGAGGATCATTTCCACGAATCTGTTTCTGTGTACACCGATATGACAAAGGCCGGCATCCAAACCTTCGCCGTCGCGGTCGATTCCATTCTCCGTCGTGCGGGTTGCGCCAGATCTGAGGATGAGGGGTAGTTGCGATTGAAAACATAATCGAAGGCGAGATGGTGGATTTGGCGAAGAAATTGAGGAAGATTCACTGGAGAAGGAGGCTGGAATCGAGACTTGAGATCGAAGAGGACAGATTTGAAGATGAGGGAAATGGCGGCTGGGTTTGGGGAAGATGAGATGGGGGCTGGGTTTGAGCGGAGGGGATTCGATGGAGACGGTGGCTGGATGCGGGGATGAACGAGTTGATCGCAGAAAGAAGGAAGGGATTGGGCTTTGATTGAACGAAGGATTTGTGAAAAAGTCTTCTTAATAAAATTTCATATACACATAAAGGGCATTGATGTACTTTTGCCCTAAAAATGTACCCAAAAGATATGTTCAAAAAATAGGTGGATTTATTTGAAAAAATGTTTTTAAAAATGTACCGGCTTGTAATTATTCCTAAAAAAAATTGCGGACCGATCTACTTTTTGAAATTTTTAATCGCTAAAGAATACCATTTTTATTTTTAACCAGAAAAAGTCACTTTTTGTAGGAAATGACTACGATAACCTTAATGAACCGTAGACACGCTAGAGATCATTATTTTTGCACCGTGATTCATCAATTTTATCACATTATTTTTTGTACATCGGTTCAATAGTGTAACAGTTAGTCTATTTTTGAACCGTGATTCATGAATTTTTATTGAATTAATTTTGCACCGTGGTTCAATAGTGTAACTGCTGATCTATTTTTGTACCGCGATTCATTAATTTTAGTGAATTAATTTTTGTACCACGGTTCAATAGTGTAATTGCTAGTCAATTTTTGAACCGCGATTCATTAATTTTAGCGCATTAATTTTTGCACCGTGGTTCAAAAGTGTAATTGTTAGTCTATTTTTGAACCACGATTCATCAATTTTAGTGCATTAATTTTTACATCATGGTTCAATAGTGTAATTGCTAGTTTATTTTTGAACCGCGATTCATCAATTTTAGTGCATTAATTTTTAAGCCGCAATACAAAATCATAAAGAACCATACCTTGTCCTCTAATTTTCGATCCCCATTTCGTTACGAACAATCGTGATTTTCGAATCCAAAGTGTGTTGCCGGAACTGTTGAAAAAGACGATGACATTTTTGGAACAATATTTTGAAAAGTGATCTTTTGCAGTTGAAAAAAAAAACTATAAACTTTTAGGGTTAGAAAGTTTTAAAAAGGAACCTGCCAAAATTTTTCCCAAATAAATATTCAACAAAATTCTTTTCTTAGTGGATAAGATACAACCTAAACCTTAGACCTATTAGACATTATTCAAATACATTTTTCATTAGGGCAACAAGTCTATTTGATAGTAATGACACACAATATATTTGATATTTTTGAAATCAAATTACCGACCAAAAATGTATAAAATTCTAACACTCCTCGAAGTTTCAAACCTGGGTATTCCATTCCACCATCCACAAAAACACATTTACCAACATGTCATGAAGCCTATTTTGATAAAATTTATCATTAATTGTATATATAATAGATAAGGTAGTTTTTACAAATTTGGGGACCCCGAAATTGGGGGCCTATGGCCGTCGCCCATCTTGACATGCCTCAGGGCCAGACCTGCGTGTAAGGGAATCCGTCTTACAAAAAATAATTGTAAAATCATTTTACCCAAGTGTTTTTCTTTCTAAAAGATATACATTATTGAAGTAGAATATGATGAACAACATACTTAAGAAATAGGACGAATTGTGTGTTATTGATTTTGAAAAAATAAAAAATATATATTAAATTTTCATTTGAAAAACTCTTAGGTTTAATTTAAAAGGTTAAAACATGCAATAATTTATGTTATTGAAGTTGGATATGATTGGGTTCTTTGTTTTCTGGACATAATTTACTTAATTTTTGTAGGCACTATCTACAAATTTTGTTTATTATAATTCATACTCCAATGTTACAATTCAATAGTCCATATTTGAAAGGTTTATTAATTAGCTTATACTCTCTGTGTTCCACCTAAAAAATCTACACTTGAAAAGTCTAATAATTAGATAATATATTAATGTTATTCAAGTTGATCTTAATTAAAAAATACTTAAACATAATCAATTACTTACAATACAAATTGATGGTAAAGATAAAAGATTATGGAAACTGTAAGCATATTTTTTAAAATAGATTCTTTAAGTGAAGACAAAAATTTGGGTAAGAGATCTTACAAATATTTTTTGTAAGACGACTATTTACCCGACGCACCGTGTGTTAGTAGGTTAAGCTGTGAAAGAGTAGAGTTCTGTCTTACGAATAAGGATCCATAAGATATTCTTACAAGAGACTTATCCTTAAGTGAAACATCTCAAAATAGAATAGTAGAACATAAGAAGTATTTATTTGTAGTTAACAAGTTATATGATTATGGTATTTATTATTAGTAATTTTTTGGGTGAAAACCAAGGTGGTCCTTTCCATGTATTTTCCAACCAGAAAACACCCAATACTTTTTTTAATAAGTAAAACGCATTTTTAAAGCGAAAGGACGTGTATACCTTTAATGAACCAAGACCTGCTTAGCATGTGAAACATTTGAGCATCGAGCATCGCAATGCACAATCTAAGCATCGCAAATCCAATTAGATGCAGAACTTAATTTGTGTATCATGATTCATTAATCCAATTTCTGCATTGAGATTTTTTGTTTGGGGAATTCAATTTACTTTTGTATTCTAATTCTAAATTGATATATCGTATTATAAATAGTTTCATCGTGAATCCAAACCGATGTATCAGTTAGTTCTCGCACCGAAAGAGAGCAATGATCACACTCCATACGGACTTCCCCAATATGGCACTATCTTCATCACTATTCAGTACTAAGGAGGATACAATTTGAGGGAAGGATATTCTTCGACGGGTAGGAAGTACTTCAAAGTTCAAACCCACCATGTGAATGAAAGGAAGCCAATTCACATCTATTTTCTATTGGGTTGACCAGAAATCCATCTTCAAGACGAAGGAGGAAGAAGGTAGGGACACATGGTAGTTTAGACAGATGACAAGGAGGAGAAGATTGTACACAAGCACAGATAACAGGGTGAAAGACTTATTCCATTTTGCCACAAGAAAGATGGCTAAGATAATCGTTGGCTTAATAAAGGCTAATTGACTGAGCGACAATGATATACTCGAGCTGTGAAAGGAGATGGATATGAGTATTTTAAAAACAATTTTATGAAAGTCTCTTTTAGTGGTTAACAAACGGGGAAACTATTTTTTTAAACCAATGTATTATTTGTGGTAACCCAAAATAACCTCGTGTTTTCATATTTATCAATTTTGAAAATGTACTCAGTTTCAGAGGATAATATTAGAAATGTACAAATAATTTGGACAAAATGTTACCAATTTCGTTAAATTTTCATCCCAATTCGTTAACGGAGTGATGACATGGATTTTTAAAGGTTTATTTCATAAAATTTCAAAGTAAAGGATATCCTTATGTAATGTTGACATTAACAAATTATGGCCGGCGGCGTATGTAGACACCTCAATTTCGTACCCCTGGTACGTAATTTTGGCATGCGATATCAAGACCTGTTAAAACTTAACCAATGTCAAGTTACAGGGTTTAAAAATGCAAAAGGCAAAGCAGGATGCGCAAAATAGTAAAATGCAGGGGCTAAAAGTGTCAAAAATGGCTGAAGAAAGAAGGCCTGGCGCGGCCTAAAAGGGGCCTTGGCGCGGCGCCCAAAGAGCTTCGTTCCGGCGCCCAACTTGCTACAGTGCACTCCCTAGTTAACGCATTGTGCAATTTCTGAAACACGCTGTACAAGCAAAAGCAGCATGAAGGGAGAAAAAGTAATTCCCGTGGAGTCCCTCTCTCAACCTATAAATAGAGGCCCCGGGGTTCGCTTTCAGCACAATGAAAAAAGCTCAAAGCTTTCAGCGTTGTTGTTACGCTGTAAAAATAATGAGCGATCGAGAGATAGTGAGTGCCCCCTCCTATAAAGCCTCGAAACCCTGCCAAAACTCCTCCAAACGCAAAACCAACCGGTAAAGTGATCCTTAGCACCCCAGCTAGGTATCCACCCTATTTCCCCGGTCCAAAAATCTCAGAAAGAGCAGTTGCTCTGCCCGAGTAAAAAGGTCAAATCCGCTAGAAACAAGCAGTTGTTCTACCCGATTTCCGCCAGCAGCAAACACGCAGCAGCAAAAAAGCAAGTAGTTGCTCCGCCCGTTTAACGGTGCCCAGAAGCAACCTTCGGAAGCAGTCACCCTGCCCGAACCACAGCAGCAGCAAAGCAAAAAAAAGACTCCCTCTCTCGAGAAGGACAGAGCGAGCACACCACTCTCTAAAAGGTGAGCATTTAAGGGCATTATTTATAAAAAAAAACTATTTTCCATCCTGTCCAATGTAAAAATATAAGCCATTGTGCTGTCTGGATTAATTTAGAAAATGACATTAAAAAGAGCTATTATTATGGTCAAATATTTTTAAGTATATTTGTAAACTATTGGAAGGAAGTGGCTGCAAGTCCGTAAATAATGTAGACATCGGATGTATTTGTTTTCTTGTCTTTCTTTTAATGCTTCATTTGTTTGCTAGATAAATATAACAAAAAACATATTTTAGCCAAAAACTTGTTTTTGAGACCGAAAGGGCGAGTTGGGTTCCTAGCACCTTCCCAACTCGTAACTTAGCCTCAGAACCCGTTTTTTGCTTTCTCTAGTTTTATTTTTGGTTTTTTCTTTATTTTCTCTTTAAAATAAAGATGGCGAATCTGTCAAAACATTTTGGATCGCAGTGAGGCCTCGCAACATCCTTTCTTATTATTTTCCGTTTTCCCCTAGAAAAGGGATAATGTGAATGAAAGGGTGATGTATTTCTATATCCTGGTATCCCCTAAAAAAGAGATAAATTGATATAGAAAACCCAAAGCACTCATAGTGATCCGAAATAGACCTTAAGGTAATTTTTATAAAGTCTGTAGTGGGGCCCGTAATATTCTTTCTTACACTTTCCATTTTCCCCAACACAAGGGAAGATGTGAATGAAAGGGTGATGTATTCCAGCATCATGTTATCCCCTAAAAAAGGGATAACCTGATACATAAAACTCATAGCTCCCACAACGGACCAAAAATCATTGAAGTGACCGAGGCGTATTCAACACGCTTCTTGACAGCACCCTTTCCGCATTTTTAATTTCGTCCTCCCCTAGAGAAGGGATGGTGGAATGGAAAGCGTGGTGTCCGCACCGCACGCCGCATTCCCCTAACCAAGGGAGCGCGGGGCGCGGGCGAGATTCCGGGGCACCCACAGCATACTGATATCAACATTAACCTCGCAATGAGAAAGAAATGTTCAGGCTAATAACAACTCCAAAACAAAAATTTGAAAAACACTCACAAAGTTCATTAAATTAAACAACTATTAATTTGGATACACTACAATTGGAAGCACACTACAATTGGAAGCAGATATTAAGCTAAAAGAAAGAGATAGAGTGACTTGCAGAAAGTTTAGGAATCAACAGTTGAGCCACCGTGGCCGCCGTCGTCGATGATTATACCAGCACTATCGAACTATTGATGATCATCGTACTTGGAGGTCGAGTCAGGGGGATTTATTGGGATTGTTCTGTTGGTAGCGTTTTGCTTCCTCGAGGTAGGGTTTCAACCCAAAATGATTTTCAAATTAAGAAACGCGAGGTCGGTTGCGTTATACGGAGACAAAGGAATGGACCCGTTGATGGAGTTGTTTGACAAGTCAATGTTCTGGAGGTGTTGGTGTGAGAACCCCATTTCAAACCTCCCCTCGCATGAGATGCAAGTTGTTTCAAAACTTAAGCGTGTGGAATACGTTCTGCCTCATTGTGGACTCAAATGTGTATTTACAGAGTCGCCACCTTTATTTTATAGATAAACAAAGAAAACCCAAAAACTATCTGAATGTATGGGTTTGGCGGCTAAGTTACGAGTTAGAAAGAGATTAGTCACCCAACTCACCCTTTCGGTCTTACAATGAGTTTGCCAACAAACTCAATTTATTTTATACACTTTTAGTCTAAAAAAATATATTTATATTTAACAAAAAGAAATAAAGAAAAAATAGGTTATATTTTACTTAAACAAAATAAAGCAAAAGTACAACTAAAATAATAAAACTAAAGAATAATAACAACATTTTTATAAGCTATTTTACAAATAAGATAGTTATGCTAACAACACAACTTATTTACATTACATGTATAAACATAAAAGAAACTAATTAAACAGTAAGAAATTATAACTATTTTTACATTAAAATGTAAACAGAAACGGAAAACAAACTTTTAATAATGTGTACAGATAATAAAATATTTACAGACCCGTAAAGTATAAATATCTACATTTTATTTACAGATTATAGTAAATAACTATAGGGACAGAACTTACCTCTTATAGTGTGAGTGTCTGAACTCGGTATGTCTAGGTTTAGGCGATCTACGTGTGCTTCCCCCGTCCTTTCTGGAAATGAAGTTTTTTTGTTTGTTGTTTGTTGTTGTTGCGTGAGTAGGCGGGATGTATAAAATTCTAACACTCCTCCAAATTTCAAACCTGGGTATTCCATTCCACCATCCACAAAAGCACCTTTACCAACTTGTCATGAAGCCTATTTTGATAAAATTTATCATTAATTGTATATATAATATATAAGGTAGCTTTTACAAATTTGGGGACCCCAAAATTGGGGACATATGGTCGTCGCCCATCTGGATATGCCTTAGGGCCAGACCTGCGTGTAAGGGAATCCGTCTTACAAAAAATAATTGTAAAATCATTTTACCCAAGTGTTTTTCTTTCTAAAAGATATACATTATTGAAGTAGAATATGATGAACAACATACTTAAGAAATACGACGAATTGTGTGTTATTGATTTTGAAAAAATAAAAAATATATATTAAATTTTCATTTGAAAAACTCTTAGGTTTAATTTAAAAGGTTAAAACATGCAATAATTTATGTTATTGAAGTTGGATATGATTGGGTTCTTTGTTTTCTGGACATAATTTACTTAATTTTTGTAGGCACTATCTACAAATTTTGTTTAATATAATTCATACTCCTATGTTACAATTCAATAGTCCATATTTGAAAGGTTTATTAATTAGCTTATACTCTCTGTGTTCCACCTAAAAAATCTATACTTGAAAAGTCTAATAATTAGATAATATATTAATGTTATTCAAGTTGATCTTAATTAAAAAATACTTAAACATAATCAATTACTTACAATACAAATTGATGGTAAAGATAAAAGATTATGGAAACTGTAAGCATATTTTTTAAAATAGATTCTTTAAGTGAAGACAAAAATTTGGGTAAGAGATCTTACAAATATTTTTTGTAAGACGACTATTTACCCGACGCACCGTGTGTTAGTAGGTTAAGCTGTGAAAGAGTAGAGTTCTGTCTTACGAATAAGGATCCATAAGATATTCTTACAAGAGACTTATCCTTAAGTGAAACATCTCAAAATAGAATAGTAGAACATAAGAAGTATTTATTTGTAGTTAACAAGTTATATGATTATGGTATTTATTATTAGTAATTTTTTGGGTGAAAACCAAGGTGGTCCTTTCCATGTATTTTCCAACCAGAAAACACCCAATACTTTTTTTAATAAGTAAAACGCATTTTTAAAGCGAAAGGACGTGTATACCTTTAATGAACCAAGACCTGCTTAGCATGTGAAACATTTGAGCATCGAGCATCGCAATGCACAATCTAAGCATCGCAAATCCAATTAGATGCAGAACTTAATTTGTGTATCATGATTCATTAATCCAATTTCTGCATTGAGGTTTTTTGTTTGGGGAATTCAATTTACTTTTGTATTCTAATTCTAAATTGATATATCGTATTATAAATAGTTTAATCGTGAATCCAAATCGATGTATCAGTTAGTTCTCGCACCGAAAGAGAGCAATTATCACACTCCATACGGACTTCCCCACTATGGCACTATCTTCATCACTATTCAGTACTAAGGAGGATACAATTTGAGGGAAGGATATTCTTCGACAGGTAGGAAGCACTTCAAAGTTCAAACCCACCATGCGAATGAAAGGAAGCCAATTCACATCTCTTTTCTATTGGGTTGACCAGAAATCCATCTTCAAGACGAAGGAGAAAGAAGGTAGGGACACATGGTAGTTTAGAGAGATGACAAGGATGAGAAGATCGTACACAAGCACAAATAACAGGGTGAAAGACTTATTCCATTTTGCCACAAGAAAGATGGCTAAGATAATCGTTGGCTTAATAAAGGCTAATTGACTGAGCGACGATGATATACTCGAGCTATGAAAGGAGATGGATATGAGTATTTTAAAAACAATTTTATGAAAGTCTCTTTTAGTGGTTAACAAACGGGAAAACTATTTTTTTTGACTAATGTACTATTTGTAGTAACCCAAAATAACCTCGTGCTTTCATATTTATTAATTTTGAAAATGTACTTAGTTTCAGAGGATAATATTAGAAATGTACAAATAATTTGGACAAAATGTTACCAATTTTGTTAAATTTTCATCCCAATTCGTTAACGGAGTGATGACATGGATTTTTAAAGGTTTATTTCATAAAATTTCAAGGTAAAGGATATCCTTATGTAATGTTGACATTAACAAATTATGGCCAGCAGCGTACTGATATCAGCATTAACCTTCACAATGAGAAAGAAATGTTCAGGCTAATAACAACTCCAAAACAAAATTTTGAAAAACACTCACAAAGTTCATTAAATTAAACAACTATTAATTTGGATACACTACAATTGGAAGCACAGTACAATTGGAAGCAGATATTAAGCTAAGAGAAAGAGATAGAATGACTTGCGGAAAGTTTAGGAATCAACAGTTGAGCCACCGTGGCCGCCGTCATCGATGATTATGCCAGCACTATCGAACTATTGATGATCATCGTACTCGGAGGTCGAGTCGGGGGGATTTATTGGGATTGTTCAATTGGTAGCGTTTTGCTTCCTCGAGGTAGGGTTTCAACCCAAAATGATTTTCAAATTAAGAAACTGGAGGTCGATTGCGTTATACGGAGACGAAGGAATGGACCCGTTGATGGAGTTGTTTGACAAGTCAATGTTCTGGAGGTGCTGGTGTGAGAACCCCGTTTCGAACCTCCCCTCGCATGAGATGCGAGTTTTTTCAAAACTTAAGCGTGTGGAATACGTTTTGCTTCATTTTGGACTAAAATGTGTATTTATAGAGTCGCCACTTTTATTTTATAGATAAACAGAGAAAACCCAAAAACTATCTGAATGTATGGGTTTGGCGGCTAAGTTACGAGTTAGAAAGGGATTAGGCACCCAACTCACTCTTTCGATCTTACAATGAGTTTGCCAACAAACTCAATTTATTTTATACACTTTTAGTCTAAAAAAATATATTTATATATAACAAAAAGAAATAAAGAAAAAAAATAGGTTATATTTTACTCAAACAAAATAAAGCAAAAGTACAACTAAAATAAAAAAACTAAAGAATAATAACAAATAAAGCTATTTTAAAATAAGATAGTTATGCTAACAACACAACTTATTTACATACATTTAAACAAAAGAAACTAATTAAACGTAAGAAATTATAACTATTTTTACAAAATGTAAAGAAAACAAACTTTTAAAATGTGTACAAATAATAAAAACTAAAATATAAATAACTAAAGAACTTACCTCTTAATAATAATGCGTCAACATCGTGTGCTTTTTTACGGAAAGCAAGTTTTTTTGTTTGTTGTTTGTTGTTGTTGCGTGTGTAGGCGGGATGTTGCGCATTACCTAGAATGGGAAAAGGCGATGGGAGTTTGTAGAATTTGGATAGCGTAACAGATGTATTTGTTGTTTCTTGCGTCTGACTTTGGGCGGCGTAACTACTGTGTTTGTTGTATTTTACGTCTGACTTTGGGCGGTGCAACGGCAAGGCACATTGATTTTGTGCGGCTTCACGCAGCGTAATGGCAGGGCACATTGATTATGTTTATATGGGTGTTGGTATATTTATGGGTTTAGACAGATAGAGAGATTGCGTTTAAATTGGGAGAAGGACGGTGTAGACACCCCCAATTTCGTACCACTGGTATGTAATATGACATGAAATATCAAGACCTGTTAAAAAAGTAAAAAACTAAAAAATGTCAAGTTACAGGGTTGAAAGTGCAAAAGCAAAAGCAAGATGCCTAAACAGTGATATGCAGGGGGTCTAAGTGCCAAAAAGATGAGGAAAAAGGAGCCCACTTCCACTATGTGCGGCGCCCAATAGTAACAAAAGTCCTGTAGCAGTTTGCCTAAAGTGCAATTCTCTCAGCGCGCGGTACAAGCCGATGTAGCACAGAAAGAGAAAACTTAACAGCGAAGAAAAACCTCTCCCAGCCTATAAATAAGAGGCCCCGGCTTGTTGAATTCACAGATAGTGAACACAATTCACACAGTTATAATACACAGTTAAGAAACAGCCCAATGAGTTTTCTCGAGAGCATTGAGAGAATTTCTTCCTCTAGCCCCAAAGCTCCGCCAAATCTCCCCCAAACACTTAAACCAACCGACCAAAGTGAAACCTAGTTACCCTGCTAGGATAATGCCCTATTCCACCCGTCCAAAAATCCTAAAAAGAGCAGTTGCCATGCTCGAATCCAGACGCCAAATCAGCCAAAAGCAAGCAGTTACTCTGCCCGATTTCCGTCGTCAGCAAGCAAGGAAAAGCAACAAAAGCAAGCAGTTGTTCTGCTCGGATCCCGAGGTGAAAAGCAACTTTCGGAGCGATCACTCGCCTCGAATCCCCAGCAAAAAACAAAAGACTCCTCTCCTCCCACGAAGGGCGGCGAGTGCGCCCCAGAATCTACTAGAAGGAGCTTGGTACGAGATAAAACCCCCCACGCTTCAAGATGTAGGCTATTTAAAGTTTTAATATATAAAAGTGCTATTTAGATTAGCTCGATGTAAAGAAAATAAGCAGTTATGCTGCCCAAATTTCTATAGGAAAATAGCACTAAAAAGAGCCGTTATCATGACCAAAATTTTATAAATGTATTTGTAACTCCAGGAAGAAGGCTGTTGCAAGTTTGTAATAATATTTGTACACACACACACACACACACATATATATATATATATATATATATACACACACACACACACATATATATATATATATATATACACACATATATATATATATATATATATATATATACATATATAAATGTTTTATTTTATCTGTTAAATAAATATAAAAAAACATGTTTTAGCCAAAAACTATTTTGAGACCGAAAAGGCGAGTTGGGTGCCTAACACCTTCTCACCTCGTAACTTAGCCTCTGAATCCTTTGCAAATCTGGCTACATTTGGTTTTTCTTTATTTTCCCTTAAAATAAAGATGGCGACTTTGTTGATCACATTTTGAGTCCACAATTGAAACCAGGCGTATTCCACGCGCCTTAAAGGTTTTGAAACCACCTGTTTTTTCATCAGTGGGGGAAAGGTCGAAAAGCAGGGCACTCACAGTGGCGACTCTGCCGGGGACGTCATTTTTATTTTTAAGAAAATAAAACCGGGGGGCTAAACTCATTTTTTTAAAAAAAACTAGCTTTCTTTTGTTTTGGCTAAATATGTTTATTATATTTATTTAACAGTTTAAACGTTACATTTTTATATATCTGTATATATATTTGTGCAAATAACCATGAAACCTGCAGCAGCTTCGTTCCGGGTACCGTTGTGACTATAAAAAAAGGGGAAAAGAAATAGAATTTTGAGCATGATAACAAAAAAAAAACAGGGGCTTATTATCGCTTTATTTGATTTTTATTCTGCTTTATTAATTTATTCTGCACAAAATATGTAAATATTCTTTTATTCTGTCATTTTATTTTGGGGATTAGGACCAATTTGGAATTAATAGAAACATATAGATTTCTCACTTTTCTTTCTATTTATTGATCTGAATGGCCATCACGCTCGCTCACGTAGTCACGCCGTCCTTTCGAGAATTCAAACTAGTTAGCCGAGAAAATCCACAAAGAACAGAAAGACAGACCATTTACTGCTTTATTTACTGCTTTATATCTGGAAAAAAAGATTTTACTGCTTTTTAGATACCTCACACACGTGCACGCACGTATAAATATTATGAACTGCTACCCTACACCATAGCCAACCTACCCCCTGCATCAGCCAACGTTAAATGCATATACATTCTCAAGACACTTTATGAACCGATCGATTTTTATATCTCTGAATTATTGACCAATCTCTATTACAAAAAAAAAAAAAAAAAGAGCACAAAAAATATGAATAAAGACATGCACAGGAGCTAACCAATGATTTTTATGATATTCGACTTAGACCATTTGAATGGTGGATCTCGGAAAGAGTATAGGCTCTTCGCCTGAGATCAGTCTAATCTTGGAGAGTCGAAAGATAGGTGGAATATGAAGGTCCTATGCTCTGGAGAAAGAATCCACTATTCCAGGAATAGTACCGAGACTGTCAAAACAAAGCGGGTGCTTGTCCGATCAATTTTAAGAGAAATTGATTAATAATAATAAAATAATAATAAAGGCACACTATACTTGAACCCGAAAGCCTGGAACCTTCCCTCCTGATACCTTCAACCCCTTTTCCCCAGAAACCTGGCCCGAGTTTGGAAGGGAAGAGATAGCACCGGTTGGTTGATACGGGATACAGGCACAGGGGTCAGATCAGAGAGTATTGGGGTCAGATTAGAAAGTATCAGAATAAGTTCAGAGAGTACAGATTTGGGCAGAATGGCCGCCAAGAATGAACAGTTTGCAGTGGGTACTGATACAGGGGCTCCAGGGTTCACTCCAACTCCGGCTATGCAGTAGTGGCTACATCAAAATTTGGGTGCATAGGATGATCGCATATTAAACCAGATAGTAAACCTCATACAAGGTCCAAGGCCCAGTGGTGAGAGAATCATTTTCCCTGCAACCCCTCAAAAAGCATCTACTTCTCATGCTCCTCTAAACCCAAACCCTCAGCCAAACACTAACCTACCACCAAACACCAACACCCCAAACCCAAAGTTTTCACCAAATCCCTATTACCCAAATGTGAACCCATTTTCACCAAATCCACCATATCCTTTTCCCAACACCAATATGCCCCAAAATCCAAATGACCATCCCTTTCCCATCACCAACCCACTTCAAAATAGCCCGCATATGGACCCCTAAAGTTATACCCAACCAAGGCAAGTTACGACCTATTTACCTTTCAATGATCCTGGTCGTCAAACCGAAACTACCAATAACCTACCTCCTCAGAATCCCTACCAAATACCTCAACAAAGACAATACCACCTATGAAAATAAAAGATATCTTAAGGCGTGCACCCAAAAGGAAACTTGCGCAGACTTTGCAGCCAGGTGGAAAAAAAAAATTATCCAAACGTTAGACAGACCTGATTCGGCTGAATCAGCCAGAATGTTCGTCAAAAACCTCCAACCCATTTACCTGGAACATATGCGGTATCTCCCCTATGGCAACTTTAAAGAAATAGTGGAAATATGGATCCGTATGGACGAAGATATACGAACTGGACATTTAAAACTCAGTACACTTCCTAATTCTTTCTGTTACTCAAAAGGAAAGACAGTCGCATTAGGGCCAGCTGTTAACATGGTGGGAAATACGCCTGTTATATGCCATCAACCAATTTCCCTACCCAAAGCTACAACGTTGTCCCTTGGTCCTATGGAGCAGATATGTCCATCAATACAGTGGGTGGAAATAATGGTCCAAACAGAAATTTCAGGGGTCCAAACAAGGGAAATAGGCACTATGATGAATTGCAAGTCCCTCAATCTTTGATATTGCAAGGACTGATGGCACAGGGAGTGCTAAAACCTATGGAAAACTACAGGCCGCCAAATCCTCTGCCTAACTCATGGAACCATGCCCAGCATTGTGAATACCATTGCTGCAGTGGTCACCTCACAGACAAGTGCTACATACTCAAAAACGTGATCCAAGACCTAATAGATGATAAGGTTATCGAAAAACCTCCCCCCATGCCAAATGTAGTCAATAACCCTTTCTTTACCTCAAATCAACATGATTGAGGTTGATGAAGAAAATTATGTACCCAATTTTGAAAGAAATGAAAAGCCATTACCATATATCGTTGTTTATTTCTCTCTACCAATAAAATAGCCTATCTGCAACATGCTCTTTTGGGACACTATCCTGGGCAGCCAAAATACCAGTAGCACTGAAAAAGCCACTTGGGTCGGTGGGGATGTTAGTCACCTTATCAGATCTGGTCGGGCCTACCAACCAAACCAAGAAAGTGGTGACCACTCTGGCAAAGACAAAGAGACAGATACTGGGGCTAAAAGTATGAAAGATACCCTGCTAGCTTAGATGAAGAAAACCCAAACAAATATATCTATCTAGGGCTTGATATGTGCTTCCAAAACCCATCGAGACACACTGGCCAAATCCCTAAGTCAGGCAATCATCCCTATTGAAACCTCTCCAAATGAGCTCACCCAAATGATCGGAAACATACACTTTGGAAATGTGATTATGTTTACTGATCTAGTTCTACCAAAAGAAGGAACCAACCACATCGATGCTCTCCGCATCACCGTGGGGGTCATGGAAAAAAAGGTTCCCCAAGTCCTGATAGACAACGGCTTATCTTTGAATGTATGTCCCGCAAGCACACTAGCCAAACTGGGAACAAAGATATCAGAACTGACTCCTTCATCGCAGACAGTAAGGGCATACGACAACACTAGTCGATGTGTCCTAGGGGTGGTACCTTTGATGATGACTATTGGGCCACTAACTATGCCAATTGAGTTCCAAGTCCTAGACATTCCTGCCACTTTCAGTCTATTGCTGGGACGTCCTTGGATCCATGGGGTGAAAAGGGTAGCCTCCTCACTGCATCAGCGTGTCAAATTTATCCACGATGACCACATAGTAATCATACTTGCCGATAAGATCATGGAAAACAAAGAAAACGGGGACATCCCAATCCTCGAAATAGAGCATGATGACACGGGTATCTTCCTCAGTGGTTTCGAAGTTATCCCTCAAGCCAAAGTCAACGCCATTGAATATGGGCGAGAAACTGACATTACCGGAAAGAAAACCACATTCTTCAGAGATATGGTCCCACTAAACATGCTCCGAAAAATGAATTACATGCTTGGCTTGGGTCTCGGCAGAAATCAGCAGAGGCTTATCAATCTAGTCCAAGATGAACTTAAAGAATGTATCCCTCCATTTGGTCTAGGATACAAACCTACGCTAGCCGAGCTAGCTGCAGTCATGAGGCAGAAACGTGAGAAAAGCAAGGCAGAACGAGAAAAGTGTCCTTACATAGACCCTCCTCTGCAACCATATAGAAAAGCACTAAATAGTTACTTTGTAAGGAAGGGAGAAACCGATGACTATCTCATGTTTCCCGAACCCTGGTTAGACCAAAATAGGAAGAGACGCCCTGGTTGGGAAATTTTCGAAGACGTCAGTCTCGCCACTAATGAAATGGAACATGTTACCCTCGAGCCCCGCCGCCCTACTGTTATTTCTCATTTGTATCTTGATTTACATATATTCATTTCATTACATTAGGTTCTATACTTAATGGCTAATTGGGCTGCGTATCAATTAGCGTGGCAACTGTATATAGAACCTTGCCTTAGAATAGTTTTGTAGGCTTCACAGGTTCAGCGGAAGGCTTCACCGGAAGACTTCATACAACATCCAGCGGCAGACCTTGTTTGCACCTATTCAAGCATGACGTGTCCAGTCATCAAGCTTTTAGTGGATTAATTAAATTCAGTCTTTATCAGTTTGAATTTGATTTAAACCAATCCTTCATCAACACATGACTTCTCAGACACGCCTGTCCAGCTTTTCCGAAAAGCATGAAGACTTTCGCCTCCTGAAAAAAGTGACAGAGCAGGTGAACAAACTGACACTTACAGACTGTACCAACTATTGCAGGTCTACAATTCTGATTGCTCACCTGCTAGTTGCTACAACAACTCTCTGCCACTCCCTGCTCAGCATTAGTGAAGACGAAACCTATAAACAACCCCAAGCATTTATTGCATTCAACCTAATAGAGTTGTTGCTCTCATCGTCTTCCCCAACGATCTCAAGAATGCCCCAGCTATAAATACTGCCATTAAAGACTGAAGAAAACAATGCTCTGAATCTTTCCAACAACATAAAGTCTTATATACTCAGTGCATTCAAGAGATCATAAACTGATCAACGAAGTCCTCAACAACAACAAGAAGATCTGCATCAACACTTTATCTTTTGCTTCTTATTGTTGTTTCTTTTACTATTCTTCTGCACCATTGAATATTCTGTTTTGTCCAGATATTCAATTCCCGAACCCCTAAACACAAGTCAAATATTTTGTACACGATCCATTGGACTTCTTTGTAATAGAACTAGTGGAAAACATAGTGCACATTTAAATCCAAGGTTGACTGCCTTGGTGGTGGACGTAGCACTCTTTTTAGTGCGAACCATCTCAAAATACTTGTGTTCTTTCATTACTGTTGCTTACTGCTTTATACTGTTTCATATCTCTTTACTTATCGCTTCAAACTGCAGATTTGAGTATTCAGCAAAGTTTACCGGTAGTGCTTTACCGGCAGACTTGAACTATCTTCCTCACAAAACTTCCACTACTTCAATCTTTTCAATAGATTGCAAGTGCTTGTTTTAGGAATTTATACACAAAGTTTTAAGTGTCTAATAAGCTATTCAACCCCCCCCCTTCTAGCTTATTATTGTGCCCTTTGGGACTAACACCTACATATAAAATGCTTGAAAATCTATAGATCAAGATGTGCCTTTAGATGATGACCATAAGAGATACTGGAATGATTGACTGATAGATATGAAAAGCTCCCGACTGAGTTTGAGTCTATTGTTGGCAGCCTCCTACAGAATTGATACACCACCACCGACTTGCTCCTGACAACCGCAGACTTGGTGGACCGTTTCAGATATATTATTCCCCCTATTTCCTTTAGCCTTACGAATTGGTCATCTACCGATCCGCTCCCTAAAATTGAGGACCTCAAACCCCAGGGCCTCAATAATGTAACCAACCTTGTACAGTCTGTTATTAATAATGAAAATCTTGATGTCTTCGTGTATTCCTTAGTTGCACCTGCGTTAAAAGACGAATTACTTAACATAACTAATGAGTCGTTTAATGAAATGGACCCAAACGATAAAGGTTACTTACTTGAGCTCACCAAGTTAGTCAAGCACCAAGAAAAGCACCGATCAGTAGCGTCAGAAGAAGATTTGTCTATTGTCAATCTGGGGCTGAACAGTGAAATCAAAGAGGTCAGAATCGGCAGCTACCTGCAAGGGTTAGAAAGAGCAGCATTGTCAGTCTACTCTGAGAATTTGTAGACATCTTCGTATGTTCCTACGAAGACATGCCTGGGTTGGATCCTGCCATAGTAGAGCATTGAATCCCGACATACCCCGATGCTAGGCCAGTCAAGCAGAAACTCCTCCGAATCAAGTCAGAATGGTCACTGAAAGTAAAGGAAGAAATCATGAAACAGCTGCACGTCAAGTTCATCCAGGTAGTTGAATACCCAATTTGGCTGTCAAATATAGTGACTGTTCTGAAACCCAATAGAAAGGTTTGGACCTGTGTGGACTTCCGCGATCTCAACAAGGCATCACCCAAAGATGACTTCCCAATACCCAACATTGATATTATGGTAGACGTTGTGGCCTCTCACAAGATAAGATCCTTTATAGACGGCATGTTGGGCTACAATCAAATCAAAATGACAGCAGAAGACCAAGAAAAAACTTCCTTCGTCGCCCCCTGGGGAACCTACTGCTATATTGTCATGTCATTCGGGTTGAAAAACGTTGGGGCTACATACCAAAGGGCCACCACTACCCTCTTCCACGATATGATACATAAAGAAGTTGAGGTATACTTGGACGATATGATTGTGCATTCTGGCGATACAGATGGTGCCCATGTCAAACACCTTCGAAAATTCTTCGAAAGGTTAAGAAAACACCAAATGAAGCTCAACCCGACTAAATGCACATTCGGAGTTACCAAGGGTAAAGTCCTATGGTTCATGGTAATCGAGCAAGGCATCGAAATAGAACCAACCAAAATAAAATCCATCCTAGACATGTCGCAGCCAAAAACCCCAACGGAAGTCAAAGGTTTCCTGGGTCGATTGTAATACATCAATCACTTCATTAGATAGCTAAGCTCCATATGTGAGCTACTATTCAAACTCCTGAAAAAGGACACTGACCGAGTCTAGGACGAGAATGCCAGCTAGCCTTCGAAAAAGTCAAAGAATACCTTGCCAGCCCACCAGTGCTAGCTCTTCCCCATACACATAAACCCATCATCCTATACCTAACTATCACAGACACGGAAGTAGGGGCTATGCTCGCACAAGAAAAATAAGATTTCTACATTGAAAATGCCATCTACTTCATAAGTAGAAAGTTGCAAGGAAGTGAGCTAAACTACTCAGTCTTAGAGAAAAGCTGCACTGGTCTAGTCTGCGCAACACAGAGGCTCAAAACCTATTTGCAAGCCCAGTCCATCAAACTTATCTCCAGAATGGATCCCATAAAATACATCTTTGGAAAGCCGTTACTCTCCAATAGATTGGCTAAATGGTCATTTCTCCTCAACGAATTTGACATCACCTACGTCATGCTTAAATCTATCAAAGGCAGCGTGATCGCAGACCATTTAGCTAATCTACCACTAGAATCAGAATAGGTATTTGAGCCAAGTTTCCCAGACGAAGGTGTCTTAGAATTACTGATCATGACACCAAATGACAAATGTTCTTTGATGGGGCTGCCAACAAAAGAGGGTTCGGCATAGGAATCCTACTAATCGATCTAGCAGATTCCCACACTCCTTTGGCTATAAGACTGGAATTCGAATGCTCAAATAACACTGCTGAATATGAAGTCTGCATTGCCGGTCTAGAAGAGGCTCTCCGAAAAGGAGCCAAAGACTTGGAAGTCTTCGGTGACTCTGCTCTAATTATAAACCAGTTCGAAGGAAAATGGAAAACCCAGGATCCCCGACTACAGCTATACCACACCCGAGTGACGGCCTTAGCAAAAGAATTCTATAATATCTCGTTTCATTATCTACCGCGAGATAAAAATTAATTCGCTGATGCCTTAGCCACTTTAGCCTCGTTGGTCAAAGTTCCCACGGAAATCAACGTCCAACCATTTGTAGTCGGGAAAAAGATCACTCCTGCCTATTGTTTCAGAATTGATGCCACTCTTGAAAAGGATAACAAACCCTGGTACCTAGACATTATGAATCTACTTCAGAAAGGGGTCTATCCACCCAACTTAGACAAAAGAGGCAAAATCTCCCTACGAAGGTGGGCATCGCAATTCATAATCAGCGGAGGTAGTCTATACAAAAGGCACTACCAAGGTTTAAACATGTTATGCATCAATCAGACTAAAGCCGAACAAGTCATGGACCAGATGCACAATGGGCCACACATGAATGGGCACATGCTATTAAAGAAAATAATAAGACAAGGGTACTACTGAAGTACGCTAGAAACAGACTGTATCCGGTGGGTGCGTCATTGTGTTTAATGTCAGCGCTTTGCAAATCTGCAGCACACTCCCCTGCATACGTTATACAACTCCAAAGCTCCTTGGCCCTTCTCAACATGGGGAATTGACGTCATAGGTCAAATTCACCCAAAAAGATCCAATGGCCATGAAAATATGTCCTGGTAGCTGTCGATTATTTCACAAAATGGGTAGAAGCCTCTTCCTACAAAGTGTTAAATGCCAGAAAGGTGTCTGAATTCATCAAAACCAACATCATATACAGATACGGGGTCCTTTTCGAAATAATTTCTAATAACGGTACGCATTTTGAAGGGGGCGTGAATCGATTACTCGACAAGTTCAGAATCCAGACACACAAGTCTTCCCCGTACCGACCACAGGAAAACGGTGCAATTGAAGCAGCCAATAAAACATTAGAAAACATCATCAGAAAAATGGCTGAAACAGGAAGAGACTAGTCGAAAAAGCTGCCGCTAGCACTCTGGGGCTATCGCACTTCGGTCCGCACACCTACTGGGGCTACCCCTTATTCTCTAGCTTATGACATGGAGGCAATGCTGCCCATTGAAATAGAAGTCCCATCATTAAGGGTTATGATGGAATCAGATGTATCTGAAATTGACTGGGTTGGACACCGCTACGAATAATTAGAGCCCTGTTAGATGAACGGCGATTGCTAGCTTTAGAACACACTCGAGCATATTAGAAACGAATAGCTCGAGCATTCAATAAGAAAATCAAAGGTCGTAGTATCCAAGTGGAAGACCTAGTACTCTGAGGAAGACCCCCCAGTTATGTCGACACTAGGGGAAAATGGAAGTCTCATTGGATGGGACCCTACATCATCAAATAGATTCAGTCAGGAGGTGCGGTCCTCCTCACCAATCAAGATGGGGAAGACCTCATTCAACCCATCAATATGGATAAGCTCAAAAGATACTATGCATGAATCAAAATGTCTGGCAACTGTATCTCCCTCCAGCTCGCTAAATTGAAAACCCGAAAGGGCGGTCTAGGCAAAAGTTAGAGCAACAAAAAAAAAAGATATATGCAAGGATAATAAGGGCTCGTTAGATTGAAAACACGAAAGGGCAGTCTAGGAAAAGTAAGAGCAAAACAAAAAGAAAAACTAAGAGAAAGAGAGAGAAAGCAGTCTCTAGCATTTTATCTCTAGCAGGGCAAACAAGGGTCAAACGTGTATCAGATATGTTGACCACATGAAAAAGACTTCTTATGGTAGGGAAAGGCAGCTTGTCTCATTTTTGATTGGCTAAGAGAAAAACCACGATAGGGCTCAAAATAAAAAAATGAAAACACGTCAAAATATAAAAATCCATAAGGTGCAACTAAGGAATAGGTATCTAAGATATTAATATTATCATTTATTTTTGTACAGGTACCTATATATATATATATATATATATATATATATATTGCCTACATCCCATAGCCCCCTAAATCCCCCTCTTTTCTATGCAGCTCAGAAACGGTCCCTCAACGTATGCGACGTCCTAGCCGAGACCAGATACTTTTACGAGGTGTAGAGGAGACCCCAGCCTCACCAGCATGAGAACCTTCAGAGGTGTCCTCCTCCTCGTCATCAGCATTGCCATTATCCTGGATAGCAGGGCGACTTGGGTCGACACCATCATCTCTATGAGCAGTGCTTTGTCTGCCAGCCTGATTTGGTCCAACTTCATCAGTCCGTAGGGGATTACTCCGCCGACTCGCATTGCTCAATCTGGGAGGCACATTACTGGGTCCCGCCTCATCAAGATCATGTGCCATCTGGGCACCAAGGCCGTGTACTCGCCGAAATTACTCCTGTAAGACCTGAGGAACCACCAACCCTAAACTTTCTAGATCCTCGCCGATCTCCATCAGACGGGCATCTATGCCGCTGGTTATCCGCTTAGAGAGGATCCTCCTCAGCACGTGCCTAATCACACAGAAATTCTCCTCAACAGCTAGTAGCACCCATGACAGATACTCTTGGGACAACAACATATTTTCAGTAAAAGTGTTAGCTGAGGCCCGCAGGGGATGATCAATCTCCCACATATCCTGGATAAGATCGCCCACATCTCTCTCCATCCGTAAAACTTCTATCAAAGGACGGTTCACGTCCAGGACGATCTGCTCTCTGTCGAACTGGCAGAGGACTCGGTACGACAGATAAAAAGAGGTCTGTTGGAGACCAGGCAAGATGACCTGGGCATAAGCCCCAATAAACAGAAAAAAAAAAAGTTACGAATCCGCCAGTGACTGATCACCCAGATTATCTCTATGGAGCTGATATGCAAAAAATATATATTCTATCCAGTCGCGCTCCGTAGACAGATCATGGCGATAATGGCCGCGAGAGCCATAGCGCCTAGGAATGTATACTCCTCCTACAAGCTCAGGGGTCATCACCCAGTTAAAGTGCTCTTCCAGCCACATATGGATTAAAATGGGGCTCCCATAAGGAAAGATTTCGTCGCTAGTCAAAAAGGCATCCAGGCCAATGAGAGTCTCGGCCAAAATAATCGGGACAATATTCACCCGGCGTTCCAGAGCTTACAAAACCAGATCAACAACCTGTACATCGATAAATCCAGGTTGACCCACCAGGAAGTACCTTCCCATCACACACAGAAAGAAGGCAGCCAGTCGACGTCGTGAATATACTAGCTCTTCCATATATTCAGTATAGGCAGGGGGAAGAACAGTCAAATCAAAATTAACTCCATTGTAAAATTCTAGAGTTCCAGCACGGGTAGAGCCAAACAGTTCCCTTATCGCCATGAAGGGATGTCTCCGTACAGATGGCACGGCAATGGGCCCGATGGTCGGCATTCCCACCATAGCGCAGAATTCCTCAAATGTGGGACACATCTCATTTTAAGGAAAAATTAATAAGATGACTTTGCGTCGACCATAATATAGATGCTGCCCTCAGCATATCCTAGTTTATACATAGTGCCCGCCATGAAAGGAGGCAGCGGTAGCCATAAACGTGGTCAAACCATTCTCATTCATCCTCTCGTAAAGAAAGATCGAGTAATCCATTGAAATCTCATATATTTCGATCTCCAGGGCTGTATGAGTACGCTCGGCCATTTCTGAAAAAAGGACAAAATTTTATATTTGATTTGATAGAAGAAAGGCAGAACAGAGAGAACTCGGATTTGCTTGATGTCTGAAGAAAGAAAGAAAAGAGAGCGGTGTGAAATGAACGCTGCCCCGAGTCCCCTTTATACTGAAAAATCGAAAAAACTGCCAGAATATTAGCACAGTGCATGAATAGTGGCCAAACAGAAGAAGCTTGGGTGCCACCCATAGCCCTTCTAGGCGTCGCGCCCACTTCCTCTATGGGCAGCGCCCAAAGGTCCCCTGCTGTCCTCCCAAAACTGCCCGGTATCCCAGTTTTCGACCTGGCTGTTTCGTTGTTCGCTCACGGAAAAGAAAAGAAATGAGTGAGGCTAGGCACTAGCCCTCACCAATTGAAAATTTAATCAGACACAAGAAGAGGCGGCTGCCTCTCTTTCCCCGCAGAGCACCAATAACCCCATTTTAAATCCAAATATGTATCTCTCCAAGCCTCCATTCTTAAATTGCAGTGTGCCTTTGCTTTAGATAATGATTTAATTTTCTTTTATTTTAGGCATTCCTAAAATAATTGGGTCATATTTAATCATGCATCATAGAATAAAAATAAGTTGCATCGTACTTAGAAATATATACAGAGTCTGGTACAAAAGAAAAAAATAATAAGTGCAGGTAAAAGAAGGCTAATGGGCATGTGAAGATCTACTCCTATCTAAACCTCAGCCCATGACTCGAGGACCGTCCCGCCAACTATGTATCCCCGTCCTCTGGCCCAAGCATGACTGGACCCGCCGGCCTCATCATCATCGTCATCCCGGCGCCTGGCCCGACTCACGGCATCGTTCCCCCTGCAAGTAAACTCATCCAACAGCCGTTGGTATAGCTTAGCTGATATGATTCCTAGACGCGTACTCGCGATGGAGGAATCAAAGAGCACGCAGCACGGCAAGCGAAGAACGTCAATGAATTGATGGATTGTGACACCTTGACCCAATGCTACGATCCGTTATTGAACGTGGTACTCCGCGATTCAATTACGAGACGAACACGAACCTTGGTATAATGAAGAACGCCACAATAGGGATGAATATCCTATTGATAAGTTCAAGTTTCGATTACTTAGCCTCTCACCAAATAATCACAAGTTCAATGAAGAACAATGAGGTTTTAAAAAACACTCAAAAACTATATTAATCAATAATCAAAAAGTTGTCTACAAAACAATAAGCCACAACCATTATTTATATGGGTTGTGAAACCTAAACCTAAAAGTAAAAGGAAAAGTCTAAGTAGAATCAACTTAGGAAACTACTTAGAATCAACTTAGGAAACTACCTAAAATCCACTTAGGAAACTACTCAACTTACCTAATCTATGTAGGAAACAATTAGGTGAGTTACCTAATCTATTTAAGAAACATAAATCCTCCAAAATAAGGAAAATATACAAATCCCGTTTTTTGTAAAGGCCTAATTTTCAAAGTTGCATTTTGGCCCCCTTAAGTCTTCATTTACGCGTTAAAAGCTTCCAAAGTCATTGTATGACATTAACGAACATTTCTCGAGTCTTTAAGGCATCATCCATGAAATCTAAGGCTTCACAACGCATGTTTGAATTTGTAGAGTAGCCATTGTAATAGCCTGAATCTCCAATAAATCCACGAATTAAGTTTGTATAGAACTCTTGAATCTTCCAATCATACTCTATGCATTTTAGAACCCTTGAACCTCGATCCATGCTCATATGAACCCTCGAACCTTGATCTACATGCTTCCAATGCCTCTCCCTTGCTTGTGACAATCTTGGTTCTTGGTTGGTGGTCAGAATCATATCATTCCCTTTCTCTTGAAAAGGATTTGTCCTCAAATCAAGACCTACATCACATAGACACAATTTAGTAACCAAGATATACTCTGTAAAATTATGCTTACCATATGATTTCATGTTGTCAATTTGCTCAAACTCTCCATATTTGAAAACCATTCCATGCAAGTCCATATATCTCCAATCACCGGGATCAAAGACCATTCTCGCTTGACTTTCCATCGGTACACTTTGGTACTCCACCAAGATTTCCTCCTTTAACTATAGAAGAAATACAACAAAACTATGCACTACCACATGAACAACATTGTTAGCACACAATGGGTTATGTAACAATTTAGTACAAACATCTCTTGGTGTAGGAACGTGTCCCACCATTAAACGCATCCAAACCCTATCACTGGGTTCAAATACCAATCTAACAAATCTCACTTGCATTACTCGGTGACTTTCCATGAATGACAACATCACATATGCAACATTAAACACAACAAGATAATCATAAGGAATGTCAATGAAAGATATCAATAAGTATAATAGGATAATATGCAATATGGCATACCAACCCATGTATCCAAATCCGTCATGACAAGTAAATCCATCAATGTTTATAATCTCACTCATCAAGTTATCACAACTCGATGTTCCCTCATGAAAATCCTTTATAGGACCACAATCACCAGGTTTAAACATTAACCTAGTAAATCCTCTTTTTAGCACAACCATGCTCAACATCGCAACTTTATGCAATCCAAAACATATACCATAAATCATGCAAATCAATAAAATGATTATATAAGACAAGATACTACCATAATCAAATCTTTCGCTCATCAATTTACTTAATTCCTCGATTTGAAACAAACAATTGGTTTCACCAAGTTTAAAGATCAACCTAAAAACTTTTATCTTTTGCATATCCATATTTATCAATAATGAATCATGCAACGATAAGAAATTACAACCAGAGTGTAATCTCAAGGATAAACATCCTTTATGCTAAAAAATCAGATCATGTGTTAATACATGCTTATTATCATCAACAATATGAATTTTATCACCTTTCCAAGGTTTAACATGCTTAACATGAGTTGTCTCTTTCCATGAATCCATATGTAACTCATGCAATCCATAAATCTTGTGAAAGAATAATATAACATGGAAAAGAACATCTTCTTTGAAACATGCATCAACATAACTCAATATAGAAGAATGTTGCATGTTCTCACGTATATGACTCACACAATTTGGTAATTTAGTCACACCATGCAAACTCATCAATTCAACACCTATCAAAGTGTTATGGAACACATCTACTATCTCATGATATGGCTTAAGATGTCCTATATTAAGATTCACAATCATACCATCATCATGCAATGAACTTGTAAAAAGATGAATTCTAGTTCTATTTAATGCACAACTAAGAGATTCCCTCTCAACTTTCAATAAACAATGCAATCCTAATGACTTATCAACCAAAGTATCATCCATGAATGGACCTACATACACATGGTTAGGAATATGCAATGTCGATTTTGATTCATTAGTCATGCTTTTACTACATTTCATCCAATCACTTAAACCATGGTGACTAACCAAATTTTGCAATTGAAACTTTCCGCACATGTCATATGGTCTAACAATCTCTCTTATGAACAAGTCACTCACAAGACTAAACAAATTATCACAAGTAGCACTTTTAAAATTTCTAAATTTCTTATCAAATCCTTGATGCTTAACATGTAATAATTTAGGTGGCTTAACAATTTTACCCATGACACGAGTGTCCACAAATCTAGTCAATTGTCCAAACTCAACAACAATTCTATTGATCTTATTATCAATGTCATGGTTCTTAACATGTAACAATTCACCACACAATTTATTCTTCCAAGAAAGATTAAGATCATACCTTTGAGAAAATGTAGGTTCTACAACAATCTCCTTACCTTGTTGGTATTCCATCTTGAATCTCACGATTTCTTTTGATGGTGCCTCTTGAAAAGTTTGTGAAAAAGAAACAATAGATTTTGGCAATACAACATTAACTTGATTAGTATCAAAATTTGCTTCAATTTCTTTCTCTTTCTCACACTCTTTCTTTTGAGAGCACACACTAATTTTCCTCTCCTTTTGCCCGGTTATCTCACATCTTTCACTAGTCTCTAAAACCGGCCTCTCACTCTTGTTTTCACTCAAGCTCTCCTTTTTCTTGGCTATCTCACAAAACTCACTTTTATCTTTAGCCAAACTCTCATTATTTTCACTTGAGCTCTCCTTTTTCTTGGCTATCTCACGCTCCTCACTTTGCTCTCTAGCCAAACTCTCTTTATTTTCTCTCAAGCTCTCTTTTTTTAAAGGCTTCTCTATTTTCTTTTCCTCACTAGTCTTTCACTTTTCACTAGCTATTGAGCTTATCATCATAAAATTCTCATAAGCTTGTGTTGGAGTCAATGGTACAAGCTTAATGGTTATTTGATTGAGTACAAATGAATGTCTTTTGGTGTTGTCATCATAATTAACACTCCTTTCAACTTGCCAAGGTCGCCCTAGCAATAAATGAGTTTGTCGTATTGGCACTACATCACACATCACCACATCTTCATATCTTCTAATCTTGAACTTCACAAGCACTTGCTTGTTCACCCTCAACATACCTCCTCCATTCAAGCATTGCAACTTGTAGGGTTTAGGATGCTTGGTTGTAGGTAACTCTAATTTCTCAACCATGGTCACACTAGCAACATTATTACAACTATTTCCATCAATGATCACCCCACAAATTCGCTCTTGCACTTTGCACTTAGTAAAGAAAATTTTCTCCTTTTCAATCTCTTCAACAGTTGGAACTCTCACTTCTAACATCCTCCTAACTACCATATTGTTTTCTCTCTCATCACCTATTGGAAAAAGTTTAGAAGAATTTTTGTCACCCTTATTTACCTCCACTTCTTTGAGTTTTGAGTTCTTAATTTGCAACCGAAAATCCTCCCAATATTTCTCAAAATTAATTTTTCCATCTATTCTACGTCTTGGCACATCATTAGGTTCATTACCTCCCTCTCTTATTCTTTTCTTTCTTTCACTACGAATTTTCCCAATCTCCTCCATTAGATCCTCCTTTTGCTCCCTCATAGTTTTATGCAAATCTCTCACAAAACCTTCCATATAAAGTCTCATATCAAAGGTGGGAACATCATTCTCACTTGTTTTAGACATCGTGTACCTGCAAGAAATTTTATTAGCAAAATCACCTCACCCTCTCCCTTACGTGTATCACTCAATAATGTCACTCCTCTCGTGTTTACCTACTCTCCCTCACTTTCAATTCCTCCAAGTTCTAAAAGAACTAAGCAATTAAATAGTGATTAACAAAGCAAGCAAATCCACAAACTCAATCAACAAGAATCACGTGTAGAGAAAAGAAAATTAAGAGTACAATTTCAAGGATGATTGGCTCAACGATCAATTGTATAAGAAGATTCGATATTTATTCTCGAACCTAGATGAAAGTTATACTTCAAGCTCCTCAATTCGCACAACTAGCAATTTTCAATTTCAAGCAATCACTAATTCTCTTTTTTTTTTTTTTTGGGTAACTAGCAATTTTCTTTCTTTTTTTTAATTCAGATTTCTGTATTTTTTTATCTGAATTTTCTGTATTTTTTTTAATTTTCGAACCTGTTTTCTTTTTTCTTTTGTCCGAATACTCTTCTCTTTTTTTTTTGTAACTGTTTATTGCTGCCTGAAATTAATTTAAAACAGCAGAATATTTTTTTTTGGACGTGAACAGTAACCGGCGATGAACAGTGTCCGGCATGAACAGTAATCGGATGAACAGTACCGTCGTGAACAATAATTCGGTGAACAGTAGCAGTTTTTTTTTTTTTTGTAAATTTATAACCCTAGAAGTTTTAGGGTTTGAAATAAA
Organism: Codonopsis lanceolata; assembly: GCA_013146195.2. Classification (NCBI taxonomy): domain Eukaryota; kingdom Viridiplantae; phylum Streptophyta; class Magnoliopsida; order Asterales; family Campanulaceae; genus Codonopsis; species Codonopsis lanceolata. The sequence continues at coordinate 4,883,665 of CM028379.1, forward strand.
CAAACAAAACACGAATTTTTCAAAGAACAAACTAAGATTAATGATCCTAGTTTGAAGGAAGAAGAGAATCAAATAGATGAACAAAAATAAGAACAATTTAAATAAGATAGATTATGGAAACGAAACTTAGCTCTGATACCAAATGATATGATTCCTAGACGCATACTCGCGATGGAGGAATCAAAGAGCACGCAGCACGGCAAGCGAAGAACGTCAATGAATTGATGGATTGTGACACCTTGACCCAATGCTACGATCCGTTATTGAACGTGGTACTCCGCGATTCAATTACGAGACGAACACGAACCTTGGTATAATGAAGAACGCCACAATAGGGATGAATATCCTATTGATAAGTTCAAGTTTCGATTACTTAGCCTCTCACCAAATAATCACAAGTTCAATGAAGAACAAGGAGGTTTTGAAAAACACTCAAAAACTATATTAATCAATAATCAAAAAGTTGTCTACAAAACAATAAGCCACGACCATTATTTATATGGGTTGTGAAACCTAAACCTAAAAGTAAAAGGAAAAGTCTAAGTAGAATCAACTTAGGAAACTACTTAGAATCAACTTAGGAAACTACCTAAAATCCACTTAGGAAACTACTCAACTTACCTAATCTATGTAGGAAACAATTAGGTGAGTTACCTAATCTATTTAAGAAACATAAATCCTCCAAAATAAGGAAAATATACAAATACCGTTTTTTGTAAAGGCCTAATTTTCAAAGTTGCATTTTGGCCCCCTAAAGTCTTCATTTACGCGTTAAAAGCTTCCAAAGTCATTGTATGACATTAACGAACATTTCTCGAGTCTTTAAGGCATCATCCATGAAATCTAAGGCTTCACAACGCATGTTTGAATTTGTAGAGTAGCTATTGTAATAGCCTGAATCTCCAATAAATCCACGAATTAAGTTTGTATAGAACTCTTCAATCTTCCAATCATACTCTATGCATTTTAGAACCCTTGAACCTCAATCCATGCTCATATGAACCCTCGAACCTTGATCTACATGCTTCCAATGCCTCTCCCTTGCTTGTGACAATCTTGGTTCTTGGTTGGTGGTCAGTATCATATCATTAGCGATGCCGAAGAAACCCTTCACTGCTTTCTGGCACGAGGAGACATCCACCTGAAAAAAAAACAAAAACAACAAAAGATAAAAAGGATGTTAGAAAAAAAATTATTACTGAAAAAAAAAGAATGCATAAATGCAGAAATGAAAAGTATACCACGCGGGCCCGCTCAGGAATCTGAAACCGCTCCGGGACCTCAACATCGGGGCAAAGCCTCCTCCACAAGTCTTCCCTCGCGATGATATTGGAAGGTGGAGAAGTCTTCAGCTAGGGACGAAATAATCCGGCTGCGCATCAGGAACCAAAAGAGAAGGCCTTGGCCTACCAGAAACGTCTGATACACGCCTAGCTACTGCAGGGGCAGGATGGAGCACTGTCCTCGGGAAATGCTCGTAAGCCATGGTGGGGTAATCATCACGAGGAATGGTATGTCTCGACAGGTACTGATACCTGTTCGGTAGGAAATTCGGGACGATCACCCAGGCTGGTGGTGCAGGTGGTGTCACTGGAGCCACAGGATAAAGAAAGTGCTGGCGGTTAACCCGTTCACCTATATACAATGAGTCAACCATGATGGACACCATCAGAATCCGGCAACGGCTCATCTCCAGAGAAATCAAATATGGTCCAGCCAGACCCCTCCAGGGAGATAAATGCACGGTGCCCGAGCTCGAGCTCGCGACCCTATCCCGCACCATCACCACGGTCAAATTGCGACCATCTCGGTCGTCTTCTACCCGATTTGCATTCACAAAATCAGCCATAAAAGGTGGCTCGTGAATACTGTTATTCAGTGGGCCCGAAGTAAAATGAAAAATCGAATAAGCCCAGACCTGCAAAAGAAAAAAGTAATTAGCCAGTAAAAAAATCAACGCTAGCAAGCATCAGAAGCAGGGGAAAAAAGAGAATAACTCCCAAGCCGGAACAAAACCGTTAAGGACTGGAGAGTTATTACGGTTGGCCCGATCCATGGAAGCATAAAGTTCGGCCAAGCCTACCTGCCCCAAGTCATAATCTGAAACATGGTATAAGTCCCGGAGGCATCCCAGGACGGAGACCCATAAAGTGGTGGATGAATTGGCAAAAAGAGACATCCCTAAAAAAGAACAAAAATGCCCTGGCAACACGAGCCACAGCCTCGTCATCATCATTGTCAACTTGCCCGGCATGCTGCTCTAGCCAACTCTTGACACTGTCGATTCGGATTTCATCAGTAGTCTTATAATCTGGTTCGAAGCCCAAGAGGTCCTCGACCACATCGTGATGATACCTGAGATTATAATCTTGCTTTAGAGGCCTACCAATGCCGGTAGGAATGCCTGTGATTGCGACAAAATCACAGAGAGTCATAGTGGCCTCGCCCCAACTGAAATGGAAGGTGTGGGTAGTGTCCCACCAGTAATCCCGCAGAACCTCGAAGATAGGCATATAATTGCGGAAAGGGCGAAAAGCTCGCAAGAATACTCCAAATCCGGTGTGCTCAACCAAAAGTTGTGCCTGGAGAGGCATTGAATTATAGATGGCAGCTACTTTATCGCAACTGGCCCGAACCCTGGCAAGAGCCTTGCGCGCTTGAAAATAAAAAGAGAAGGAAAAAAAAGAGCAGCATCTCAGAATCAGAAAAGAAAGGGAGGGAGGTAAACTCTTATCTTTTCTTTTATTAGCCCCTTATGCATGCCATAAAATTAGGCCATCTTTACTATGCATGAAAAATAAAAGGAAAAAAAACTAATAATGATACATGCATATGATATCTTGGCATCTGAATATGTGCATTTATCTTGGAATAATTACATTTTGCATGTATGAAAAAAAAGAAAAAAAAATCATAATAAGTTGTATCTTGCATATTGCATAATAAAAAAAAGGAGAAAAATATCCATGCAAGCATTAATATCTCTATTGTGCATTTACATTTCCATGCATAAGAAAAAATATGTATGTATATATATATATATATATATTTTTTTTATTATTATTTTTTTTGAGAAACAGGGGCGACACCCTGCTAGATTTTATTAATTAAAAAAGAATTACAAACTTGAGGGAGACAACCAGCCTAGCCCTTATCAATGGGAGGACTAAGGAACCTAACCTCGAAAGGAAAAGAAACATGAAAAAGCACAAGGACAAAACAAAGAAGAAAAATAAAGCTAAGAGATCCTGACATAGGGAGTTCCAGCTTTGTCAAGAGAGATGAGGCCTTTAACTCTAGAGGGAAGGGAATTAAAGGACTCAAAAAAAAGAATCGCGCCCTTGGTCACATCCAAAATTAGCCAAAGCATCTGCTACAGAATTAGCCTCGCGAAACACATGGTGAATAGAGAGCTCTAAATCCATTTGAAGAATATTAATGGACCGGATCAAGTAGGAACATTACCATGGGGGCCGCTTGAAGGCAATATAGTAAACTTTTCGAGTCAATCTCAACAGCAACTCGCCGCAAACCTCTAGACTGCAACCAGCGTAACCCGTGAAGGAGGGCCCGACATTCAGATTGAAAGCTGGAGGAATGGCCATAGAAGACAGAAAAAGTCATAACCAAATCGCCTTTGCTGTTACGAAGGATACAACCCCCAGAACTCGGACCCGGATTGCCATGACAGGCACCATCTGTGTTGATTTTATAAGAGCCAGAAACAGGTTTAAGCCAATGAATCAATCGGATAGACTTGGAGGCCACTCGCACTCTTGAAGATGGAGATAATTGAGATTTTTATATTATCAATAACAACCCAGCTAGGCTTGCGAGAATCGTCATGAAGGCAAGAGTTTCTGTATTTCCAAAGCTCCTATAAGATAATTGACAGGGTGATAGCAAACAAGGTGGAATTATCTTTCCAGAACCACCAGGCAAAGCAGCATTGCTCAAAGGAATGAAAAGGAGTGGTTATGCCACTGAGACCATTAAAGTGCTGCCAAATGCAACGAGCAATAGGACTATCAAGGAAGACATGGGAGTAAGATTCAATATGACCCAGGGAGCAAGGAACACCTAGAGGCCAAATGAATTCCTTTCTTCACAATACTTTCATCAAGAGGAAGACGATGCTGCCAAAGGCGCCACATGAAAGTACTAACATGCCTTGGAAGAAATTTGTGCCATATGTATTTCGCCGAAGACATATTCGGCCAATGCGTACGAGCGAGATTCCAAGCAGAAGAAAGAGTAAAATTACCCTTAGTGTTGATACTCCAACAAGCAGAATCAAGATGCTCAGAGAGAGAAATGCCATGCTTGGTAATAGAGTCATAGGCGTGCTGGCCAAGCAGAGACCGAGCAGCCTCAGAAATTTGGGAGGGCGAAGAAAATAGATCTTTGACCTGAGAAAATTGGCTGGAAAGCGGATGGAGAATGTCAGAATCTGGGAGCCAATTATCATGCCACACTGAACAGTTACCTTGCCCGATAATCCATTTGATGATAGGTTCAGTAGCAGCCCGGATAGAACACATACGACACCAAGAGGAGGAGCCAGAAATAGAACTGATAGAAATATGAGAGTTTGCAGAATATTTCCTTTTCATAAATTGACTCCAAAGGCTATTGGTAGAGCGGAGCCTCCACCAAAGCTGAATAGAGAAGGCATGAAGAACATCGGAAATTGCCCGGATACTGACACCCCCTTCATTGGTCGGCCTGCAGCATTTATCCCAAGAAATCCAGTGAGACTTAAGCTTACCATCAATCGAACCCCAGAAGAAATTGGCAAGGATCCTATTAAGATGTTTGATCACTGAAACTGGAGGATCCAAAACGGCAATCTGATACATGACAATCGAATGGAGAACCAAATTTATCAGAGTAATTTTACCCGCTTGGTTAAGAAAATCCCCCATCCACGAGTTGATGCGCGCTTGAATCTTACAAATAAGGGGATCAAAAAGACTTTTTTTCTTTCTTCCTTCGAAAAGGGGGCAGCCTAAATAAGTAACTGGAAGGGCCTGATTACGGAAACCCACATATCTCCGAATGGAAGGGATCCGAGCGGTAGAGATGTTGCTAGAAACCATGAAGCAGCTCTTCTCGATATTGATCAGTTGGCCAGAACATTGCTCATAAAGATTAAGAAATTTCTGATGCTGAATGAGGGAATGCCGGCTACCATTACAAAAAATAACAATATCGTCTGCAAACGCCAAATGCGAGATAATGGGGCCACCACTAGATGAAGAGAAAGCATAGTGAGGGTGATCTCGCTGAAGATTATTTAGACCGCGACTGAGAACTTCCGCCGCAATGATAAAGAGGCTAGGAGAAAGAGGGTCGCCTTGCCGAAGGCCTCGAGAGGAAGGGAAAAATCCAGCAGAAGAACCATTAATTAAAACCGAAAAAGCAGTTGTTGGAAATAATCCTCCAGATCATATCAATAAAGGTTTCCCCAAAACCAAATTTCCTGAGAACCTCGATCAAAAATACCCAAAACCAGTTATTTTCTTTTAGCATCGATCATGTGCATTTATCTCCAAATATTTGCATATTGCATTATTAGAATAAAAATGTTGCAGGCATTGAAAAGAATATATTTCTGTTACATTTTGCATATAGAAAAATATACTTGCAGCATGTGCATGTATCTGAAAAATAAATATCTTAAAAAATGTAGCATTTGTCTGAATTATCTATCGCATGATCATGCATCATCTAAAAATATCCATGGCACAAGCATGCATTGTAGAGCTAAAATATATCAGTTGCATGAAAGATGCACCGCATAATCAAATCGTGCCAATTGTATATGTATGCATCGCAAAATTAAATAGCATGAATTTCATATTCTTGTTATGTTATAATTGTCAAATTACATCATTCTAACATAAATATTGCATGCATAAGCATTAAGATCAAGAGCAGGTACACTCCAAAGAGCCCAAAAAAGCAAGAAATCCGGAAAAATTCAAGAGATTCAACCAAATGGGTTGAAGAAAAAAGAAAACTTACTGTCGGATTTTGAAGATTTGAGACGTGGGTGTGCCGATCTCGGAGTATGTTGCTCCAATCGTGTCTTGAATGCCAATATCTTATCACATTCCAAAGAGGAGGAAGCTCCCGACGTTCTTCGCTAGATTCCGGGTGCATAGGTGTTTTTCCCTTCCTAGATCTTGAAGAAGAAGCCATCTAGCAAGTAAAACAATCGATTTGGCGAAAGAAAATCAAGAAAAGATGAAGAAATGAAGAAAGGAAATTGTCGGCAGCAACAATGGCAGCAAAGAATGACGAAGAAGATGAAATGGGTGAGCTTCTGCTCGTCCCCTCTGCCCGTGAGAATTAAAAGGGGTGGAAGTTTCACTTCCCCCCCCCCCCTCCAAAGTTCAAGATCGGCACTTAAAACTTCGAATTTGCTAAAATCGTGAAATGGCCCTGGAATCTTAATGGAAAGTTACAAAGTTAGCTTTGTTAACAAAAGGTGACGGCCATTCATCCAAAATGAAAAGGAAGCTCATATCCCCAACAGATTAGCCGCAAGAAAGGCAGGAAAAAAAATGTCATTCCGATCCCCAGCAAAATGCAAAAAGAAAATCAAGAAGCAAAAAAAGAAAGAAGCAAGAAAGGAAAAGAAGCAAGAAAAAAAGAAGAAAGAAGGAAAAGAAGAAAAGAAAGAAAGAAGCAAGAAATAAAAAAGACAAAGAAAAAAAAAGAGACAAAGAAAAAAAAAAGCAAAGAAAAAGCGGAGAAAAAAAACAGAGCAAGAGAGCAAGAAAGAAAAAAAAGAGTAAAGAAGAAAGAGCAAAAGAAAGAAAAAGGAAGGAAATGTAAAGTATCAGTATTTTACCTGTTGCATGCATTTCATCTGTGGTAAGTTGGATTATCTCCTCGAGGAGTGTAGATCCCGGACGTGGAATAATCAGGTTGCTATCCCACCAAAATGTTGTTGTATTATCTCCTCGAGTGGTGCGAACCCCGGGACGTGGAATAATCAGGTTGCTATCCAATCTGAGTTTGGTTGTTGAATTATCTCCTCGAGGGGTGCGAACCCCGGGACGTGAAATAATCAAGTTGCTATCCCATCTGAGTTTGGTTGTTGGATTATCTCCTCGAGAGGTGTAGGCCCTGGGACGTGGAATAATCAGTTGCATGCTATCCCACATGAGTTGTTAGATTATTTCCTCAAAGGGTGCGAACCCCGGGACGTGGAAATAATTAGTTGTAGTTAGACTAGTTTAGTTATAGTTAGACTAGTTTAGTTAGTTGTAGGATTGTCTCCTCGAGGGGTGTAGACCCCGGGACGTGGAATAATCAAGTTTAATCTATCCCACCAGAGTTGTTGTTGGATCATCTCCTCGAGGGGTGCATACCCCGGGACGTGGAATGATTGATTTCATCTATCCCACCCTAGTGTTGTTGGCTCATTCTCCTCGAGGGGGGCATACCCCGAGACGTGGAAATGATTGGTTTTATCCCAGTATCCCACCAGTTTGAGTTGGATTATCTCCTCGAGGGGGGTAGACCCCGGGATGTGGAATAATCAAGATCACATCCATCCCACCCAGTGACTGTTGTTTGTTTGCTTGAGGCCGAACTACGTTTGGTCTGATTCCTAAGAAAGGGATACGTAGGCAGCCTACCTAGTAGGTGTGACCATCAGAGCATTTAATTTGCATATCTGCTTAAAAACTACGATAACCTGTTATAACCAACTTAATATGTTTAGGGTATGTGAGATTTGAACTGCATCCTAAATTGTTGCATCTATAAACTGCCGGATATTGCATTCCTCCCCATAATAATTTCCACGAAATTTAGGAGTCTATTTCTTATCAACGATGTTCGTTTACTTGGTAAGTTTCGGTTTACCCGTAAACTCCATCGTTGAGGGGCTCTATAGACACCTCAATTTCGTACCCCTGGTATGTAACATGACATGAAATATCAAGACCTGTTAAAAAGCTAACGAATGTCAAGTTACAGGGTTGAAAGTGTAAAAGCAAAAGCAGGATGCGTAAGCAGTGAAATGTAGGGGGCCTAAGTGCCAAAAAGAGGAGGAAAAAAGAGCCCAGGCGCCGCTCCCACTTCCACTATGGGTGGCGCCCAATAGTAACAAAAGTCCTGTAGCAGTTTGCCTAAAGTGCAATTCTCTCAACGCGCGATACAAGCCGATGAAGCATAGAAAGAAAAAACTTAACAGCGAAGGAAAGCCTCTCCCAGCCTATAAATAAGAGGCCCCGGCTTGTTGAATTCTCAGATAGTGAACACTCTTCACACAGTTATAATACGCAGTTAAGAAACAGCGTAGTGAGTTCTCCCGAGAACGTTGAGAGAATTTCTTCCTCTAGCCCCAAAGCTCCGCCAAATCTCCCCCAAACACTAAAGCCAACCGGCCAAAGTGAAACCTAGTTACCCTGCTAGGATTCTGCCCTATTCCACTCGTCCAAAAATCTCAAAAAGAGCAGTTGCCCTGCCCGAATCCAGATGCCAAATCAGCCAAAAGCAAGTAGTTGCTCTGCCCGATTTTCGACGTCATCAAGCAAGCAAAAGCAACGAAAAAAAGCAGTTACTCTGCCTGGATCACGAGGTGAAAAGCAACTTTCAGAATCATTCACTCTGCCCGAATCCCTGCAACAGCAAAACAACAGGTAAAAAAACTCCCTCTCCCTGAAGGACAGAGCGAGCGCACCCTAGAATCTACTAGAAGGAGCTTGGTACGAGATAAAACCCCCATACTTCAATAGGTAGGCTACTTAAAGTTTTAATATATAAAAGTACTATTTAGATCAGCCCGATGTAAAGAAAATAAGCAGTTATGCTGCCCGGATTTCTATAAGAAAATAGCACTAAAAAGAGTCATTATTATGACCAAAATTTTATAAATATATTTGTAACTCCAGCAAAGATGTTGTTGCAAGTTTGTAATAATATATGTACAGATATATATATATATATATATATATATATATATATATATATATATAAATGCTTATTTTATCTGTTAAATAAATATAAAAAAGCATATTTTAGCCAAAAACTATTTTGATGTCGAAAGGGTGAGTTGGGTGCCTGACACCTACCCACCTCGTAACTTAGCCTCCGAACCCTTTGCAAATCTAGTTTCATTTGGTTTTTCCTTCAAAAAAAGATGGCGACTCTGTTGATCACATTTTGAGTCTATAATTGAGGTCAGGCGTATTCCACGCGCCTTAAAGGTTTTGAAACCACCCGCTTTTTCATCAGCGGGGGAAAGGTCGCAAAACGGGACACTCACAGACGGTGAGAGAGAGAGAGTAACTAGGTTTGTGAAGAGAGAGAGGGAGACGAGGCAGCCTGGCGGAAGGGGGTTGAATCTCTATAATTTGGCAGGGTAAGGAGGGAGTGAAGGGTGTCTCTAGGCAGGGCTTTAGCAGGGGGCGGGGGAAATTGTGTGTAAAATGAGGGAGGAAAGCCTTGTATTTATAGGCAGGGAGAGGTGAAGGTCGATCATCCTTAGGCACGAAGGAAAGAGAGGCAACTGGCCAAGCTAAGTAAGAAGAAGCTTGTACCATGAGCTGGAATGGTGGGACTTGCAGTGGGAGCAGATTGGAGATCAAAAGGCCAAAGGGAACGTCTCCAAGGATGATGGCATAGCGCCAGAAGGCTTCAAGAGGCAGGGGCGCGGTGTCAGATCTAGTGGGCGCGGTACCCCGGCTTGTTTTCTTCTTTGTTTTTTTGTTTCACTTTCACCCTTCTATCCATCGTTTGTCCCTTTTGAACCCTCTAGAGTTTTCTTTGACATTTTGGCCCCCTTTCTAACTTAACAGTAATTTAATGTTCGTTAGTCCAATTTAATTTATAAATTATATTTTTAGTACATTTATAAATTAGGGGTGTCTACAGCATCGAAAATGGAGGCGAGAAGCTGATAATTGGAGAGAGACAAGGCGGTAATATGGTAGGTTGCGTCGGAAATGCCATCGGGGCACCGCAAAGGACATCGTACCATGAACAGGGTGTTTGGTCGAAGTAACTCTAGCCATCAAGAACACCTAGCGCGTCACTGAGAACAGAGTATTTGAAAGAGAACAAAAGAACCCAATTTGTAGTGAGCCCAAAGGAATGGTTCAACAGAAGAAGAAGAAGAAGAAGAAGAAATGGAAGAAATTTCCACCATGAATGGAGACGATCAAAACTTTCATAAATTCATTGTTTTGTCACAGCAACAAAACATCTCCGTGTGTGTGTGTGTGTGAGAGAGAGAGAGAGAGAGAGTATTAATTGAGATTTTATGAGACCTATGGAGGGAGGAGGGGCCATGTGGGAGGACGCAGCTCACCAAAAACAAAACTTCTTTAGCAATATACTCTTTGTTTCATTTTTATTAGATTATGAATCTTAACAAATCTAGAAATTAAGTAATGGGAATAAATATAAGTGTGGGGAATAGCATCTTTACAAATCTTGATTTGAAAATCGTGGCCAAGATCGCCACCGACCATAATTTGGTACATGGATACCCTTTAAATTAAAATTTTATGAAAGAACAATAATTTTTTACATGAGGATACCCTTTAGTTTGAAATTTTATGTAAGAAACGCTTAAAGATCCATGTCATCACTCTATTAACAAATTTAGATGAAAATTTAACAAAATTGGTAACATTTTATACAAATTATTTGTACACTTCTAATATTTTCCCCCCGAAACTAAGTACATTGTCAAAATTGGTAAATATGAAAGTACAAGGTTATTTTGGGTTACAGTGAATAGTACACTGGTTAAAAAAGTAGTTTTCCCGTTAAAAAACATAGGATACTAAACAAGTTGAAAAAATAGTAAAAGGGACCAGCCGCAATTTCCTCTAATTTTTTAGGCGAAATTTATAACCTTTTCAGTTCTATATTTTTTTTCAACCACTAACTAAAGTCCATTTTTGTGAAATAATTCCTAAAATGCCCGCAGAATAGATGCAACGACTGAAATTCGCATAGATGAATTGAAAGAGGGTGGAACGTCGGGTGGTGAGGAATACTTGTGTGTTTCACATTATTAAATTAATCCACCACTCTAACTTTCCACTCTCTTTCCTCTTCATCTATCGATCTTTAGTTTTATCTATATTTTCTTGTTGTTCATCATCTATCGACATTCGTTGTGTTTGTGTTTAATTCAAAATAGATTCAGTTTGTTTCTTGTATTGCTATGCATGTAGATTGTTCGATGAAATGTCTTAATATAAATTTGTTTGGTTTTTGACACCCTTTTTTCAATGAGGATGCATTAAATTTGAATCATGTTGCATCATTTTGTCAATCGTGATGTATCGATTTGAATTTGGATACAAGAAAGATGCATTAATTTGAAATCATTTCACGAAAAAAAAAAAAAAAGACATGAAGTTCTGGTTCATTACATTTTGTAGTGTGATACATGAATTGAGTGTTTGACTTGTTGCAGCGCGAGGCATGAATTGATGCAGTGCGATGCATAAATTGGTTTAGGTAATTTTAATTGATGCATTGCGGTGCATAAATTGGATGATTTAATTAAAATTGATGCAGTGCGATGCATAAATTGGATTATGTAATTTTATTTGATGCATCGCGTTACATAAATTGATGCAGTGCAATGCATACTGAGGAAGTGAACTGTACAACACCTTAGATTCATTAAGGATGTCGTAATCTTTTCGTCCTCAAAAGTAACTTTTTCCAAAAAAAATTTAAAAAAGTAAGATATTATATCGACTGAAAAACTACAGTTTATAAATTTACTAGGCCCAACTGCAATAGTGTGAATAGTGTGGAGAAATTGCAGGACAGTCTCCTACTCTCCTTTCATAAGTTTTTGACTGCTTATATCTCCTATGTTGTTTTTAGCTTGAAAAATGTACTTTTGGGAGGAAAAATATGACATTGCCTTTAATAAACCAAACACGCGCTAAGGATCACTTACCCAGGGCATTGTGATGCATCAATTTATCAATCGCGGTGCATCAATTCGTCCATCAAAATGAGCATCACTCAAACAAAATGCCTCAAATTTGAATCATGATGCATCGTAATGTTGTAGATGAAGGAGATAATTACGGAAAAATAAGAAATTTTTGATTACATCTTAACGTAAATCAATCAATCAATCAATTTGATTGTACAAAATAAAGAAAGTGATATAATTACTCATTTACAAATGTAATCGCGATTCAGAAATTTTAATTATTATGCATGATTTTAAATTACGATGCATGATTTTGTGTTATGATGTGTGATTTTGTGTATCGTGATGCATGATTTTTGTATACAATGCGTGATTTTTTCTGACTAGGTGACTCCCATGCGTGGTGTTTATTCATTAAGGCTATCTTAGCCTTTTTATCCCCAAAAATGTATTTTTCTAGTTAAAAAATATATAAAAATAGATTATTGTCCAAAGTGGATCAGCACAAATTTCACCTAATACACAGTTTGTGAATGTGATGTAGTGAGTTTACCTAAACTAAAGAAAATAGGAAGTAATGGGGGAAAAGATTCAAAGAATCATTATGTATAATTCCTCGCCAAGTTGATATACAACAAACAAATCAAAGCCCCACAGGTGATATGGGCTTTATGCTGTATTGGGTAAAAAAAATTACAAGTTGCCTTTTGGGCTTAGCTACTTTCTGTAAAATATAGTACACTTGTGTAATCTACCAAAGTGTCCACGCTAAGGAACACATCTTCATCCACTTGTATCTACATTTTGCCCAGATCACTGCATAAAAACTCAACTGCAACAATGCCGGGAGCAAAATGATACTTCCATTTCGGTTCCTCCAATACCACACAATTCACGTGCTAGTTCGTGGAGGCATCCAAATATTTACGACGAGCACCACATGCTAGTTCGCTGAGGGGTTGACATATTTACTACAGGACCAACATGCTAACAACCATAGGGTTTTATAGACGAATAGGTAAACCGTAGTTGAGGAATGTTCTAATCCTTCCATCCCAACCAGCAGTTACAATGACGAGACCCCACATATGAGGAGAGGAGAATGTGTTCTGATAAGCACTCTTCAGAAACTTATACTCAGATCGCCGCATTACAGGGGAGGAGATATTTCCATGATTTGATGAGTCAGGTAGAGTCTCTGCAGGCCAAGTTGGAGACCCCTTGCACAAAGACTCCAAGAAAAATCCCCGGCTCAAAGAAAAACAATCTGGTGACACTACGGGCATTCGGGGTAATTCCCCATTTCCCAACGAACTTAATGTTGGGGACGGAAGTGCAGGTCCTGTGGTTTTCATGCCACCCCAAGGTATAGCTACCGAAGCATTTTGCGATACAAAGTTCTCGCATGACAAAATGTCTTTTGGCTTAGAAGAAGTATGGTCCGACCAATTGTGGTTCCATACATATACATTTGAATCCTCCGTGGTCGAGACAATGTGTTTACCATCTGAGGTGAAAGTGGCTGACATCTGACTCCGAGGACCTATGAGACAGAAAGAAAACTCAATGATCAATTCGATAGTAAAAATTAGTGTGTTGTGTACTTAATCTATGGTTTGATTTGGGGCAGTAAAGTCACATAGCAATTAATTGATTTGACAGTGATCAAATCAAAGAGGCCTGCAATGCTGCGTTCTCACCTGAAAGGTTGGTAAACGCACAGGTCCATTTTTACCTCTTACTTGAGATGAAAATGCTATCTTCCCAATAATTATATCCCAACTCTAGTTTAAGTGGGATTTTGTTCAAATAAATCTCAAAAAGGTAAAGCCATGATCAAAAATTTCTTTTGGGGGACAGAGGAAGATGTGGTTACCAAGCTATAAAGAACCCATTCTACCATTATTCGAAATAGCATGAAATATATACTTACCCTTCAATTTGTATTCAATGTTGACACCACGAAGTATCCTAACTTGTGAATCAGCAGAGGAAACCATAACCTTGTTTGGGTCGCTTGGACAGAACTGAACAACAAAACATTGCAAAATAAATTTATTTTATGAACACAATTGGCAAGAACAAGAAAGATAAAAAGAAACGGATAGGCGGAAGATGATTATTACCTCGAGTCCAGTTATTCTTTTGCCAGGTAACTTTTTTTTCCCCTTTAAGCATATTTGAGCATCCGGTCTCATATGATTATCTAACATATAAGGAAGAAAGGTTAATGTGCTATCCGTTAAGTCTATCACAGGGACAACCCTTTTATAAGCAAACTGAATACCTTTCTCAGTCAAAAATAATTATCATGGTAAACTAACTTTTCCACAAGTGAAGGGCGGTTGGTCCCCCCCCCCCGGGGGTGTTTTTAGTCCCGTAATTGGACTAATGTGGCGTTGCTGTGGGGGCTTTACCTCATGCTTATCGCCCCCGTAAAAAGGAAGTAAAAAAAAGAACATTGCCAAATACTGGTGGTCTTAAGCCTAAGTGGGTCTCATAAGTCCCCTGTGAGTAGCTTTACCCCAAGTTTATTTTTTTTAAATAAAAAAAATAAGAAAAACAATTGTGCCAAATACCATTCTATTCATTTAACTTTCGTTGCCCCAGTGCTTCTAACTTAGCAAGTGGAAGCACTATGAGACCAAAAAATTGAATGATGCCAATATCTACGTACCTATGATATCATAAAAACAGCAGTTGCCATCCATGGTGCCCACAATGGTACCCTGCACCAATCAATAACAGATTATCATTACCCGGAATCCAAGAGCAAGTTAGTAGCATAGAACATCTAGCTGCAAGAAGCTAAAGCAGATTATTGGCCAAACCTTTCCATTAGGATGATAACACACAGAAGTTACAATTTCCCTTATATCAATCCAATCAATGACCTGACAGCCACGCACTTCCCAGATCCGCACTTTTCCATCTATTGAACCGCTAATAAAATGGTTCTCATCCACAGGATTGAATTCTACACATGTCACTGCAGCAATAGCAACAAAAGAAGAGAAATGTGAGATTTGAACAAAAACGGGAAGAAAAAAACACAATCACGCACTCGCATTCACACTTTAGCTTCTTACCATAATTATTATGAGAAAAAACTTTGAGGCATTGGTCATGTCCTACTTGCCAGAGGCGGACCGTCTTGTCAATTGATGCGGATAGCAGATACTGCAATGAGAGATTACATGAAACAAGATTTAGTACTTTATTTGAGAAAGCATAAGTAACAAGGAACCAGAAAAAAACATACAATAACTTGTCCATTTCAATAAAATTACGTAAAAACTGCAAGACACTAACCCCTTTTCTCGACCACGATAGGGCCAGGACCTCGCCACCATGCCCATGGAATTCGTGCAACGGTTTCTCTGATATCTGGAAGACCTTAGGCGGGAAAATGACACAAGCCGATTCTGATGATTTCCTCAACCTTGTCGTTTTGTGAACCTTTTCTTTATCCACATCAAGAAGCGCTAATTTGGAAACATGATTAATTGAGAAGTACAATGAATGATCTGTTCCTTGAGTGTCAAATTTATTCGGTCTTTCCTCTTCAACTACCTTCCACACACGCACAATACCATCTTCGCCAGCACTCGCAAGGTATTGTCCATCATGACTAAACTTCATTGTTAAAATTGAGCCCTTGTGTGCAGGAAATTCTTGGTTCGCGTAAACCGATGACAGTTCTTTTGACTGCTTTCTGTGAGAATGGACACGAACTGTATTAGTGGTAGATACCACGTTTGGTTTGATGCCATTGGGCTGCAAATGTCCCACTTGTCTATTCACAATTCGAGTCATGACGCTTAATTTTTGGAGAAAACCCCTTTTCATTCTCTTCCTCCTATCCAACAAATTACTTGTTTCTGATTCTTTTTGAGATGATTGTAGAACTAAAGAAGATGTAGACTCTTCGGCCACTGCCAACCGATCCGTACCTACTTCACGTAATCTCCTAATCAATTCATCTTGACCCAACTCATCTGAAGAAGACACTGTCCTTTCATTGAAACTTCCAGTTTTATCCTCTACAGTACCAGCTTGAACAAATTCCAGAGCTCCATTTGACTGATAAGAACTTAAATTTCCCATAAACCTATCTTCAAAATCAGAATTCCTTGGCATGGCCTTAGTGTTCTCTCCAGTTCTATTCACACTCCTAATTTCATCACTACAGTCATCTCCAAGTTCCTCCCTTTCATTTGAATTCCATTCTGAAGTCAAACCCATCCATTTGAAGAACTTGTCCCGACGTTCATGTACACTTTCCAGGTTTCCATCCCAAGATTTGTACCCAAAACCACTTGAAACACAATAGTCAAGCCCCGACGTAGAACAATCATCAGAGCAATCTACACCCATATCAGAATCAGAAGTTATCTCCTCATAGGTATCAAAAAATAGGTCTTCTTCTGCTTCAGTGTAACAACCCATCATCATTCCTTACCTTCAGCACTCTCAACTTAACCCTAAAATGAAAAACCATAGAATTAGTACCAAAATTCAAGCCCTAAATAAACAAATTCCCAAACTTTCAATCGAACAGAGTAAAGATTATCAAGTTCTCGCCTTTAATCATGAAAGATCACAGAACACGGCCACACCCCCCCCCCCAAAAAAAAAAAAAACCAACACAGGCACGCGCACACAATCCCAACCCCTAAAAAAACAGATCAATATCCAAACCACAACATGCATCATCTACCCAAATTCAAGACTTTTTCAAGTTAAAAAAAAACAGATCTTGGGGATTACATCTAACATGATCAAAGTCACTCTCATCAACAAAGATACAAACTTTCAAAAAAAAAATTGCAATTTCAAAGCATAATCAAATGAAGAACACACAACACAAACGCAGTACAGTCAAAAAACTGGTGTAACTTCAAAAAAACATTAAAACACTTATTCCATCACATATAACAATTCAAAGGGAACTCGCTGTAAAAATCTCACCTGGGTAGTCATAAATTTCGGTCAAAACCCCAGGTTACAGATTCGTAGATGAATGTTTTGCAGTTCAACAATACAATACTCTCTCTCACACAAACTGATCACTGAAGACAACTACCCAGATTGGAATTAATGAAATAAATCCAATAAGTTAATCAATTAATTAATTCCAATGGGGGAAAAGATTGAAAAGTCGGACACTTGACTATAAAACAATCAAAATAAGGCTACGCACCAGAGAGAGAAAGAGGAGGGAGCGTTCAAAGAAAGGGATGGGGTAGACTGTAGAAGGTGGGAAGATGTCTTTCTTTCTCTCACACACAAAAACACACATACATTCTCGTTGTAACAGAGCAACCACTTGTTCTGTTTACAAAGAAAGTTTTTTTTTTTTTTTTTTTTATTGAATGAATATTTGGCGGCCCCCACTTTGATGCGTCCGCTCAACCAACCGCTACGTCGATTATGTCTGACTATTTGTTTTTGGGTTTGTTGTAGGGATCGCCACTAAGTACTAAGCACCCTATTAGTGCCACGTTTCCTAACTTGTTATTACTCCATCTTTGACTCTAATGGAGTAATTTTTAAAAGTAAATTTCATATATTTTTTCACGGTTTTTAAATAATGGTTCTTTTTGACCTGACATATCATTTAAGAAAAATAATTAATTGTATAATAAATATTGATATAACGTATGGTTTCATTTAATATCTTTGTGGTCATAATTATAATAAGTAGAAAAAATCAAGGTTAAGTGGTAAAGTGTTTCTTAAAAAAAATTGAAAGAGGACAATTATTTTGAAACTGATAAAAAAAAGAAAAATGAGGAAAATTATTTGAAAATTGAGAGGGGTACTATTTTTTTAATTTTCTAAAAAATTTAGAACACGTAATTCAATATATTTTTTAAATATTATAAATTACGTAATTCATGATTGGGAAAATAAAATTACGACAATTTTGCAGTTAAAAGACACCACGTTTAAATAAATGCTTGTTTTGTGGAGTCTTTTGACCGAAACGCTGGTTAAAAATGCAGTGTTTTCTCTTTAAAAGTGTTTAAATGTAACTTTTTAAAACGTAACGTTTTAAAAATATACAGCGTTTTAAAACGCTCCAATTTGAAATGTTTTCAAAATATGATGTGTTTACAATTATTCTGATTATGAAAATAGTGTTTTAAAATAGTTTCTCAAACGTTTTAACAAGAAAAAAAATTGTGTTTTCAAAACACTGCACCAAACGAAACATAAATAAATTAGTACAATATTTAGGGGAGGAGAGGGTATTATTTTTATTTTGACACTTTATCTTTAATTTATGTTTTTCCATTAAATGATTTATTTATTACTCACTCCGTCCTAAAATTATCGTCTTGCTTGACTTGGCGTACGGTTTAAGAAAACACATTTGATTGGATTATTAATATTAGTTTGATGTGTAGATTACCTTAAAATTCATATATATGTAACTCATAATTAAAATATGATAAAAAAGTAAAAATAAAATGATAAAAGTATTATCATAAAAAAAAATTTTAAATAAGATAATTATTTTAAGACGGACGAAAAAAATATTCAACAATAATTTCGAGACAGAGGAGTATTGTATTGTAAATACTGAGATTTGTCCTATTGACAAGTCAGAAATCAAAATACCTTATTATCTTTGATTATATATTACGGAGGGAGTATTGTATTGTAAATACTGAGATTTGTCTTATTGACAAGTCAGAAACCAAAATACCTTATTATCTTTGATTATATATTGCTTACCGACTAACTCCTCTATCATTGGAGAAATCACACCACATGTTTGGCAATTGGCATGACAATCATTCTAAAAGCTACTTTTATGTCATAAACTCAAAAGGGTCTTTATATAACACATTATTTGAGATTATGTTATTATTACAAGTTTTAGTGTTAGTATTATTATATTAAATTTATTTAGATTTTTACATTGTTAAATTAAATATGTTATTTTTAAGTAATGATATGAATATTTCAAATTATCACAAACTTAATCATTCGGTTCTAATACTAAAGCTTGTAATAATTGTTTGGTTTCAATCAAAATTAACAGGACAGAATAATAAAACTTTAATTTCAAAAACATCCTAAGATCCATGCGAATTAATATAAATTAGATTTAGAACACTTATCCAAATATTGAAATGAATAATCTTCGATAGAAATACGTTTGAATAGCGATCACCGCAACAAACGATTTGCACGGCTTCTCTATGGTATCCACACGAATGGATTGGACAGGATTAATCCAATAATTGATTATAATTTTGTACTAGACAATTATTGAATCAAAGTAGGAAACCCTTCGTCTAACGAAGAACTAATTAATCCCTAATTTTTCTCCTTACGAATATAGTGTTTCACCAAACTCTAAATTTCTTTTTGTATTCAATCAAACTTTTGACCATCAAAAGACTTCCTATATATATATATATATATATATAGGAAAGGGAAGAGAGCGGCTAACATAGTCATAGTCAAATTAGGGTTATGTTTTTACCTTGAGCCCATTAATCCAATTAATTGTTCAAATAAATTTCAGTCCAACTCATTCTAAGTGTGTGACACAATAGGTTCCAAAATTACGTTGGCATTAATTAATTAATTACTATATCAAATATATAATTAATTATAAACAATGAGCGGCATTGAGTAATACATCATTGTTACCCAAGTAACAGGAGTTATCAGTGATTACAAATAACTGATTGTGACCAAATTAGTTATTGTCATTTTGTCTAAATATTTAATTAAACACAAGGTATGGAACGTGTCATCCTTATTATAGATTAATCTAGGTTTTTTGATCTCCGAGTATACTTATATATAACAAATAAACTCAATATCTCATATTGATTTATTTGAGCACAGTCATGAATTTACTTAAGTCTCACTTATCAAGAGGTCCATAAATATTATACTCGTGTTATGTATGAGGGACAAATTCAATCTACATCGTTCATATCCCTAAACATGAATCGTGGCATATCCAATATCCAACTTTGTAATCACCTTGTTACAAAATGACGTTTATCGGTATCAAAATATATGACTTCTCATCTAGGGTATATAACGACTTCAAGTCAAAGGACAACGAACACATTTGTCACTATGAGAAACGCTTATGACACTCACGTATCAATCTACGTAACATTCTCATGTAGGTCAATCCAGTGCGTCGTTATACCTAACGCACTTATGTGTAGACTGATATCGACTATATGAATCTCAACACATATTAATCTACGTGTATTATTATTGCCCTTATTAATAATAATACTCGACCATGTATATTTAAGAATAACATATTTATTCTAAGGGTTTTATAATGCATTACTATGATTAAACAAACAATACATAATAAATAAATGTCGCAATAAATAATGATACATGAAAAAATAGATTTGTCTCTAGGGCATAAATCAATAGTAATATCACAAGTAAGGGTGGCAATTTGAGGCACGACACGATAGCACGACACGAAATTATAGGGTTTGGGCCATGGCTTAATGGGTTTAGGCCGTTATCGGGCCAACCCGTTAAGACACGATAATTTCTGGTCACTGTCAGGTTTTTATCGGGCTAACCCATTAAGGCACGATAAGCTCGATAACTTAAAACAAACAAATAACAAAAGTTACAAAACCTTAGGTATAAATATAAAGTTACATGGTAAAGGGAAAGGTGTAAAGAACACAAATACGCAAATCTCTCTCAGTCGGCGCAAGATGCAAGACCATAAGGTTCATAACACCGCATAACCCTTGAAGTTGAAGATCGATGCTCTCGCCTCTCTTTGACTCTTTCTTCTACACCAAGTCAAAAAAGATATGCCATAACAGCTCATTCCTTCCCAGTTCCAGCTTCGACTTCATCTTCTCTGGTCGGATCTCTCCCTTCTTCGCTTCCGACAAGATCTAATAAAACATCCCCCTCACTAACACAAACCTAAGCCTAAATCTGAAAGTAGCAGTATTCGCTTCATCTCTCACGATCGGCTTCTCCCTTTCCCCAGTTTAACATCACAACGCGACCATCTCCCCCTATTGCAGCCTACAGATCTAAGATCTGCATCTCCTTCTTTCATCTTCTCCCGCCAAAACCCCCTCAACAGAACCGCCAAAGCGACATCTCTGCTCTAGACTTGGCCAACAACATTTCGTCTCCGTCTCCGACGCATCGCCGTCCCAACCAAGTACCCTATCTTTTGTGTACACTAGTTCAAATCCAGCCGAGCTCTTCATCAGCGACTACATCTTCAGATCTTCTCACCTTACCATCTCTGCGCCTACAACTCCATTGTGTATTATTATATTAAAAAATCATTTATTTCATAACGTGCCTAGCGTGTCTAACGGCCAACGCTCCTAACGTGCTTGGCTAAAAAAAACTTAATTTTTTTGCTTATCATGTTTGTCGTGTCGTGCCGTGTTTTCATATTTTTTACGTGTCGTGTTCGGGTTTAAAATTTAGGCACGTTAACCTTATCGTATTGTGTTAGTGTTAAGGTTTATCGTGTCGTGACATTATCGAGTTGGCACGATAACGGCACGACACGAACGATTTACTACCCTAATCACAATCTCTATCTCATAATATCATTTTTAACTTGAGTTATGATATTACGAGCTAAGGATTATGATATTATTACAAGCTCCAGTGGTAGTGCAGCTAGATCAAATCTCCTAAGATCTCTATACAACTAGATCAAATATGCTCTTTTTTAAATAATGACATGAACATTCCAAATTATCACAAATTTAATCATTTAACGGCTCTAACACTAAATCTCGTAATAATACTACAAGCTCTAGCTCGTAATATCATTTACCATTTTTAAATCTTAGTATGAAAAGATTAATTTTAGATTTTAAAGATTGAATAGTTGTTTTGTGATTATTGTAATGAATTTCGTAAATAGATTTTTGTATTTAATACTAATGTTAATGAAGATAATAATATTACTATTATAATACTAGCATTATTGCTATAATAATAGTAGTTGTTGTTGTAAGTCCAGTTGGCAACTGATAAGGCTAGAAGGGGGTGAATAGTCTTTTTAAAACTTTAAGGATAGTTTTGAAAAACTTCAAAAGAAGCAGCGAAAATGAATTATTTTGTTAGTCAGCTGATATGTTGTCAGTTGGCTGATGTTTTAAAGAAGCATGCTACATTGAAGACCAAACTGAAAATGGTGGTCAGCTGACTAACACACTTAAATGCTTTTGAAAACAGATCACAAGATACAAAGAAAGTGCTGAAGAACAATTTATCAAAACAAATAAGTAAACAATTTATATAAAGAGCTAGCTGACACTTAAGTAGATTAAGACTTCTTAAGTGTTAGATCAGTTTGTAAGAGTTGATAAAATAATTAACTGACAAAGGAATTTAAGTGGTTCACAGTAAAAATTGCTACGTCCACTACCAAGTTGGTCAAACTTGGATTTTTGAAGTGCACTACTATTATTTAAAATTTAAGTGATCTCTAATGGATCAATGTACAACAAAGACCAGTGTTTATGGAGTATGATTGAAAGACAATCACACTCGTGAGACAATCAAACTGATTCCTTAAAGAATATGAAAGAAGTAAGGAATAGCAAGACAATGATTGTCAAAACAATAACTATAAAAGAGATAACAATGAGAACTATATAGCTAGAGTTTTAATGTTGAGGCACTTCAAGTGAGTAATCTGCTATTGGCAGTATGAATGCTTCAGATGTTTCTTCAAGAGGTTCATGTGAATATTTATAGATGAACTTGAAGTGCAGCCCATTAGACATACTTTTGAATTTGAAGGGTGCCATAAATTCGGAAGTATCTTCTTACAAGATCATAGGGATCATGTTTAAAAGATAAAAAACAGTAAAATCTATCATAGCACAAAACATGTAAGTGTCAGTACCAAGAAATATCTAAGCAAAGAAGGTAAGGAAGCTGACACTTTAAGAACGAGGGTCAGCTGCTTCTAAGTAGCTAACAGAAATATACTGCAAGCTGACCAATATAATTAATCAAATAAATTATAAGTTCTTAACTGATAAAAAGTATAATAATTTTAAGAAAATTTAATTTAGGCAAGATTCAACAGTAGTAGTAGTAGTAGTAGTAATAGTAGTAGTAGTAGTAGTAGTAATAATAATAATAATAATAATAATAATAATAATAATAATAATAATAATAATAATAATAATCAATACAATTCTTCTCATTATTGTCATAATTGAAAAAAAAAAATTGTTCAAATGAAAGCTTTTAACACAACGTGCGTTTTTAGATATATTAAGTTTTGGACCTTTTGATATTAAAATTATGATTTTCTGACTTTTTGGATACAATAATTATTTTTGGGACTTTTCAGATATAAGAATTTTTTGGTGGGGCATTTTATAATTTTTTCATATTTTCTTTCAATAAAAATAATGATCCACATTTTCAAGAGTAATAATTAGGATAAGTAAAAATTACTTTATTATGGAACACTCACACAATTTCTACAAGCCAAATTATAGTAATCCCTCCGTTCCAAAATTATTCTCATACTTTCCTTTTGTATTCATTCTAAAATGATTGTTTTGTTTGAAATTTTTCTTTTTTTAGGACAATATATTTAGGCTTCAATTGATACACATAAATGAAATCAATTCCGTGGAATCGATTACTAATTTTACTATTAATGAGATTCCATAGATATAGATGAAAAGATGATTCCTAAAAATTGTTTGGTAAGATAAGAAATGTGATTATCATTATAATACAAATTTCTATTACAGTATATTGTTTGGTTAGAAACAAAATAACTTGGAATGCAATGACAAAATCAGAACAATTGACAATATTACCCCAAAGTAGACAAATAATTATTAATAATTTTCATGATGGAAATTAGACATCAACGTTATTACAGCTCTACAAAATATCAAGTCCTCCATTATTTTCAATTTAGGTGAAAATTTTAAATTATCCATCATCAATAAATCAAAAAATATATATTAAATTAAAATTAAAAAAACAATGTAATGTTATAATGAAACTAGTTTAAATAAAAATAGCTTAAACATTTGAAATAATTCGAGAAAAATACATGTTGCTACTTAGCTAAAATAATTATTATTTTATTATCTTATATAATATCAAGCAAGTTAATCACTCATATTCTTCTTTTCATCATATACTTTAATACATCAAATTGAATCATCATTCATAATTTTTTTAAAAAAATTAATGGGAACAACAAACAAACGTTCCAAATCGATCCTACCGAATTTGAGAATAAGAAAAATGATTAAAATTATAGTCATCTCAATCAAATGACCAGTATTAAGAACAACATTGTTGACTATGAAGAGTAACCACTAATCACTTAGTTTGGTATAGTTTGAAACTAATTTATAAGTTCTGTAATAAAGTTACTTGGTTAAAAAAAACAAAAGAAACATAATTGGTAGACGATCGAATACCACTCAAACAATTATTATTAACAAATTAAATAAGATAAGAAAAGTTTGAAGGATAAAATTAATTTTTTACATGGATTCTAACTATTAGGAATTCAAATTTCACCTTCTTCATAAGTATTGTGATTCCTTACATTTTAAGAATCAATTATAAGATTTTAGTAATCTATTTTATTTCCAAATAAAGTTATGACAACACTAAACGCTATTAATCAATTTTATGAAACCAATTCCGCAGAATTGATTCCATTTTAGTGTATCAAAATTGAGATCTTACTGTTTTATCATTACTTTTTCATCATACTTTAATTATGAGTCACATACATAAATAAAAATTAACTAAAACTACATATCTATTTGATATTAATAATAAAGTTAGTTTTTATTTTTATTTTAATCCGAGTGATATGTCAAAATTTTGGAAATAAGGGTGTATCAATTAGGGCGCAAACCAAGGGGAACGGCCGTCTTGTGAATGCGTGGTACCGAGTCATCCATAAAGACTTATTAGGACGGGTATAATTGTATATTCATAACTTTGAACCAAATAAATTAGAAATTAGGGGGGCATGGCGGCCTGTTTCTTGCCCCCTATTAAGTCTTGTCATGTTTTTCTCCATACCTTTAAAATATTCTCACACTATCACTATATATATATATATATATATATATATATGTGTGTGTGTGTGTGTGGGGGTACATTGTAGCATGAGTGCAAAACCTAGGTGCATGTCACGTGAGAGTTATTTTATTACTTTCAAATTTTTAAGTTATTTATCATTTCATTTGGTGTGTTTATGTAGTCTTTGTCTTTTTATTTTTTAACAAAAACTCAGTTAAAATGGTTTATCGAATATTTTTTATAAAATGAATTATCTTTATTTATCTTACAGTCTATTGGTTGATTGAATTGTGAGAGAGTAAGATTTCATCTTACGATTTATAATTTATAAGACCGTTATTGTTTTACTGAAGACTAACTCAATTTTATTTCTTTTAAATGTAAATGTGGGTCATAATCGGATCATTGTCATCCTACAATTCAAATTAATAATGTTAGCAATCTTCAACTAGAAACCAAATTCACGTATAACGAAAGGTCATTTGACTACGCGGCGTTGCTTCGTCGATAACGACCAGCAAACCTCCTCTCTAACCTTCCAAAATATTTGTCACAATACACAATCACCACCACCATCGACAACGACCAGCAAACCTCCTCTCTAACCTTCCAAAATATTCGTCACAATACACAATCACCACCACCATCGCCTCCACTCCCATTAATTTAAAAGTAAAAAAAGAAATTGCTTAAATTGATCTCCATGAACAATCAGATATTGGAGAACAGACCATTCGACAGGCAGATTCATAAATTGCTTAAATTAAAGGTAAAGTGGAAACCACGGAGTCAGACATGGAATGCGTCGACAATCTGATAGTATAAGTTGGGGCGAGGGAAGGCATCGAGTCAGTTTGGGAATAAACTATGAAAATGGCATCACCTTAAACATGTATTTTATTTCTTTTTTGTTTATATGTTATACCTTTATTAGTAGTAATAAGTAATACAGTTGATTGTATAAAAAACTCCCATCTATTTTAATTTTTTCGTTCTACACCATGTTTCTTTTTAGCACGAAAAAACCTCAACCCAAGTTTTTTTTTCCAAATAAAACCTTCTGTCCAAAACTCGTTAGTTCTGTGACGGGAGTGGATGCCTACGTGAACTGTTTAACTTACAAAGACATATTTGACAAATCTATAAGGTGGGGTACTTTACTAAAAATTAGAAACAACAATAATAATGGTCTTAAAGTTTAACTTCTTCTTCACACCCAGCAGCCAGACTCCATTGAACCGAGAGCTCTTCGATTCTTCCAACCCCAGCTTTCTCCTCATCGGATCTAGCTTTAAGCCCGTCGCAGAAACTACATAGTCGGCCAAGCAAGCTCCTTCTCCTTCCCCAAGCTCTCTCACCACAACCGGCCTCCCTTTTACAGTGCCGGAACCCAACTCCACAATGAGTCTCTGCTCAGCTGGTTCTCTCTTCTACAGTGCCTGCAACCTCAGTCGGCTCTTTCACCAACTTCGTTCCAATCGCCAACTTTCCTCCTGCACCATCTCCGGCAAAGCAAACCCCTCTCAGTCTCTCTCCCCAGTTCGTTCCGGTTTCGCCTTCTTCATCTTTATTGCCGCCGATCTTCTTCCCGCTCAAACCCAAGTCCAGATCTGGTATCAACGGTGTCTCTCATTTGCTATCTCTTTCTCTCAAGCCCAGTAGCGTCTTCGTTCCAGCCTTCTCTCTCTTCTCCGGCGAATCTCCATCGTCGACGCCAACTCTGCCCTTTCGCAGCTATCGCCACAATTGTCGTTCTTCTCTCTCCTCCGCTCGAGATCTCAGTCCATACTCCTCCATTTACTAGACTGATAAAATAAGTAAATTAGGAAACTTTTTGACATCAACTAGGTGAAGTCGGTAATGACCAACATGAGCCAATCTACTTCATTTCATCAAACAATTAGATATTGAAGTAGAAGAAATTTTGGAGCACAAGAAACCAAATACCTAAAAACCCTACTATTTTAGAAAGCGTCATGGTTTGGGAATTAGATTAACAAATACTCCCTTCGTCTCAAAATTATTGTTTAGGTTGACTTGACGCACAGTTTAAGAAACACATTTAAATTGATTATTAATATTGAGATAATGTGTGATTTCCTTTGAAACCCATGAATATGTGATCCAAAATTAAAGTAAGAAAAAAAATAGTAAAGTGGTAAAAGTATGTCCTAAAACGAAAACTTTCAAAGAAGACAATTATTTAAGGACGGACGAAAAAAGAAAGTAAGACAATATTTTTGGGATGGAAAGTGTACTATAGTTTGAGAATGTTTTATAAAAACTACAATATTTTGGTAAAAAACTCATATATATATATATATATATATATATATATATATATATATATATATATAAAGAGAGAGAGAGAGAGAAAGGAAAACTCAAAAGAAGATGAAACAAAATTACAACTTACCCCCTTAACTTTAAGACTTTTATTATCGTTGTTTCTAATTTTCAGAACTAATTTTCAGAAAAATACCTCAGCTTGTAGATTTGTCAAATAGGTCCTTATCAGTTAAACAGTTCACGTAGACCGTCACTTCCGTCACAAAACTAACGAGTTTTGGACGGAAGATTTTATTTGGAAAAAAAATTTCATGCAAAAAATAAAACAACATATGCTTCAAAACAAAAAAACTAAAAGATGTCAAGAGTTTTTTTTTTTTTTCAATTAACCCTAATTAATACGAAGGACAAAAGCAGGTTTAAAACTAAGCTAACGAAAACAACCTTCAAACTTAAATGAAAATCACAAAATAACCCTCACACATAAGTCCCACGTGATCAATTTTATCCTTGTAACGTAGACAAGAGGGTAAACTGAGCCTAATGGCAACATCGAATATGGAAAGGCGACACAACTAAGTTTGGTGGCAAATTGAGATTTGATGAATAGTTTGCGGGAAAAAAGTATTTTGGCCATCAATTTACTTCGATTTACAAAAAAAAAAAAAAAAACGCTATCCTCATTCTATTATAATTAATTCATGTTATATAATTACATGAAATTAATAAATCGATTGAACAATCTTAACTTGAGGAATACAATTTTCCACCTTAATCTATATATATATAAAAGGAAAGGATCAAATAATAAAAATATCTTGTTAAAAGTGACTTTCCAAATTTAGAAACATTTATAATTTGTATATTTGTGATATTTTTTTGGAAATTGAAATGAAAATCAATTAATGAAGTTGACAACAACTCTTCAGATTCAAATGACTTTACAAATATCTTTACTGCATTTAATGTAAACAAATTGTATAACATTTAATATAGTTCAATAAGATTTATGAAATTACAAAAAATACAATATCAAAATAATATCAAATATTGAATAGTTTATTCTATATCTGATTTCACATTTTTTTTAATTTTATATATTTTTTTTGTATTTGTAATTGGCATATTAGCTTCTAAATCTTCACAACAGTAATATAAACTCCCAGAAATAAGATTAAATGATGAAACAGTCGATTCAATATAAATTATTTGCCACCATTATTAATAATAGTCTTGACAAATAATTACAATGTTGTATTATTCAAATCAATTTAAAACCATAAATTAAAGTAACATAGTTACTTCCAATCACTAATGAATTAGTTAATGGTTTACTAAAGAAATATTTTTGGTAAACTTCCAAAATAATGATAATATTTGTTCGTTTAGTAAAAAATGAATTACATTAACAAGCTTACTAAATAATGTGTTATTCAACATAGAATATTATCATTAGCTCATGAAATTTTTAATATTTTAACTAACTTTATTTTAAAGTTATTTATCGATGTAATAAGAAATATCAAAGATGGATGTCAGATAAATTTGTTAATAGACAAAGATAAATTAATAAAAGAACACATGCATTAAATTAATGTTTCTTTAAGGAGTATATAAAATGATTGTCAGCCATAGTTATTTGCTGCCGTATGAAGTATATAAACTAAATGAAATAAATATTTTGAAACTAATCATTTTATTTAGATGTTTTGAAGCTTAATTTATGAGTAATATGAGTAGTTTTATGAAAAGTTTAATTTTTCTTCATTCTTATAAATTTTAGATTCTTATAGTTCTAAAATTTAAAGATTTTTAGAATCCGTTTGTTGTTCAATGTGCTTAGGTATTTTTATTATTCTAAAAAAATATTTTCTATATTTTTAATAAGTTTATATATCAATAATATCAATAAATTATATAACAGTCAGATTTCAAATAATTTACTCCATACAACAATAATATAAACATACATAATTATGACATATTATGAAATTTAAGGACAATTTCATATAAATTAGTAAATAGAAAAGATAAATTAGTAACTGAATATTTATAATAAATTTACTCTTAACATTTACTTGCAACCGATAATGGTAATAGTTCAGAAAAATAATTATTATATAAAGTATTAGCCTATGCAATACTCCTATTGCCATTCAAATATTTTTTATTTAACCGTCGAATATTTATAAAAATTCAAGGAATTTTATATGTATAATCTATAGATCAAGCATAGGCTAAGGTTAGATTGAATAAGTAATTGAAAAATTTATAAGAAAATAAATATATATTTGACCCAAGGGATGTAAGAGATGGCAAAACTAGAGGCTACACTTACCTATCAAAAATAGATAAATAAATAAATATTTACACACACACACCCACCCACCCCCCCCCCCCCACACACACACACACACACACACACACACACACACACACACACATATATATATATATATATATATAGAGAGAGAGAGAGAGTTTCTACTCCATTTTAATCAAATTTGAAGCTAAAAATTAAAATTCTTAATATATTTGTCTAGCCTACATGTTTAAAAATCCAGGTCTAATATATGCAAAAAAAAAAAAAAAAGCCTAATTTAACAAATAAAAATCTTAGTATATTTGTCCAGCCTACATATTTAAAAATTCAGGTCTAATATTTGTAAAAAACTTTAGCCTATTAAAGTTAGTTTACAAAAGATAAATATTTATCTAACTTAATCGGTAATAGGCCAAGGTTAATTTAAACTTTAATTTTACAAATATTTACCAAAATATATAGATCTAGGAAGGTTTTCTCCATTTTTATCATATCCGAAGTCAAAAGTGCATAACTGATGTTTATTTTCCTATTTTTGTCAAAATTAAATTTATAAAACAAATGTCCAATTACATAAAAAGTTGGGATCATAATTTTTTTATCCATTTTGAAAAACAAATTGGAAAAAAAAATCATATGCTTAAAAATTTTCTCAGATATGATAGAACTAGGTTTCTATTTTTATAAACTGTTTTTTAAAGTGAAGATGTATATTGATATGTACTTGGATATAATTTAATTAACTATAAGATATGTATATTTTCCATACTTAGTTAACTTAAACTCTCAATTTTTTTAATAATAATCGAAATTCAAATTTGCATCATACAAATTCTCTCAAAATTTTATTTTAAAAAAATAAAAAGGAAATAAGAAACTTAACTGTGAAATGGTTTGATGGTATTCGATGTTAGGCTTTATTGGGGGATGATGTTGTTACATATTCCGAAAAAGGGAAGGGGACTTGGCGAAATATCAACTTTCTGTTTCTGTTAATGACTTCTCCCTAGGCACACTAAGAATCTAGACTCAATAATTTTTGTTATTGAATAATTGTATAAAAATTATGTTGCATAATATGTTATTCCTAACATTTTAGTGTTTGAGGTTCTGTTTAGAGTTTATTATTTCAACTTCAATTTCTTTTTTTACTAGATATAACAAACAGTTTGATATTTGACTATTTAATATATATATCTATGCTATTAATTTGAATCGCGATAGACAAATTGGATTTGCGATCCATAAATTGGTTTCAATTAGGGTTCTGATGCACAAATTGGATTCTTGATCATTAAATTGAATTTTATTTTGTGGATTGCGATGTAAAATTGATGATGCCTAAAATCACGATATACAAATAGGATTCGATTTGTGCATTGTGATGCAAAATCGATGCATGAAATGATACTTTGCACGAGTGTGTTCGGTTCATTAAGGGAATCGTAGTATTTTCTCCCAAAAAATGTCTTGAAAACTTCTAAAAAAGGGACCGACCTAATTTCACCTCAAAAAATTTGCTCACCCATAATTGTCGTTGTGGTGTAATTTATATCTTTCAAAGTAATAAGAATTGGGTCAAGGACATATCGTGTATTTTAATTGTTCAAATAGTATAATCAAGGATAAGTCAGTCCCAAATTTTATCTTTTTTTTTAATAATGGAAATGTTGTTTCTTTGAAACATATTTATATTTATGATTTTTTAAATAAAATCAGATATTCTATAAATGTTAATCATGTGTTGAATGAATGTTGGAACTTCGGTAATTTTGCTAGGTAACATATATATCATAATCTTAATCTTTGCGTTAAAATTATTTATTATATATATATATATATATATATATATATATATATATCGAATTTATAATATTTAGTTACAATTATTTGTCTATTTTGTTATCATTAATTAATTAATTTATTTTTATTTATATCAACGTAATAGTTATTTTATTTACTTCGAATTTCATTACATGTTAGTGATAGTCGTAATAATTGTACATGTTCAACGATAAATGTTGTATATAAAGAAATATTCCAAATTTATAATAACTTTTTCAAATTTATGTAATTTTGTTTATTTTATTTTACTGTTTATTATAGTTTATTTATTTTGTTCATATTAAAGTTTTTAATTATATATTATTTAACTTTGATTGAGTATATGATTTTGCATATATATACAAACCGTGTAACGCACGAGTGTATTACTAGTTCTTTATGCATAGAAAGAGTTTATTGCATTTTTATGTCTATCTCTAAAATCAACTTATTGAATCTATAATTTCCGCAACACTATATTTGAACTTCATATAATACAGATTACAGAATTTTTCCTTAAATCGATAGTTACCTCACCCCCTCCTTGTAATCATGAAAAATCGCGACGGTTATTCTCGTTTGGTTCGGTAACCTATTTCTATTGCGAATAGCTGAGAAAATATATATTCATCAAATTTCATTTAAAAAATCAATCAGTTTATCTTCAAAAGTCAAAACATGACAATATTAAAAACATGTAGAGTATAATTTTATAGGCAAAAAATTGTGTGAGACAGTTTTACAGATATTTTTTGTAAGGCTTATCATTTTTGCCCGATTCATCGTGTGTTGATGGGTTAAACTGTGAGCGATGAGCTTCGTATTACAAATTAAGATCAGTATCATTTATTTATGTCAAATAAATGAGTTCCTTCGTCTTCTTTTTTATTACTCCCCCCGTCCCTAATTTATTGCCAGTTTAAGAAAACTTATTTGTTGGATTATTAATATTGGTTTAATGTGTAGTTTCCTTTTATATGTGGCCCATATTAAAGTAAAGGGTGAAAAAGTAAGGATAAAGTGGTAAAAGTGATGTTCTAAAAAGGTAAGTTTCAAAGTGGACAATTATTTTGGGACGGACGAAAAAGGAAAGGAGGACGATAATTTAGGGACGGAGTGAGTAATAGCTATTAAAGACATTATTAAAAAATTTATTTAAAAATAAGATACTTAATTAGAATATTTCAAATAAAATGAGAGAATACTTAATTTTTAAAATGGATGAAATAAGAAAGCATGCAGGAAGAAAATAGTGTAGTTTAAGACGCCAGCCTTTGCGTGTGGAAATGTGGAAGGTTGACTCTGACCTATACTCACTTCGTTATTCGCCAATTAGTCCACCACTCCACCCCTAGGACGTCGGCCACTTTCGACGTCTTTCTCTCTTTTATTTTTTTTAATTATTTTTTTAATAAAAAAATCTTTTTCACCTGATTCATTGTGTATTAACGAGTTGAGTTGCGAGAGAAAAGAAAGAGCGACTTTGTTTTATTTATTAGATCATCTTCAACAGTTTAAAGCAAAAATCGCATTAAATCTTTAAATTGATATAATTTCTGCATCAAATTTCTTCTGTCATCTTCAACAGTACTACTTCAAAGTTTACTCTAAAAGGAATATTCCAAGTATATTCTGAATTTGAAGGAGAGAAAAGAGGAGAGGGAAGATGAAGTAGATAAATTGGTACTCTAAATTTGAAGTGTTTGGATGTCTACTTCAAAATGAAGCAACTTTTAAAGTGTCTGTTAGAGAAGAGAATAGTGTCAAAATACTTCATTTTGAAGATATAAAGTCATTGTTGAAGATGGTCTTAAGATTCGCAAAATGATTTCATATTAGACCTACTTAAAACGATTCTGTCTTGCTAATTAAAATTTGTAAGCTGATTTCACATAAAAAACTAAATTTTTTTAAGGTAAAAGTCAAACACCAAACATTAGGACTAAATTAACCTCTCAAAACAAAAACTTTAGTAATAACCAATCTATTGCCGACCAAGTTCCTCATTCTTTCTGGTTACTTCCATTTTACTATTCTATTGAAAGCAATACGCATGGACACTGACCTTTATGTTGTCTCTTCTTCCCGCACGGGTATTGACCTTATTATTTTTCCTCCATCTATTTCTCTTTCAATTATTATAATAACTAGATTTTTTATCTGGACATTTATCTTTTATAATTAAACTATACTCAAGTAAATGAAAATAAATTAAAAACAAAATTAGAAACTATATACGGATAATTCTCAAATGCTAAAATTAAATAGATTTAGGATGAACTTCACCATCTCTATTATGTTTCAAAGTTAAATATTTGTATGATACAACTTACAATATAAGTGTAGTAAAAATGAGATGTTTAAATTCTATATGTTCAAATACATGCACTACAAGAAAAATGTGTGTTGGGAAAGTCAAAAACCGTCTTCAATACTGCCAAAACTGACCCATAAGGTATTTGACACGGTTTTGGGACGATTTTGGCTCCTTCCCAAATACGAGGGTACAAAATACTGTCAAACCGTCCCAAATAGTATTTGACACGAAAAAAACGACAGCTGCGCATGTATGTGCCATTTAACATGTTTTTGGGACGGTTTGTAATGATCCGACCAAAATAGGTCTTTTGCACGGTTGGTTATGTCCTTCTAAATAGTATTTGGCACGGTTGGTTCTGCCCTCCTAAATAGTATTTGACAAGGTTTGTTTTCATCTCCCAAATACATTTGGCACGCTTTCTAAAAAGTATTTGG
Organism: Codonopsis lanceolata; assembly: GCA_013146195.2. NCBI lineage: Eukaryota > Viridiplantae > Streptophyta > Magnoliopsida > Asterales > Campanulaceae > Codonopsis > Codonopsis lanceolata. The sequence goes on from CM028379.1 coordinate 4,917,873, forward strand.
CACCGTTTTCCTAGTTTTCCAAATGTATTGCATACTATTACCACATTATACCCACCATTTATTTTTTCCCTATTGTATAACAAAATAGCAATATTTCATGAACTGTATCATATACACATAATAAATCAATATTAATATCATCATGCAAGAAATCAAGGCAAAACAAATTACATTCATATTATGATCAAAAATATTTTTATCATAAATATCTTATGAATATCATCTTACATACATCCATAACATTAATTAAATATACATAAGCGATCCATATACATGTCTAAATTGACGAGACAACGAACTACATAAAGAAATGATTATTATTCTCTAACACAACTTTGAACATGTCTCCCTGATTTGTTTTCCCTACAATATATAAAAGGAGTTGTAAGATCACAAGGGGATGCTGCCTTTACCGATCACCCACCGGCTACATTGATCAACACACGCCATTTGCAACATAATTGCCTTCCAAATCTATGTGGCAGCTAGTGGCAGATCCACATTAGAAGTAGGGGTGTCCATGGACACCGCCAAAACAAAAAAATTGGGAGTAGATTTGTGATATTTGACAATTGGACCCCTCCAAAAAAATTTATTGGACCCCAACCAAATTCTCTGCAATGAATATTGTCAAGACGGATTTACGAAATCGAATATTCGATCAATTTTTAAATGATTCTCATGTATGTTATATCGAAAAAAACATGCTAATAATGAATGTTAGTGATGATGATGTAATTACGCGTTTTCAACGTATGAAAACGCGTAAAAGACAATTGTAATTTCTATTTTTTTATGTAATACTCCCCCATCTCAAAATATATGACGTTTTGAGAGAGTTTTTTTGTTTCAAAATAGATGACACTTCTTATTTTTTAAGGAACTTTTTTCATTTTTTTTCCAATTCTACCCATATTTATTAACTCCGTAACTTGCGTTTGGCTCTTTGGGCAAGAATATCAAGACACCTCATTAATGGTTGAATAGGGGCAGTTTAGTCTTTACAATATGTTTCCTTGATCTGTGTGAAAATCCCCAAAACTTCATATATTTTAAAACGAAGGGAATAGTTAAAATTTTGGACACCGGTCAACATTATTCATGGATCCACCACTGGACTGGCAGCTACAGGGCTATCAAAACCATTGGAACCCCCATACTTGGTCTGAACAAACCTAGGCACCTAGCCCATAAGCTAGAACCCTGAATTGCAGACCAAGCTTATTTTGCATGTAATGCGTCCATAACCTGAATTAGAACTAATTAAGACCTAACCCCCTTCACAAAGCGGCTTACAAACAACTGACCAAGACAACAAAGTCATTGCAACACTTGGTGCTAGTTCGGCAGTATCAACGTGGAGGTTCTAGCTGCAAGAAACTTTGGGATTTAATTATTGTTGGGAGAACGACAATAAGAAACTGGGGTGCCGTTTGGTAGTCAGGATTAATGCTAGATAGGATTAATAAGCCAAGTTACATGATGTTTAGTACGCAATAAGTGGTCGGGACTAATAGCACGAGTTATCCGGATAAAATCATTATCTCCCTCACTATTAATACCAACGGGGAGGATGGTATTATTAGCGCCCTCACTAAAAAAAATTGGGATTAACATTTATAATCTCAAAACTACCCTCGATATACAAGTGAGGATTAATAGTGAGGGTACTAATAGTACTGAGATTAATAATATTGCTTATCATTGTCTGACTACCAAACAAACCCTGGGAGTATTATTATTGTTAATTTAATCAGTAGTACAGTGCCACATACTCCCTCTGGCCTTATATATAAGCAAAACGCCCCTAAGGGGGTGGCCCAGTGGTAGACATGTGGTTTCACAAAGTGTGAAGTCTCAGGTTCGATCACTTCCCATGCCCCCCTTAGGAAAATTAAAAAAATAAAATAAAATATATATATATATATATATAAGCAAAACTAACCGATTTCACACAAATTAAGAAAGTAAGTTAAATTAGTTAAATTGCCTTGATTTTATATAAAACAGAAGTATACTCCTTACTAAAATAATTAACTCATTGTATATAGGGAATATGCACCCATCTTGAAAAACAAAAAAATTAACAAGGGCTATTTTTTGTACAAAACTTCTTGAAACTTGTTTGTAAAGTTTAATATGTTGATTTTTGCTTATATTTAAGTCCACAAAAATTTGATATTTTTTGCTTATATATAAGACCGGAGGGAGTACGTGGTCAGACCCATAGACATTCTCGAAGGATAAAATTGCACATTTAGCTAGGCATCAGTTATTTGAAAATAATTACCAATCAAACTGAGAGACAAACAATAAACAACTCTAGGACTAACTACATAGCGCTAGCAGTTCATATGACGACCTCGTACAAGCTATTTCCAAAAGAACTTGATTACTTGAAGTCCACATCTTTATAGCTTCATCAGCCCAAACTGCATCACAATCAACACTATAGCAATACCACCCACTGATAAAAGTAGATAAATCAAATATATTAGAGAATTTCAGGTCATACAGTGATTGTTTTATTTAAAAGCGACATATTTTTTAAAAGAAGTCCCACCATATTTCAGTTATCGATAAATATGCCCAAAGGGGAAGTTTAATCATAGTAGTCTCAGAGAGGACTGCTAAAATGGAGGTTACTGGCAGACACTTTGAACAAGGACATCAAATCATTCCATATCTAGATATGGTACCAAGAATGACTGTAAAGCAGTTAAATACATAAAGCTTATAAAACATGTTAGCTAATGTTGTTCAAGTACGTAAAATCAGGGTCATAACAAGAAACCAAACAAGAGAAGAATTCTAGGAGATGCAAGAAAGATCCCTATCACAGGAAGCTGTCTTCAACTGTATCAGTTTGTCTGGACCTGAAGTTCTTTTTTGGGCATGCAAGCAAAAAAACTTTTACTTATGTAGAGTTCGTTAAAATATTTCCATAGATGGCTTTCACATTTTGATTCATCATTAATCACTATAATACTAGTTAGTCTAAACAAAAAAAAAAAAAAAAAAGAGGTTAAAACAGAGAGTTACTTCAACATGGTTTAGTATATTAGAGATAGTAAAATACATGCAATTATAGGGTAAAGAAATAGATCTGAAGGGTAAAGAAATAGATATGCCTTCACATTTACTGACTAGCATTCATGAGTTCCACATTTACTGACTCAAGTACGAATTCAGTTAGCCTTACCTCAAAATCAAATAAGATCTGATCAAGATTTTATATAAATCCCTTGCTTTTAAACCTGAAATAAAATTTAGTCATAGAACAGGAAGACCAGGATTAAAAGTTCCTTCCACTATAAGATCTGATCCTCCTATTTCCTTAGCTCTTTGGGCAGAAACCAGATTGCAAAAAGAATGGAACATTCACCTTTTGTTATTATAAGTATCACACCATATATACTTATAAGCCAGTTCTGCACATTTACAGATTACATCAGCAATGTAGTATGTTATATTTTTCAGAGTTTCCTTCTTGGCCGCAAACTGCAGTAAAATTTTAATTTGTGAGTGAAATTAATAAAATTGAATGCACACTATGCCTTAGGTACTTCAAATCGAAAGAGACCTCAAACTTATGATAACCTGAGAATTTCTTATCACACTTGTGAACTTAATATTTATGGAAATTAAAATGACAAGGGCATGCAGTAACCAGCAAAGAGTTCTACGCTCATAGTTCAATATCAGTATGTTCTACAAGCGAGGAAGCTCCAAGGAGACTGGAGTTAGTAAACTAGACGAGAAAAACATCTATTCCAATTGCAGCCGCAACACACATTTATATATTCTTAAATTTTCAAATTAAGAGTTAACGTACCTATCAAAAAAAAATAAAATTGTCAACTTAAGAGTTAAGGAAATAAATAAATATTCAATTACCGAAGTTTTAGCCTTTTTTTTCTTCCTTTTCCAATTTCCTGTTTTCTTTAAATTACATTGAGAAGAAATTCTAATTGTTCTAGCTTTGTTGAGCGTATAAGACAAAGAGACACGGGGAAGACGGCTAAGTTGGGTGCATAGCCCATAGGTCACCTATGTTATAAGAATGGTGGCAGGGCAAAATTGTATTCTTTACATCATTAACACCGAATATGCGCAGTGTGAATACAAAATGACTTCTTGAAGCTCATTCATTTGGGTCTTGCCAGCAAACCTACATGAGAGTGTGTTATTGGTTCACAACAATAAGCAGGATAGATAGAATAAATAAATAAAATACTTGTACAAAAGTGTGTCAAATACCAAGTATTCGACACTGTTACATTTTGTCATGCCAAAAAAAGTATTTGGGACGGTTTTTCCACCCTCCCAAAAAAGTGGGTCACAAATAGTGTCTTTTTCATGTAGTGATGTGTTATATTGATTACATTTTTTCATCTTCCAACTAATTACACATTTTAAGGGAAGGACAACTTTTCATATTTCAAAAAAAGAGAGATCATATGTTAAAGGAAGAGACAACTAGACAACTATTTATTGTATAAAGATTACTTTCCATATTTGGTAAAAGGATTTAGACGGAAAATTGTTATATTGGGTCGTGTTAAAATCATATATGTAAGAGGTATGATATTACAAGCTAGAGTTTGTGATATTATTACAAGCTTTAGTGTTAGTACCGTTAGATAAAATCTATTTAGATCTCTACACTGTTAGATCAAATATATTTTTTTTAAGTAATAACACGGACTTTCCAAATCATCACCAACTTAATCATCTAATGACTGTAACGCTAAAGCTTGTAGTAATATTACAAGCTCTAACTCGAAATATCATTTGCCTATATGTAAGGGTAAAATAGGCATGACCTATTTTAATTTTGTTTCTCCTTTCTTGGTAATTATGTTTAGACAAGTTTGGTAATTTTGGAAACAAAATATTCCTAAAGATTTTTTGGGTTTCTAGGACCTAAATCTTAGGAGTTGTTTTTGGAAACAAAATCTATGTCAAATCTTTCTAAAAACCGTGCCTTAGAATCCTTATTAATATGATAAGAAAATCTAGTATCTAAGGTAGTTGATTTTATTCCCAATTTTAATCATTGCCTTTCTTGGAGTTGAATTCCTTCTTTATGTGTAGGTTTCCTCTTCATTATAAATAGAAGACATGGGCAACGGCAGAAGGCACGCTTTGAGAGACAGAGGGTAGAAAATTCAGAAGCAAAAGTTCAGATCCTGAATCAGTTCCAGTTCCAGGCGTTGTGCATAATTTTGATTATAGCTTTGAATGTTATAACATTCGAAACTACATTGAGTGTTGGTGCTGTTTTGTCTTCCTGATTTTAGGAAGTTGTTTGTTTCTTCCCACGTTTTCTATATCTATTTTTCTGTGGGTTTTTGCTCTCCAAGACTTGTTGTCTTGTGAGAGTGTTTTTGTTTTGTGATTTCACATAGTTTTTGTAAAACAAATCATATTATTTAGTGAAATCTTTTTGGCCATTAGGCTAGATCTACAAGCATAGGCTTGTAGATTGTTTAGTAAATCTTTGTGTTTAATTTGCTATTTTATAATCAAGTCTTCTGCTGTTTTAGTTTTCTAACCATTGTGACTTCCATTGTAATTTCATCAGAAGCTACATTGGAAACAACATTGGGTGTTTTTGCGAATCTCAGTTACTATTGTTCCAACAATATATGACATTATATATACACACACACACATATATATATATATACACACACACACACAAAACCAAACAAAATTTTGATTTGTTGGAGGAATATTATTTATTCTATTGTTTGTGTTTATTTTGAAATTTGTATTGTTTTCTTTATGATAATTTTATTTTATATACTATGTTATTATCTAATTTTAATGTTAATTCCATATTAAAATCTTATTTTTATTATTATTGTTAATGATGGTTAAGTTCATTAAAAACAATTTATATAAACCACAAAATCAAACCAAACCAAATCGAGTGGTTCGTTTCCAATCCTTCTTCGGTTCGATTTGAAATTATTGGAACCAATAGGAGGCGTTCGGTTCGTGGCTTTGGCCTAAACCGAACTACTTATACCTAATATTCTCTTTGTTCTAGGCAAATAGTCCATTATTTCATTTTGAGACGTTTAACTTAAAGAATTCACTTTAAAAATTATGATATAAAAGTGTCATTCTCTTATTATTGGGCTACCAAAAATATCATTTTCTTAAAAAAAAATTGAATTTCATAGAACTATTTACCTAGAATGGAGGGGTTATTGACTTTTTGAATAAATCTTACAAATCTTACAAATCACAAAACAATCATCTATTCAAACACTGCCCACACTAAAAGTAACAATAATATAATTTTGGATTTGATCTCAAATGACTATAAATAATTAACATTATCAATCACTTGTGATAATTTTTATTTTTTCATTCACATTCAATTAAAAAACATCTCCCCAAGATGAGTGAATTAATGCAATTGTAGAAAATTAAGTTGATCTCAAAATGAAACAAACTAACCCCATAGATGAAAATGTGTACTTTTTTAAAAGATTATTTTAATATATTATCGGTGTAAATAAATAATTTACACTACCATTTTAAATCTTGTTCGATATGATTTCAAATACTAGGATACTATTTACACATTATATATATAGTAGAGTTAAACAACAAGATCCAAATGAGCTTCAAAAGCTCAATAGAAATTTCTCACAGTATCACGAAACATACAAATAACTACTAACAAGCCTTCACAACACTGAAAACAAAGCTGACCAACACCTATTACAGGAAACCCAAAGATGAAAATCTGTTGCACAAGCACGAGCTGCAAAAGAAGCTAATCGTCTAGCTCGTCTGTACAAAAACACACAACAATGGAATGCTATACAGTGTAACACTTTCTCCCCCATCAGTTATTTGTTTCATATAATCACGAGAGTCAGAGCTATGGAATGCATGTACGAACGAGTGTTTCATAATAAACTCATAAAAGCATACTCAGCTAGCTAACTGAGATTTCGCCATGGATGAGAAAATCCACCACCCACCATATTGTTCACCACTTAAGTTAAAAGTGACTATCCCTAGTTCCCTACCAATAGATTAGTTGTCTCAGACCTTAGAACAATCTTTACTCAGACAACTCACATTGTAGAACAAACTAACTAATCCACATGAGACTGATGTGGTCAATGGTCAACTGTCTCGAGTGGTTTGTAATGAACGATATGGAGTCAAAGCCGTATGGTTATTATCATTCTTTAAGAAAGGATGTGAGCTCATGGAATAGCTAATGAACATTTTGTAGAGATCAAGGAACATGACATAACACACTACATCATTCCAACCGATCCAAATACATCAAAGTCCAATGACAATTTCCTCTACATAAGAAGACAAACGACCTCGCTTCCTTCCTATTTTTAAGTCGGTCTTACGGAGATTTTGTGTAAGACGGATCCTCTTGATTCAACTCACTGTGTGTTGCTGGGTTAAGCTGTGAGAAAGTGGAGCTTCGTTGACGTCTTATGAATTAAAAAAACGTAAGACAATCTAACAAGAGACGTACTTAAACAAGATTATTCACTGTCTCAATATTCTGCCGGCATGCACTTAGAATCAATTGACTTAATCCTCTTATGCATATTAGCTGTTATTTAAATTATTGTTACGAGTTATAATATGGAAAGGAGATACCGAGATAATCTAGGAATCAAACAATCATATAATAATAAATTAATTTTTATAAAGACACTAAATCAAGCCAAATTTCAAAGAAAAAAAAAAGAAAAAGTTAATATACTCAACTAACCTTCAGAGTTCAGATTATTGAGTGATTGTTTGTCTACTAACTTTTTTTAATATTTATTATTTCTTGATTAGATGAATTTTATTATTGCGTGTTACACTTTTTTAAGAATTGAAAAATACATAAAATTTCAATTGATATAATGTTTGATAATATCAACTGAATTTTTAAATGATGATTTCATTCAATATTGATGTGCTCATGTAATTTTCTTAAAATTATTTTTACATTGGCAATGTATCAAAAATAAACTTAAAAAGTAAATCAATCTTAATTAATTATCCAAAAATAAAATGAATTAAAGATAAATACCCTTGACTAAGACCGTCTTACGGATCTTAATTCTTAAGATGAAGTCCCACTCTATCACAGGTTAACCGACCAATACACGGTAGGTCAAGTAAAACGAATCCATCTTACAAAAAATATCTGTAAGGCCATGTTACACAAGCTTTTACTAATATCTTTGGGCAAAAACTTAGGTAAAATAGTCTTACAATTATTTTTTATATGACGAATTTTTTTTACTTAACCCATTATATATTAATAAATTAAATAATAGTTAAAAAAAAAATAAGAATTCGTCTTCACCTACTCGTACCTTTCGTGAACCGTGGAAGTGGGACGATGGAGAACAATGGAGAATGTAGACATGACACCCTGTCAGATATTTTAGTTGTGGCTTGGCTTTTCCATCTATCAAAATATGGCAATATGGATGCCATTTGGCTCATCAATCAACTTCCATGTTACTCCAATCATATGCATTAATTAAACATAATTGAATTTTCTAAATAATTGTACCGTACATTTTCTTGAAGCGATTTGTTTCTTTTTTTTAATGTCGAAATGCACAATATTTTCCATAGAAAAAAATCCACTTGCTTCACTAGTCTATACATTGAATGTATCAAGCTATAATACAAATGACATATGAATGGATGGGGTAACTCCAATATGGTCTATGGAGAATTACATTCAATGAGTCCATTCGTATGTCATTTGTATTATAGCTTGATATAAAAAGTTGATTGGCATGATGAGCAAATGAGGGTGGCCAACAAGCTCATGGTCTACCATATTTTGATTCAACAAATTTAGATAAGAATGGTTGTAAGTGGTACATTAGCTCATCTACAATCGTATTTCGAATGATCGCGAAACAAGATAAATTACATTTATTAAAAGTTTCAATCTTCACAACTTAGTTAATACAATTTTAAAAATATTGTTACGTACTTTAGAAAGCTAAATGGACATAAGAGATTACTCATTTCGTTCTGGATAAAGAGTTCTCGCTTAAAAATCAATTATTTTAAAGAAAATAAAATTTTTAAAAATTCATTTATAATATAATAACACTTGTATGTTTTAATTTTTTAAAATAATTTTTTTTAAAATAAAACATCTCAAATTAAAAATTATTAACCTTTTGCCCGGAATTGAGTAGTTAATAGTCTACCAAGTTTCTATTATGGTAATAATTACCTAATAAGTCTATGACATAGACGAATATGCGTAGAGATTGAATTAGCTCATTATTGGTAGGTCAACACACAATGATAATACAATCATTATCCATTTTACTATTGGGGTGTCTTTAGAAAAAGGCAAGATTTTAGACATCCAGGGCGTATATGATTTAGCGATTTACTATAGAGTTTGTGAGACGAAATAAAGAAAAAGTTTAGAACCACAAACCAAATCCCGAAATAATTGCAAGAGAGTAGAATCTGCGATTCGTACGCTATAAATATTAAGGAGACATGTCTGTAATTTAATTTAGGATCCGTTTGGATAAATTAATTTTTAATTTAATAAATATTTAAAATTTATAAATAACATATAGTGGTGATCGGAGGTTGCAGACGATGGCAGACGATGGGGGAGGCCGATGGTGTTGGAGGCCGAGGTGGTAGCCGTGGCGAGGTCGAGGTGACCGGTGGCGGTGGTTGGAGTTGGTGGGTGGAGGTAGTGATCGGAAGTTGTGGTGGTGGTGGTGGTGATATAAAGAAGGTGAGTTGTTATTATGTCTTGCAATGAACCAAAATTTAGAATTTAAATTTTTAGGATTTAGTATATAAAAAGTTTTATAGAATTGGGGTATTTGGAATTCCAACTCAATTTAAATTCTAAATTTTAAATGTGTTGTCAAACGACGGTATTGGTTTTAAAAGCCCAAATTCCAATTACAAGTAATGAAATTAGGGTATCCAAACATACCTTTAATAATTTTCCAAATTTTTTGTCATCATTAGTGAAATTTGGGCCGGTCCACTTTGATGAATTTACAACCGCTAAAGTCTCAAAATACTTTTTTAAAACTTGAAAAAGATACTTTTTAGGGCGAAAGGTCAAGTATATTGTTAATGAATTGAATACAGCCACAGACTGTATCAATTCTTGCAATGCGATGCACGAAATTTAATCCAATGTGTTTCAATTACAATGCATGAATACGTTTATCGCGATGCATGCTTTTGAATTCCAAATTGTGTAACAGTCATTTCTATTTCATAGAGATGCATCACGACTCCAGATCGATACATCGCTATCCTAGATCAATGCCTCGTGATTAAAAATCAATGCATCGCGATTAAAAATCAATGCATCGCGATCCAACTTGTTTCATCTACGTCTCTTACACCTTCTTCTTGCTCATTTGTCAATACATAATCCTTTAAACCAACCCAGAAGTTGATACATCTAGATTGATCCTCGTTTCGTTGCCCCAACAATTGAGCTTTTCTAACAAATTAGATACAATAATAAAATAAAGAAGATTAACGAAGAAACCAGATTGATGGACGTGAAAGATAAACAAAGAAACCCAGTTTCTTGGTCAGGTGGCATTTTCGAAACAATTTTATGAAAGCCTCTTTTGGCGGTTAAAAATAAGGAATAATTGTGGGCTAGTCCCCTTTTTGGAAATTATAACCACTCAACTACCCTTTGTTTTTTAACCGGAGAAATGAACTTTCGTGAAATTCTTTCAATAATACTCTCATTCGTCTTCTTCAAAATATATGTATTTATCTTCTGTCATCGGCCATGAATCACAGCTCGAACTCGAAGAAATCTTTCATTTCACATTCTACTTTCTTTAGTTGTCTCGATATCAAATAGATTAGGAATTGAAGAATTTTTTTTAATGTATCCCTCGCTGTTTGTGTCTTTGAAAAGGAGCTTCGGCTTTTTCTTCGGTTGGAAAAACATGAGGAAAGCCTATTGAAGGCAGAAATCTCGTTGATCAATTGATCTGATATAACTTTTGAACGTCGTTGATTTTATTGGTGCGTCATTATTAACTTTATTAATTAAGCGTGTCATCATTTATTATTTGAGCGTCGTCGGTTTTATAGGCGCGTCGTTGTTAACTTTCATTCTTAAATATATGCCCAATTTTGCATCGGTGTTATTTAATTAGACATCATATCTTCAAATTCTGCATGGGTGTTGATTTAGGTTTGTTACTTTTCATTCTTAAATATATGTCCAATTTTGTCTTAGTGCTATTTAATTAGGCATTATATCTTCCAATTTCAATTCGGCCTTGGTATTTTATATTAATTAAGCATCGTTTATAAAATTAGGAATCGTTCATAAAATTATTCTGACTTGGTGTTATTTAATTAGACATCCTATCTTCCAATTCAGCTACGGTGTTTTATATGCACGCACGATTTACGTGGTTTATGCGTGCATTTGATGTTTATTAAGGATATCGTCGTTATTTTATTCCAAAAAGTGTAATTTAGCGATTGAAAAAAATATACCATTAATTTTTCTGGTTACAATTTCACAAAAGTGGACCAACCCAAATTTCACCTTAAAAATAACAATAACACGCGGCACTGTAAAGGTTCAAAGTTTAAGAAATTGCATCGACCAGCAATTTTGCCCTATTTTTATCACAAACCATAGTGGTCCACAGGCCACAGTATCACCACTCATAAAGTTGGCACTTATTGTGGGCTCAAAGTAGGGTAACCAGACCATGTGGAAAACTTTGAGGACCAACCCACCAGAAAAGCTTGGCCCAACTACATGGCGTTATTTGGTAGAGATACAACATAGGGTGATAATCAGGCCAGTCCACAAGTTACTAACCTCTGCAATCCAATTTTTTTTCTTTTTTTGCAAAATTCTGGCCGATTAACTTTATTAAGTTTTTAATCGCTAAAGTACCATATTTTTATTTTCAATTGAAAAAAGTTACTTTTAAATGCGAAAAGACTGTGATACCCTTAATAAATAAGAGGCGTATACGACAAGTTTATATATCCCGGTGCAAAATATTGTGATGAATGAAGTATTCATTTTTATTATTATTAGTTTGCACCACTGTTCACAAATTCAAAAGCCAACAAAGTTTGTAACGTGATTTACAAATTCAAAAGCTAGCATAGTTTTGCACCGCGATTCTTTTCTTAAAATTGTTGCAATCGCTGTTATATTTCTAATTTATACGTAATTTATTGAAAATTAATTACTTTTTGCACTTTAACAACCTTTTCAAACCGCGATTCAGAAATCTTTGCACCACGATTCACAAATTCAAAAGCTAACATGGTTTTGCACCGCGATTCACAAACTTAAAAGTCGTCATAGATTTGTAACACGATTCTTTTCTTAAAATTGTTACATCGCGATATATTTGCATTTTATAGTGTAATTTATTGAAAATTAAATAATTATTTTACACTTTAACAACCTTTTCAAACCGCGATTCAGAATCTTTGCACCGCGATTCACAAATTTAAAAGCTAGCATAGTTTTGTACCGTGATTCACAAAATTAAAATACAAGATAGTTTTGCAACCGCGATTACTTTTTGTATATATCACGGTTCAATAGCATTAATTTGAAAAAGTACAACATATTTACCTATTTCTTAAATATCAAAAGCCGAATATTCTTGCACCACGATTTCATTTTTCATATATTGCGGGCCACATGTTGAAATTGAAAATAAAAAAAGTTATTGTCTCTTGCACCACGATTCTTTTTTCTTAAAATTGTTGCAACGCGATATATTTGCACTTTATATCGTAATATATTAAAAATTAATTATTTATTTACACTTTAACAACCTTTTGAAATCATGATTCGTAAATCATTAAACAAAAATAAAAATTTAATATAAAAAGTGACTTTGAACGGCGGCTCACGGCTACTCATCGTTAAACGTTATTTAAGGGTAACGTGGTCATTTCCCTCTCAAAAGTGACTTTTTTCTGTTGAAAATAAATAAGGTGTCAGTAGAAGTATTGTTGAAAATTACTTG